>VWZU01012788.1:636053-683703 GCA_013397095.1 Sterrhoptilus dennistouni
GGAGCCCTGAGGGGCGGACGGGGCCCCTCGCCCCGGGCCTGGTCAGAGTGCCGGCGGAGCGGGCCCCTGTGCGAGTGTCCCCGGCCCTGCCGGCGGAACGGCTCCGGGCCTAATGAGGCTCTGAACGGGGGTCGCTCAACTCCACATCCCCACGGAGGCCGCTCCTCCCCAGGCGGGCCGTCCTTAGGGGTGCGGAGGGTGACGAAAAACCAAGGAAAAGATGAAACAGCTGCCTCGCGGTCGAGAGCTGTGCCCCCGCCGGGCGGCTGCTGGGGGCCCTGGGGGTGCCTGCCCACCCTCCCCCGCTGAAAACAACCTGGCTCGGGGCTTCCCGCTCTCGGGCTGGGAAGGATGATGTGTCTGGAGCCATAAATCTTCCCCGGGCCATGAGTAATGTACCTTACGTGCTGCTTGACTAATCTGGCTGCAAAACATCAACAAACCCCCGAGATGGTGCGGGCAGGAAGCTTTGCTGCGCGTGGGTGTCGTGGGCCCGGGCCAGATCGCTCCTGTCAGAATCAAACTTTTTCTCACAGAGCTGCATCTTCTCCTCAGCTGTGTGCTGCCGGGGTTGGGATTGCTGCCTCCGGGCCGAGGGATGGGTCAGGGATACCCGTGACAAAGGGGCTTGGAGTAAGAAGGGATTTGCTGTGAGCCGCTGCTGAGATATTATTTGGCAAGGAGGGTTATGTAGCAGGTGTCTCCTGCTCTCTTTTATGTAAGCAAAAATCAAGTTGAGGTTTTTAATTTGGAAATACGTAGAAAAATGTCTGGCTGATGGTAGTGTGTTGGGAATACTGAGTTTAGTATGGGTTTAAACATCCCTTTTCCCATTTAAAAGCAAGGAAGTGACATGCTGGCCCTGGACTGGGGTCCTTGCAGTGCCAGGTCCAGGTGCCCAACTGTTCAACCTGTCAAGATGCCCTGGAGAAGTGGGTGGAAACCTGGCAGTACATAAACAGGGAAGTAATCTGCCTCCCATGCTGGGGTTCGTCCACTGCTGCTGTTGTGGTGGTTTCAGATTACAGAGTCATTCAGTAGGAAGTCAACAGGCAAGGGTGTGCTGTTGACATGTGAGATTTAAAGCAGATCCATCCGTCTTGTGCTCTCGGGCTCAGATTCTGCCAGTGCATGGGGCGTGTTAACCTGACCCCCTATTGATTTTGTGCAAGCATGATAAAACATGAGCTTGGATATTCCAAACCAGCTTCTTCCTTGCTGCCATATTATGTTCTCAGGTTTTGGTCCCCCCAGCAAGAAGCAACATTGGGTACATGAGCAGCTGAGATGTTCTGCTCTTGGGTTTAGGTGGCTCTGAGCAAGCTGCAGCTGGCAGAAGTGTCTGCTTCCCCAAACTGTTGCTTCTGTGAATATTGTTCACCTTCAATGCTGCTGCTCTTCTCCTTCTGCAGTGTTGTGGTGGAGCCCACAGCAGTGGTGCCTTCTCCACAGCTCGGGTGCCCTGCAAGGGGGATGTGGAATAGGGAGAGCTGAGGGTCATGGTGTCCTGAAACTGGGAGAGGTTTCTTCCACCTCTGGGGCCACCTGCAGGTGCCAAACCAGAACACCCATCTGGATTGTGCCAGAGGATATCTGGGTTCCTCCTGGGGCTGAAACTCTGACTTGGTCACTTTTGCATATGCTGATGGTGTGGCCATGCAGACAGCCAGTGAACAGGGGAAACAAGAAGTCTCGTCCCACAGGTTTCATTCCTTTGCAGGAGGCTGTGCTGAATAGCTGTCAGAGGTGTGTTTGGTATGCTGCTCATGTTTGGGTTTTGCTTTAGACTAAGCAGTGTAAATACATGGCCTGTACAGGAAGCCTCCTGGCAGCAGAACGGTCCTTGTGGCTGTCTCAGAGGGAGCTTGCCCAGGGCTGCAACCAGCAGGAGCATGTTTTGGCACCTGCCAGAGCTCCAGGGCTGTCTGCACCACAGCAGCTGAGAGGTGCAGTGAGGTGCCTGGGACCCTTCGAGTTTAGGCCTGCAGCCATGCTTCATCCCTTGTGAGCTGCTGAGAGCAGTGGAGACAGCTCTGTTTTGTTCTCCTGGATGCCGGGCCTGTCTTCTCCCTGGCACCTCCGAGGCCCCCTGCAGCTCTGGGGGCGGGCTGTGTGCTGGGCCTCTGCTGGGAGCCCCTGGTGGTGCTGCCCTCCCCTGCCACCCCCAGGGATCTGCAGCAGTGCTGTGGCTGCCCAGGGGCTTCTCGGTTTTGGGTTGTGACTTGGGTCTGCACAATGTGGGGATGTTGGTGCACAGCCTCCTTATAAATAGCCTTTCATTGCCCTTGAAGGAAATGAGGAGTTATAGCTCCTTTCACTAATAATATAGTTACAGCAGAGCTCCAGCAGAAGCAGACACTGGGCACAAGAGATCCTAGCTGTTAACTTGTGTAGTCACTACTGTGTGGGGTCTGGAAAACCATCATGAAAATCTAAACCTCAGTTAAGCTTTTCCTGTAAGCTTGCAATAGTATTTTGTGGGAACTCTTTTGTTAATAAATATTTTGAGTACATATATATGTCTTCAGGGATGTCTAACTATGTCCTTCTGTAGCAGTCTGACTGGCTCAGAGCAATCTGCTTCCTACACTAGGAGGATATGGTGTTACTTAAGGATAGAAATAGGTTAAAGAGTGGAAGAGAACATTGCTCAGCAGTGTCCCAGCACTAACTGTGTAATCTGTGTTACCTGCTTCTGTCATGGATATCTTGGCTAGGCCAGAATTGAGGCACCAGAGGTTCCTGTAAAAATACCATTACTGGATGCCAAAACTGTGCAGACTACTTCTCAGGGGCAGCCTACAAAGAGGCAGCTTTGGAGGCCACAATAAAAACCTGTGTATTTTCTCTCCTTGCAGGAAACACAGTGTTCAACAAAATGCAGAAATAAACAAAATCCTTTCTTTGTGTCATTCACAGCTTTTGTAAAAAAGATGATCACAACAAAGAGAATCTCTTCAGCAGCATAAACTATGATGTTGCTGCCAAGAAGAGAAAAAAAGATCTGCTGAATAACAAAGCCAAGACTCAATGTAAGACATCTTATTGGACTTCTTTTTAAACAAGAGTTGCTGCAGAAGAATGGAAAATGCTTCATATCTGTTTTTTGCACAGTGCATGAAGAGCCTTCTAGAGTCTTGAAGGGCTTTGCGCCCATGTTTGACCTAAGTAGAGAACTTGGATACAATTTAACATGAAGATTTATGCCCCTGTTAGTAATCCCTGTTCTGAGGAGTTGTGCTTTTTGTGTTCGGATTTTTGTCATTTGTTTGTCAGGAGGGTAATTTTTTCCTATGGTACATTCAAATGAACCAGTTCCAGTGTTTTCCCCCTGTAGACTTCCTTGTGCACAGCAGGCTAAATTTATTCTTCCCTCCATATGCATGTCGAGCACTAATCTACATTACTGGAGGCTACAAGCTTGAATGTAAGCTTTGATCCTATCTCTGTGTGCGGAGTGCATGAAAAATGAAATAAGATTTCAGCTCACTCAAAACAATAGAAGGCTTGAGGTCTTTCTGTGTGCTCAGTGAGCAGCCGGGGTCTCAGATGGGGCCCTGGCGGGGGCTGCAGGGACAGCAAGGTCTGCATTGGGCTGATTGCAAGATAGGTACTGGAGTTACATGTGAAGGCTGCAAATATAAACACACCCGGAGGAAATGAGTTACAATTCCCACACTGCTATTAACTCATTGTGCGTCCCCCAGGATTTTGGGAACTGTTGCTAAAAGTTGGCCCCCCAGTGTATTCAGTTCTCTGAACAAACAAATGTTACCATGACAAATTTTGGCTGGCTTCTGCTGTGACCTACCATTAAAAAAGGCTTGATGCAGGGTCAGCATGCCTGTAACTGAGACTGGGTCTGTCCTTGGACTTACAGTACCAGGCAGGAGTACATTCCATAGCTTCTGTTCATTAATTTACAGGTTGCTCTAGGAGCTCAATATTTTCTTTATGGAAAGCAGTCCAGCAGGGTGGGGAGGAGAATATATTTTATGCTAGCAGTTAAATTGCCAGTGTGTGGTGGAAGTAGGGTCAAAAGCCCATGTGAAAATGGAGTGGGAGAGGGACTGAGCAGCATGACTGCTTATAATACAGGCTCTTCTGCATACAGAGGTAGCAGTGTGTGCTGGGTATTGGCAAGTTATTTTGGGGAATGGAAGGGACAACTCCCATTCTGAGGGAAGGGAGGGGCAATTAGAAATAGGAAAATTTTGATCCCACATAGCTTTTTCTTTTTTAGCAAGTTAGCTGCAAGCATAAGCATGCTCCTCTGAGCCTAACCTCACTGCTAAAAGCTCTCTAACATGCCTGGTGTCTTATGACATTTTTGCTCAACTTCAAATTTGACATACAATCCCAACCCTGTAACCAAGGTAATAAATAGTTAATAAAATCAATAACAACAAAACCTGGCTGTCAGCCACACTTACTGTCTGGGACCGAAGAAGAGGAGGTGCTATGGTATATCTGTGGCTGGCAGATTAAACATTTACAGTCTTGAGCTGTGTCAATGTAACAGAAGCCTTTTCTGAGGCTTAGGGCTACAGTCTCAAATGAAGCTGTACAGAAACAAAGCAGCTCAGTAAGTTGCTAGGTTTGATTTCAAGTGTGGTGGTGTAAACAAAATAATTTATACTAAAAGATGGAGAACTGTATCTCTGTTCTGCTCATAATGTTCACTTAGATGGAAGATTAACTGAGTGAAATGTCCTTGTCCAAACAGATTTCCACCAGGAGAAGTGGATCTATGTTCACAAGGGAAGCACGAAAGAGGTGAGTGCCTCTACAGGTTCTTTGTTCTCTTTTCTACTGATTTTTACAAACAGTGGAAGATCCTGTGCTGATATAAATCAGCAGAAGCTCTTAAGAGATAAGTGGAAGATCTGGCTTGTGGCTGGAATTTCAGTAATGATTTTAAGCCCCTATCAGGGATCCAGGGCTTGATGTACAAGGCTTTGTACATGTGTTTAAAATATGACTTGTTTGCTTCCCTCATTTAAAAAAAACAGCCATTTGCAGGCCAAGCCATAGTACTGTTCTTGGCTTTCACCCAGTACAGTCCTAACATGGAAAATCATTGGAGTTTATCACAACAGCTCGCTTCCACACATGGAGAGAAGGGCTGTACAAGACTGCTCTGAACTCACACTGTATATTGAACCCCAGGAATGTGTGGCTCATTCTCACACGTAAATTCATGGGTCATGAGCAGAGCATGGGTCTCTCTTGGGAAACTGCCATAATCTACACTGAGCCATGCCCACTCTAGATGTCAGTAAGTGTGGCTCAGTGGGAGCCAGGCCTGCCTCCTCTGGCTGGGGGCTGCTCCCACGGTTTGCACCCATCAGCTTGCTAAATCCAGTTGCTCTGTGTCAGGTCTGCCTGGTGCTGTGTGGACTCAAGTGTGCCAAAACATGACCCAGAGTGTTTTTCCTTCTCAGCGCCATGGATACTGCACCTTGGGAGAAGCCTTCAACAGGCTTGACTTCTCCAGTGCTATCCTGGATTCCAGGCGATTCAACTACGTTGTGAGGGTGAGTCCAAGTCCAGGGTTTATTTTGATGTGATGGTGGTGGAGGCTCTGAGCTGAGCACCAGCTGGATAATGGGAAGCACTGGCAAAGAAGAGTTGTCTGAGCATGCAAGTGGGTGTGTTGGTCTTTTCTTCGTGAAGTAATACATGGAATTTTTGTGTGTGGATAGATGGCCAAATCTTGTCTTTAGTTTATTAAAATGGAAAGGGAGGAAAGTGATGATAATGTAGAAGATGAGCTGTCCTTAGCCTAGCATTCCTACTACTTTTCAATTGTGTCATTCACTCTGAAACCCAGAAAGCTTGGCTTCTAATTCCTGAGTTTTCAGTTCAGCTTCCGAAAAAGAGCATGGGCTCTCTGCAGATGCCACAGGGGAGGGGAGACCTCTTTGCCCCAGAAGCTCAAGTCTGAGGTCTGTGGAGCTTTGCCTCCATTGAGGTGATACAGGAGGGACTCAGGGGAGTGGAGCATTTTGAGAATGAGGGGATGGGCTGAACCTCTTGGTGGCACTGATCTTAAATTCTCTGTTAAGGATCATGTTTGCTCTTAATCCTTTGTGACTGGCAGTGGTTTCAGTGGATGCAACATTTGTTTAGTCCTGACAGCATTAGTTAATAAAGGAGCCATCAGCTTCATATTTCCCCTGCTCTGGCTTTGCATAATAGGTCAGGGCTTCTCTTTTGGCTCATTGTGGCCAAGGAGGTGGTAGTGGTTGGGGCACCTACTGTCTCAAGGGCTGTGGATACTTGTATGTTTATCTGCATGTGGTCTGCAAATTGATCTTGAATTTCAGAATGCTTAGCAAGATTTGGAATTCATTAAGGTTTAAAAAAGTTATTAACTTGATGCTGTTTATGAACAGCTCCTTTTCATGTCTTACGAGCAGCTGATCGCTTGTGAGGCAACAGCTGTTCAGGTGTTAGGTTCTGGAGCAAGCAGCAGTGGTATTGCTGTCCCTTTGAGTCAAGTGTCATGAGAAGCCTCTAAGGAAGAAATTAGGTGAGCAGGTTCACCTTGATTTATTCACCTAGGTTATCTAGGTGACAAGTCACCTGTGGAAAACTGTCACCCTGGGAAGGGTACAGGCATTGGGGCTGATGACCCACTGGCTGTGTGGGAAGGGCACTCACTTGGATGTTGCACTACAGGAGTGGTGGCAGGGACTGGGGGCTTTGGGGGAGGCAAAGCAGGATCTGAGTCATGTAAACTCAGACTGGCCTAGCTCTGCTGATCTTGGGACAGCTTGTTTTTCCTGCTTTTGCAGAAGCGATTGCCAGTGTTGAGGTAGTTGGTGTTTCCTGATATTGGAGAAAGATATATATATACACACACAGCCGTGTCATCTTCAGCGGGATTACTGGAGAAGGAACAGTTCATGCCAAGGCCATAACCCTTCAGTCAAATATAAAGAAGGAATGTAAAGTAAAACTTGTTTAGTGCTGCAGATATCCCTTTGGCAAACTTTCTTATGACAGTGAAGAGCTCCAAAGGCTGCTGCTAAGCATGGCCTGCCTCAGGTCATGCTGTGCCACATGATGGGCTTCTGCTGCTTGGCCCAATGTGATAGATATCTCATATAGGACTGCAGTGGTTGAACAGAAACATCACTAAATCTTTTGAAGAGCAAATTTAAATTTCAATGAAGTCAGTGTGATCTGGTGGGGGAGCTTAGGCTGACCTTCTTCTCTTTTTCTCATGAGGACTCCATACACAGCACATTTGGGATGCTTTTATCAAAAACAACAGTTTTGGAAGCTATGCAAGCTGACATGTGTCCTTGTTTCTACAAATTACCTCTCTTCTGAGCTTTTAAGAGTAGCTTTTCCCTAGTAGCTTTACAGATACAGTACTACTGAGAAGTATGAAACTTTCTAATTGAGGTTGACTTGTGGTTTGGCAGTTTAAAGAAGATATTAAACCTGGTACCATGGATCAAATTGTAAAATTGACTTCTTAAAATGAAAGGCTTGTATCAGCCAAGTCTCCAGTGGATAGTAGTTCATAAAATGCCTTATATGCCAGACTTACTCATGAAAAGCTCTCCCTAGATGTGGGTCATGTTTATGGTCCTTTGCAACTCACAGGCCTCCTAGAGCACACAGATGGGTGATCTGTCACGTGGAAAATGCCTTGAATATTGGCAGGCAAAACATTTTTCCCTTCCTTCCCTCTCCTTGTTCTCTCTAGTTCCACTCCTTGCTCAGGGTATCTGATATTAATGTCATGCTACTTAATTCATCAAGCAAATGCTTTTCAAGGAGGGTTTGGACTTGGAGGCTGGGAAAGACTATGACTGTGTCTGTAGGAGAAGAAAGGAGAGAAACAGCTGCAGGTTTGAGGTTCTGCTGGCTACACCCAATCACCTATAGAGATATGAGCTGCATCACTTCCTGGTAGCAAAATGGGCTTTCAGGCTTAAGTTCAGAAAGCTAAGTTCATGTTAAGTGAACAGTGCTTAAGTGTCTTCAGTGCTTGCTTTCTTGTCACAGAAGTTTCTGCTTTAGATACACCCAAACTAAGTTCTTGGAGTTTCTAATGGTGCACAGATGAAATGGGCACCTCATTCAAGTGGGGTGGAGGTATGAGCTGCAGATACTTTTCTTGGATAAACACCATCAGCTGGAGCCAGTGAGTCCATATAAGTGAAGCAGAAGAAATTTTCCTCTAACATCAATCTTAGCTTGATGGTCTGTTGGTACAGCTCTGAAAGTACCAAGTTATAGGCATTGGTGCCATGACTTGGTCCTTGCTGATCCTTCAAATTAGTGCATCTGCTTACATGCTATGGAACAATCAGTGTTCCCTTTTTAGGGCTAATAAGGGAGTATGTGATTGACCCAAACTGTTGTTGGTCTGAAGCAGCCGTGGTAGAGATTTAATGAAAAGACTGGAAGCATTCTGTAAGCATAATTAATGGGAGCAGAGACAAAGGTGCCTGTAGCCTGGAAGCTGGTTTCCATTCAGGAGCACTGTGTTCAGATGACAGGTTTTGCAAGCTGCTTCTTCAAAAAGAGGTTTCTCATATGGTTGTGTGGTCTCAAGGGAAGGTGCTGTTTCTGATCATAAAAGCTTAGGTCAGGTTAAGCTGCCTGGGCACATATCTTCTAAAATAACATGATCTAGGTTGTGTGCAGCCTTCTAAAATAGTTTCTTAAGTTTGCTTTTTAAGTTCTAATAGAGATTAGCTCCAGGGGTCCTGGATTTATGCTGTCCTGAAAGAATATCAGCTGGATGCTGTCTCATGGAGATCTGTCAGCACCTGCACTGTAAATCATTATAACTCGCCTTGCTCTTGCTCCACCTGTCAGCTGACAGCCAGTGTGACATTTCAGCCACTGAGAGTGAAGGGCTGTGAGAGCAAGGTGGGGCTGCAGGAGGAATTTTTAATTTTTTTAAGCAGTCCAGGTGAGGAGTCACATCCCCAACTATCAGGAACTTATGGATCCCCACACAGTGCAGTCCAGCTCTCATATAGCTGGCTTGAGGTATTCAGTGGGGAATTTACACTTCAGTGGTTTAAAAATGTGTGATTTTAATCACTTCTGAGCATTTCTCTTTTTGAGTCAAGGTTGTGCTCAGCGCAGCAGGACTGCTGAGGATTTTTTGGCTCTGTGTGCTAAGCCCAGCAGTGGTTATTTGGGGTATGGATAGCCTGCATACCCCTGGGTTGAACCAAGACTGTGGCCAAAGTGCCATCTGGCTGTAGCGGGTCTCAGCAATGCTGCACACAGTAGTCATGGGTGCACAGCAGTGTTTTCATGGCCTTGAAACAGGGGCCTTAGTTCCCTGCCACATGGCACTGTTTTGTTTGCCTTTTATTTTTTTTTAACATGTGCTTATGGGAGGAGAAGGATCTGCTCTACTGCTGAAGCTGAGAGGTTTTGTTGTGGTGCCTGCACCTGCTGGTGGATTTGAGCAGGAGCCCCACTGCACTCAGGGGAAGTGAGCAGGTTACTCTCCTGCCATGGAAGATGCTGTCTCCTGCCAGCTTTGCAGAGGCTCTTGGAGATGCCTACTGCATCTCTTGCCTCTTCTCTCTAGTTCTGGCAAACCTCTGATAGCAAACAAAATAGGGAAGGATTTTTTTAGTGGAGCTACCAGGCCACCTTTCTCAACTTCTGAGGAGTTGGAAGAGTGAATTTGGATCTAATACCCTGTTTTCCAGAGGTGTTGCGGACTTCCCAGCTACAGTTAAAATCGGCTGGAATGCAATTACTTAGTGTATTTGAAAAGCAGACCTTTTAAAATTGCTTTTAACCTTTCCCTGTGCACTCTCTCCTACCATCTGTCCCTCTCAGTTGAGCGTGGGCTGGACTTAATGCAGCCACATCATAACACACGCTTGCAGCTCTCCAGTCTTTTTACCCTACTCAGCATTAATCTGAATTCATTGGTCTGCTTCAGTCTGTATTATGTAAGTGGCAACATTGATTTATTTTTTTTATACTGCTGTAGACCCCAGTTTGGCAGTCCATTAACTGGGACCATATTGAGGCCTGTGCCAACACTAGAAGATCCGCAGTACACTGGAGCATGTGGGGCACAGATGAACTGTACGGCTTATCTGGTTTTTGTGTATTATATGAGCACAGAAGAATAAAATATGTCTTTTGATTTGGAGGGCTAGTTAGTTGCTTCAGTCAGTGGTCCCTGGGGAGTGGAGTAGTCCTAGAAGTATTCACAACACAGTTTTCTTATGGAATTTCATCCTGTGTTTATTGCTGTAGGAGAAGGGAGGTGACACATGATATCTGAGCTGGTTCACTGAACATAAATTGAACCTTGATAAACACAGGGCAAATTTGAATCTGTTTCTTCAGCTAAATTAATTTTGTACCAATCTAGTGTTCTTCAAGGAACTGAGATTTTTTTTCCTCTTTCTTCTGAAAGAACGGCCCTGGTGTCCAATTCCTGGTATTACATTAGATGATGCTTATTGCTGCATGCATTTTGGCATTT
Organism: Sterrhoptilus dennistouni; assembly: GCA_013397095.1. Lineage (NCBI taxonomy): Eukaryota > Metazoa > Chordata > Aves > Passeriformes > Zosteropidae > Sterrhoptilus > Sterrhoptilus dennistouni. The sequence continues at coordinate 646,549 of VWZU01012788.1, forward strand.
TTAGTAATGGGCACAGTACTGCTAACACCCAGCCTGGAGGAAGCTGTCTCTGTGCCAGTTCCAGAACAGTGCAATCTGGAGACAGCAGTTGTTTGTGCACAGACAAGCTGATCTGGGTGCATGTGTGGCCAGTGTACAGATGGAGTCTGGCAAATTGATTACTATAATCAAAGGTCTGAAGGCTAAACAGTTTAGGGTAAGCAGAGTATTACAGGCTACTGTGGAACGTTGGTTGGGTTTTTTTCCTACTTACTCATTCAGTATTTCAAAAAATGCAGAAAAGACCTTTTAAGAGCTTTTCAAACATCTTGCAAGCTACCTTGTTTTTAGGAGTACTTAGTTATTCTGGTCTCATTTAGCTGATATAGCCAGAAAATCCACTGGTGCTTGTGTACCAAATATTATCCAACTCTTGTGCATCTCCTGTTTCCTCCAAACAAGCCAAGAAAACAAGCAGCCTGCCCTTGACAGGAGTTAGTGCAGGTCTTTTTTCATCTTGGGGTTTTTTTTGGTCATGTGAGGTGCAAGATATTAATAGAATGTAAACTCAAAGCCATCTGATGGTGGTGTTGGCCTGGATATTAAACAGAAGAAGGGATTGGTCACTGGAGGCGACTTCAGTGCTCCTAAGTGGCAGTCACATGCCAGAGCCCCAGATGAGCAGGGCAGGCTGCAGTAATGCTCTCCCTCAGCTCCCGCTCCATGGCAAGCTGCCGCTGACTTTTTGGATACATTCCTGTCATTCTTACAGCAGGGCAAACAGTTCAGCTCATGACTTATCAAGTCCAGTCAAAAGCCATCTTAGTTACTTGACACAAGTAACTAACTACACCTTCTCTGGACTCTGTGGTGCCAGCAATGGGATACTGGAGCTGCAGATGATAAAGGATTAATAAGCTGGTCATGTGGCAACATGTTGATTGATTTGTAGCATAAAAGGTTTTTCCTTTCTAAATTAAAACAGAAGGCTATGTACAGCCAAAACAAACGGACTGACACGTGGGCAGTCTGTGCATTTATATAATGCTGGGGGAAGGGAGAAAGGCTTGTAAGATCGCAGGCCACATGTTCTGCAGAACACGTTCCATAGGAAACTTCCCCAGCTGTGGCACAGAGATGGGGAAGAGACAGTGTCCTTCCCTGTGGGAAATGCCCCCGTTAACAACTGCAGCCCAAATTCACTGTTCAGCTTGCTCAAGAGTCAGGAGGTCAGTGATGGGAAGTAAACTCTGATTGAAAGTAAAAGCAAGATTTTCATTAACAAGTAAACAGGGCAGACAGGGAAGGGTGGTTTGTTATTGCGGTTGTTAGAGCTGAACAGGGGAAGAAACTTTGGGAGAGAAGGGGTTTGTTGTGGGGAGGATTTTTGTTCTTCCTACAGTACTTAACCTTTCTGTCGTAGCGACAGTGCTCTGACAAAACCCATGCAACCCAGGAGCTGACGTAAATTGTGGAGTCTGATTCTCATTAATGGTCCATCAATAATATCCCCATCCAAACAGGCATTTGCTCGTGTTCCCTTATGACACTGCTTGTTTATGCCCCAGTGAAGGATGGTGACGTTGGCCCTTCGCTGTTCCCTCAGTGTGAATAGCGGCTGTCAGTCCAAGCACCACTGTGGTTTCTCTGCATCTCTGAACCATGAAGTCAAGTTCCCTCTCCCACCACACTGAAGAGAATTAAAATACCTTTTTTCCCCCTCACCTCTTTTGATGGGAGTTTAATTATTTGGCCTCTGCTCTCCTTCCCCTTTGTGTTACTTTGCTCTGTTGTTCTGTCTCCTTTTCATTTTCAAGCAGCAAACAAGTCTCTGGACTGTTTTGCTGTGTCATGTGACTAGGAGTCAAGATTAGAAAGGTATCTCTGTGCTCTAAGGCTTGCGATGTCTATTTTTATCCACAGCTGTTGGAGCTGATAGCAAAGTCTCAGCTGACGTCACTGAGCGGCATTGCCCAGAAAAACTACATGAACATTTTGGAAAAAGTGGTTCAGAAAGGTAAGAAACGGTGAATGGGAGTCTGATTTAATCTGATGTACTTTGGTGAGCCACATCCTTGAGAATAGTCAGGTAATGCTATATGGGTGAAGAGTGGCACCACTGCTTATTTCTGTAGTGCAGCTCTGCTTCCTTTTTCCTCAGTGAAGGAATGGGGGGGAGGGGAGCAAATGTCTGTAGTCTGGTAGGTACCTGAGAGGTGACTCCTCCTTTCCCAGCTTTCCTCACTACCACCCCATCTGCATCCTACTGAGTCCTGTTTCTGGCTGCAGAGGATCTGGCTTCTCCTGCCCTCAGCCAGGCATATCTGCAGTCTCTGCTGCTGCCTTGTTGGCAGTGTGCTGTACCTACTGCTCCCACTGCTCTGGAGGGGTGTCTTCACCTCTTCAGGGAAATGAATTGTGGTGGAGGTGTGGCACTTCCCTCATGGATGTTTAGCTGTCCCTGAAGCCTGGGCATTGACAGCAGCTGTAATTATACATAATGAGAAATGCACATTAGCTGGGGTAGATGGGGAAGAGGTGCACATAGATAACTTCTTGCACAGTATCAGGGGAAAACTGGCCAGTTGCCAGTGGCTGGAAATGGGAAATGCTGCAGAAATGGCAGATCTCATCTGCTTATCCTGGGAGGCTCTCTTTCCATCTGCTGTCTAACCTGCTGTGACTGGCTAATGTTTGTGCTTTTCTCTAAAAAGGAGAGCACAGGCTGGCTCTCTTGGCCTGTGAAATTACAGCAAATAATTTGACTTGCCTGAGAAATATGTCAATTCAGAGAAGGATTTTGACAATTCCATTTTTAACCTTTCCTGTTCTTCCAAAGTCCTTGAAGATCAGCAGAACATCAGGCTAATACGGGAATTACTGCAGACCCTCTACACATCCCTCTGCACGTTAGTTCAACGAGTTGGCAAGTCTGTCCTGGTTGGAAACATCAACATGTGGGTGCACAGGATGGAGAGCATTCTCCACTGGCAGCAACAACTGAACAACATTCAGATCACCAGGGTAAGCACAGATCCTGAAAGCTAAAAATATTGTCTCCATCATGAAACCTTTTTGTTTTAATGGCTCTCATTTGGGTGACTACTTCCCACTCTACTCCCAGTGCAAGCACGGACTGGAAGGTCCTGGAGTTGTCAAAGTATTTGGATGCGTTCCTAGCATTACTTGACTCCCTTAATTCAAACTCAATGTACATAACCCAGGATTATGCTCAAGGTTACTAGTCACAGACTGGCTTGACTCCATAACAGCTGTGAAGTGATGTGTGAACAGAGCTGGACAGAAAATGGTGTCCCCCTCTTCAGTCCTCAGAGGCCAGGCCTCAGTGTGAAAAGTCAACTTGGGCTTTCTCAAACTGAGAAATTGCCTTCAAAACTCGTTTATCTGACTGTTGAGGTTTTTAGAATTGCTTAATCAGTAAATTAAATGCAAATTTTCAAATAGCTGCATGATTTCATGCTTCCTGGCTGAAAATACCAATGATTCTGCCAGTAGTCTGGAGCTACCTGTTCCAGCTGGATGAGTTCTGCTTTCACAACATCTGTTTTTTTTCAGCAGCATCTGTGGGGATGGGAAGGATGTGTTAGATGATAAATTTCTAAACTGGCTTTACATGGGAATCAAATCTGAACTTGTTCTATTTCACCCAATCACAGCAGGTTTGATGTTGAACTTCTGGAGATCATCTGGTAAAACCTTGTGCTCAAGCAGGGATGCCAACAATAAGTTGCCCAGGGTTATTTATGCACCTTTTTTTTCCTACCTCAAATGGATACTTACTCCACTGAAATGCTAGAGCTTTCCCCCCATGCTGATATATATTGGTGTTCCCCTTGCAGTCTTGAACTCTGCCTATTCAGACAAAAGTGCATCAAAACATTGCTTGTGAAAGAAACTGCCTTTTATACATACTTGTATAGGTTTGCAGACACTTTTTATAAAATAAATAAAATAGATGTAGAGCTTGCAAAAGAAAAAAATCATACCACTGAGTGATAATAACTGATGATAACTTCAGTTCAAGCTGGTACAAAACCAGCTGAATTCAGAGAAAGGAAGCAGCTTAGGTCTGTGACCAGTTACTTATGGTGCAGTGAGCTTTTGGTGTTTCTGAAGAGGGAAGTGTCTTGCAGCACCCAAGACCTAAATCAGTTGTATTTGTTACAGCTGTTTTTAAAAAAAGACAAACTTCTGTCCAGAAAATGACAGCATAGTGATCTGTTCTGGTCTAATCTGTGTTCTTTCTCCAAAAAAAGTAATGCTTGAAAGGTTCTGGAAAAAAGTACTGAAGGAAAAGTAGTAGCAGATAAGCTTTTGGCCTGATCCAGAAAGCCTGTAAGGATTTGCTTGAGTCACAGGTTTTTTCAGAAAGAGATACGAGTGTGAGCTTTGGGTTGGACTTTTTTGGGGGTTTTTGAGGTGTTTTTTTTTTTATACAAGAGTCTCTGAGCTTACTCTTGCCTATTGTGCCCTAGTAAAGCTTATATGTAGACAATTCAGAAGAATGCAAAATACAGCCTGGCAAGGAAGAGCAATGGAACAGGATCCAGGGGTCCGGTGCATTCATCCTACCCCCAAAAATGCTCCAGGCTGTCATGGGAAGGGATGTCCTTTGGACACTGCAGAGACAGTTCACTCCTGGAGTGATGGTGTCAGGTCTGCCTGGTGGGTGGTGATGCAGAAATGGATGTTTTGCTCTGGTCCTTGCTGGTATCGGGCAGCATCACTGGTCTGGGCAGGCCGGCACTGAGGCGCTGGAGCTGCTGCTTTGCAGACGTACTTATTGTTCCTCTGGAGTCTCCCATGCCGTGGGATGCCTGGAGATGGGACCATGTGATTAAAAGCAGCCTCCTGCAGAGTTCCCCTGCTGCTGGTGGGCTGTGTGCTGCTTGTTTGAAACAGTTAATAGCTCTGCCAGAGATGAGGCGGGTACTGTGACTCTGCAACTTAAAATAGCAGCATCTCTGTGCAGGGTAAAGGATGAACTTGGCACATTTGTCTAACATTGTTTCTTTGTTGGAGCCCAATCCTAGAAGCTGCTTTTTGCCTTAATAAGGCTGGGGCTGGTTTTGAAGCTGCAGCTGGAGCCCAGGTTGTGGTCCTTGCTGATGCCTTGCTCCTGGACTTCTCTGGAGTGCAGGACATGCAGATCTACTGTGGTTAATTTGTCCTGGAGCTGTGCCCCATGTGGACTTGCAAAACAATCCTGGACCCTCTGGAGGCTAAGCAGAGGTGGATGGGGGTGTCTTTTGTCTCTTAAGGCTAGGATCTGCTTTTGTGTGGCTGAACAGCCTGGAAAACAGGGCTGTGGCCTGTGGGAAAGGGGCAGGTCTTTCAAGTGTTCCCAGAGGAAAAGCTAGCCCTGCCAGCAGTGACCTGGGAACCCATGCTGTGGGTACTCACCAGCCACTGCTGTGGTTGCAGCAAGATCCTGTGATGACATAAGCTAAAACACATGTCAGAAGAGCATGAGATTCCCAGCACTGTGTGTAACCAGAGCTGAACTTGAGAAGTAATGCCCATCTGCCTCGTGGTAGAGAGACCTGGATGGACAATAGCTGATACCATGATACAGCCAATGTCCTGCTGTAGTGAAAGCTGATGGTGATGCTTCAGAGAGCAGAGTCTCATGAGTATGGAATGTGGGGTGGACAAAAAGGAGAGAAGGAGGCTTGGACTGCAACTCTTCTAATTGTTGTACAACAGATACATGTGCTCTTCCTTGAGGTTTTCTCAATGTTGTGGGGCAGAAGGTCAAATATTTCTATGTAAAATGTCTCCTTTATTTAGAAGAGGGAACTGCTGCTTTGTTCTGTGTGAAGAAGTTTTTAAAAGCAGTAGCTATGCTGCAAGCTAGGATTTCTTAGGTTTTCAGCTTCCTGTGAGTTCAGTCCTGCCTGTCTCTTCCAGCCTGCCTTTAAAGGAACCACGTTCACGGACCTGCCGTTGTGTTTACAACTGAACATCATGCAGCGACTGAGCGACGGGCGGGACCTGGTCAGCCTGGGCCAGGTGGCTCCTGACCTCCAGGTGCTCAGCGAGGACCGGCTGCTGTGGAAGAAACTGTGCCAGTACCACTTCACAGACAGACAGGTATGAGGAGAGGTGCAGACTGCCATCAGTCCTTGCTGTACCCCCCCAGAAAGAGTCTCTGCCTTGTGTGTTCTCTCACTTGGCTGTCTCTTGGATCTGAGGGCTGTGCAGCAAACTGATTATATAGGCTGGCATGAGAATGGCTGTGAAGATGATTTATATAGAGGGTTTTATGTGCCACAGCAATGATTCCTGAAATAGGAGCTTGAGAAATTAATCATACTCTGAACTTGGATCCTAATCCAGGTGGGAACAACTGCATGACTTGCAGTTGCTCCTTGCCCCACGTGTGTAGGGAAAACGTGTAGGCAAGCTCCAGCAATCACCCTGATGTCCCAGGGACTGACACCCTTGCAGAATCTTTGTGGATGTGGTCCATGAGCTGTACTCTCTTGCCCTTTGGAGCAAGAAATCCCCTCTGAGCTGTTCTGTGAGTAATGGGATGGTATGTGGAAAGCAACCCTGCTGCTGCCCACTTTGTACCTGTGCAAACATCTCTGGCAGGCTGGCAATCATCTGGGATCATCTAAACTTAAAAGCAAACAAACAAATCCCTCACTGTTAATGGGTGAATGTCTGGGGTGTTTATACTAGACTTCTACTTCAGGAACCATGTGCCAGACTTCTCTGCTGACTTGGCTTTATTTACTCGCTCTGAATCTGACTTTGGAAGTGACTCTGGAGGAGTTATTTCTATTATTATATAAATTCAAATCCAGCCTCTGCAACTAATGAACCCTAAAAGAGTGATATGTGTCTCCCAAGCTAATACAATAAATCATTAACTCTTCCAAGAAAAATACCTCAACTTTTACAACTGTTAAATGCAACTCTACTTGCTGTGCTGCCAGCCAGAAACAGTGGTCAAAGTAGTATGAAATAGCTCCCAGAGTTTCAGGCTTCCCACAGTGAAGTTGATGAAGTGGGAATAGACCTTCATAATGGTATTGAGTGAGGCTGTTCCCATCAGGAAAATGCTTACAGCTTTTTCTGCTCTAAGTAGAAATAAGAGCTTTTTAGCTCAAAGCAGCTCAGTAGTCTTCAAAGTAAGAAGTTGTTGCAAGGGAACTGTTATGGCACTGGCAAAGTCGACGTGTGAGGGGGAGAATGTATGAGCTGAACAGAACAAATCTGGTTTTTGACCGGCTATAATTGTGTGTTTCTTTTCTTTCAGATTCGCAAACGTCTGATCTTATCTGACAAAGGACAGCTGGATTGGAAAAAGATGTACTTCAAGCTCATAAGGTGTTATCCACGGAAGGAGCAGTATGGAGACACACTGCAACTGTGCAGGCACTGCCACATCCTTTCCTGGAAGGTACGAGGTGCTGGTGGGACAGACCTGATTGGGGCAGGAGCCATGGGGCATCCGGTGCTTCCTCTGATTGCAGCTGGCTTAGGGTGTTGCAGTATGTTTGCCTATATAGCCTAGTGAATTCCTACATCTTAATTCTCCCTCAGTTATTAAGACCCTTTCATCTCTGTGCTTCAGAGACTCCATCTTTATCTTGAACATGAAGGGGCCAGAGGGCTGGAAGATGGGTATGTTTTTGGGCTGCCTGCAAGAAATCATTTTAGCACTGCTGGCAGCTTCCTTTACCCATTATATGGAAGTGGAGGTCTTGGCAACAAGATTAGCTGGAATGAAAGATGATGACTGCAAAACAGCTCAGGACAAAAATCTGCTGACCGCTGTGGTGATATGCAAGGCATGTCTCTGGGTTTAAACTGTGGTAGCTGATGGTAGGCTCTAGCCTGTCTTCCTTGGAAGAGGGGAAAATTATTAATTGGATCTTTGCTGCTTCTTTTTTCGATGACTTGCTGCTAAGATACTAAGCCCAGTTCTGAGCTGTTTGTTGTTCTGGGCTCTGCTCTGCCTATTAGCACATGGGATGTCTGGCAGAGGGGCAGTGCTAAGCTGACTGATGCTTTGGCACCCTTTCTGCAGCCTCTCTAAATAGAATTGTTTTCTCCTTCCCAGGGTACTGATCACCCCTGCACAGCCAACAACCCGGAGACTTGCTCCACCTCTCTTTCACCACAAGAGTTTATCAACTTGTTCAGGTTCTGAACTTGGGTCATGCAGCTTATGCAATTCCTACAGGACGCTTTGTCACAGAGCTGGGACACTCCATTTGTAAATATGTACATATTCATATTTGTTTGAAGCTTCTGAGTCAAGGAACAAGAGGATCTCAGAGAAGAAAGGTGAAGTTGCTCACTGACATGCAGCACTTAAAGAATACAGACTTCCATAGGACTGGTGTATAAATACAGCGTGTTGTACAGAGTCCCTTTTTTATCTGATCAAAGTACAAGATACAGGGCAAAAAAATGCTCATTGTTTCTAGAAGTTAAAAATGAATTTGCCCCACATCCATTTGAGAACTCTTTTGGTTTGTTTCTAATAGACAGAAAGCAATATTAGGCTAGGACTGTTGTACTGTTCTTCCATCTGGTTTTATTTAGCATACATATTTATGACACTTTAGAAATATTTATGAAAAATATCCCTGTGACAAGTTTAATAATACTTTCATACTTTTAAAGGACACATTCTGAAATACTTAGGATAGAACTCTAGCCTGCTTGCGAGACAGAATCGCAGCATACCACTTTCTACCTCCAACAGATTGAGTACCTTTCAAACAAGAATCCAGTGTACAATGTGAACTTTTGTATTTTGTACAATGATTTAAAGGGAAACGTTTGTGATAGTAAGCATCTTTTCTTGTATTAATGCTTACCTCTTTACATTAGTTTTCTTGCTCTACTCAGTGCTTGAATGCCTAGATGATAGGCACCATAAGAATACTTAAGACTTTACTCCATCCTCTTTTAAGTTGTTGGTTTTATGGAAGACTATGCAAATGTGAAAAGAGAAGACAAAAGGATGAGCATTATCTATAAGGGAGGAAGTTCTATGATAGGGAAACAAAGGACTGGATTTAATCTCACAAGGTAAATTCTTAATCTGCTTCATTAGGTTAATTGCACTAGTTGAAATCCTCAGTGAGGTTAGAATCTGTTTTTTCAAGCCCGTGTTTTCCAACATACACACTGCTTTGCATTCCCACTGATGTCAAGTGAATTCAGTCATCTTGGAGCTGGTAAAATATGGGGAGAACTGGGCCACTGAATCTCATTAAATGATGTGGTTTTTATTCACTGGAAGACTGGCAGCAGATGTATAGTTTCAGAGCCCTGGAGCTTAGGGAGTGATTAATATTTAGCAGTCAGGACTTAGGTAAGCAAGGGAGTTCCAACATACTTTGGATATCTTTGGCTCTTTCTTCGAAGACCCAAGGACCCTAGTCCCTTCCAGTGTTGAGCTGCTTTATGGATCTTCTGACCCTAACCCAGAGCTAAATTTTCAGTCCTACAGAGTAAGTGGCCACTTCACTGTGGCTGTGATCTGGCTCACTGTCTCCTCTGTTGCACGCAATGCTTCACTTTTCTCTACAGTGGAGCTTGAAGAATCTAACTTATACATAGCAATCTGAAAACCTGCAGTGGAAAGTTTTTGCTGTTTATCAGTAGATTTCCTCTATAGCACTTTCTCTGTGTATGATGTAAGCAGGATACCTCGTAAGGATAAATATTTAGTGGGTTGTGTGAGACTATGTACAAAAATTTTGAGGAAAAGGAGTACTCAGGACAATTTAGGAAGAACTACTTGAGTTAATTGTTGTTAAATATGCTGTTCCTTTTTTTACATTTTTATAACTGACTTTGAACACTTTTCTGCAGCTGTTTGTATTTTAAAATGACAGTATTTGCGTTTTTGCAAACTAAATCACTTTGCATATTCTTGGAAGAGATGCGAAAAGGGAAAAAAGCTGCCTATAGATGGAGTAGTGGGAAGAGGGGAGGAAAACAAGGAAAATGCTGGCAAGAACTGCCCTTCTCCAGCTGCCTAACAGCAAATCCCAAGTTTTTGCTCTTCCAGAGAGTTCTGTGAGGCTGTACCATTCTTAGCCATGGCCCAGAGCTTGTCACTCTCCAGAGATGAGGGGAAAACATGCAGGATAACAAGCTTTATCTTGGTGCTGATGCTTCATCAGTTTGCTGGTAGAAAGCATAAGCCTCCTGATCATACCCATGTCAACTGAAAGTGATTTAACAACTGCTACCTTGGAAAAATACACTTGTGCTTGTTTTGGGGATGTTCGTGAGTAAAGGAGGCCAATTCCTGTTTTCCTTCCTGTGTTGATGGCAGCAGGTAGACAAGGCTGAAATCTGGCTTCGTGAGTGAGGGTATTGAAGAGTGGAACTTGCAAGTGAAGTGAGTGAAGCATTGCCACTGAATTTGGAGAATCCCGTAGCTCCTTTTTCCAGCAGTGAGAAGACCTGTCCCCCTTGGCATCTTCTGTTTCCAGCTCTGACTTGGGGCTGGTTTGTTTTGTAGTTTTGCCTCTGCCACCCACAGTGAGCCAACCTGTTGTGGTGGGGAGGCAACAGTATTTTGGTATGAAATGCTGCAGCATTCTGCCTGCTCTGCATCTGTGCTTAGCACTTACCCTCTGTGAGATTGCGACACCGAGTGAATTTTAAGCTCAGGTTTGAATCTGGCCTGCTGCATTCCTTGCAAAAGAAGATGGAAATTCTCAACGTTGAGCTTTGATTTGGGAACATCTTTGCTCCAGCCATCACCTCTATCAACCTTTCACTGGCCTCTTTTGCCCAGAGCCCATGGGTCATACTGACAACCTATTTATAAACTTACTGCAATTACTGTGTATTTTATTTCTTATGTCTGTAAGGGTCAGAGTGCTGAAGACTATTTGTTATACATACACTTGTCAGTTGCTTGTGTGAGGTCTTGGCATATTGCTGTCAGTGTCCAGACTAGCAGCAAACTGAGCAACTAGTGAACAGAAAAAACCAGACTAAACAGAAACAAACAGAACAAGCCTTATTCAGTTACTGCCTCAGTTATTACCCTCCTGCTGCAGTAATTGTCAAAGATGGCCTTGGTCTCTTTGGGGGCCCCATTGTTTCTTGAGTGGCTGGTACAGGGAGATGTTGCAGAGAATTCAATACTCTTGGTTTGTATTTAAAACAAAATGCTGTTGCATCCAAATACATTACTCTAACCACTTACAGACAAAGCAAACAGTATTTTAGTGGTGCGAAGACATTCGCTTGGCTGAGGATGGCAGAGTAACAAAACTGACAGTGGTATCAGGGGCTTCCAGGCAGGCTGGTTTAAGGCTGCTCTCAGGCAAAAAGGACTTGAGAGTCCTTTTTTTGTGGCAAAGCTGCTGTGAAGGGGAAAACAGAATTTTGCTTGTATTTTGGAAATAGAATGTTCTTTTCAAATGACATTTTACCTTCCAGTTAGTTGATGCATTTCCATTAGATATGCATCAGTTCTTACACTAGGAAGGGAGAGCTTTTCCTCTCTTTGGGGTTTTCTCTTGCCAAAATATCCAAGGAAATCTCATTGTTTTTAGAGGATGTATTAAGTAGTGCAACACCATAGAACATGGTGCTGTGAAGAGGAAAAATAGATCCATGCCAGGGAGGAGGCTTAGGAAGGGAGAGCTCCCAGAGATCTGTTTCAGCTTTCTAGAAGAGGCCAGTTTTTGATGTGGTGGCCATTTCAAGAGGCAAGATTTCAGCTGTACATACCTTAAGCCATTTATACTAACCGTGGTATGCTGAAGTTTGATCATAAAGTGTGTGTACCTCCTCTTATATTTTTTTGGGTTTCTTTTTTTAACTGTGGGAGTTTCTAGGTCCTTTATTATGTAAAGTGATTAGGAAAATGTGTATTGCTCTGAAGACATTGCTTTGTATATAAACATTTAATTGCACCCTGCCACTTTCTGTACATGGGAATATATTTTACATTATTTTTCTTTGCCCCAGGTTTTAAACTGTTTGTATTCCCATTTCTGTTTGACTTCAATTACCTTTGTGAAGCTGTCACCTTCTAGAACATACACAGGTACTAAACCAGCTTTTCCTGCCCAAAAAATTCCTAGGCCCTTAGTTGCTAGAATTTCATTTAGAGCAGGAAACATTTCAAAGCCTATGTGTAGCAAATAAATCAGATGTGCTTTTCACACTGATCTCCTGCTTGGTACAGCAAACCAGCACTGTCCTCTGCAATTTTCCTTACAAACATGTTGCACATCTTCCATGTAGATCAGCACCTTGCCAAAAAGACATAGCTTTAAATTAAAATGCCCCTCTTTGTAGCTGGCCTGTTGGCACAAGTGCAGGCCCTGGGGCATTGATGGCTGATCAGGCTCATATAGACTCACTCTCTCCTCCAAGGTTTGGGACTCTGGTGTTCTCCTTGTGCTTTCTCAGCTGCCTGCCTGTGTTGATGCTGGTTCCAGGCTCTGAAGGCATGGTCAGCCATTCACAAGGCTGTCAGCGTGTGGCTGCTGGGCTCCGAGTCTTTACCAGCACCTCATTTCTATCCAGTGTCTTGCTCCAGTGATTTTGTTGGTAGCAAATCAGCTTTGCAGGATCTGGCCCTAGGAGAATAAATCCATCTTGTCCTTGACAGATGCAGTCTCAAGTATATGATACTCTTGACACCAGAGAAATTCCCTCTCTATTGACCAAGTGTTGCTGCCTCTCCTGGGAGGGCAGCTTAGGGTGGAATTTGTCTTTCTTTAGCTGTCCTGTGCTGCACAGAATGCTAACATGTCAGCTACCAAGAGAACATTTTAATTTGAAATAGAAAATATGCTCATCTTTAAGAACTAATCTACAGTAATTATAAATACCTAGTTATATATGGAAGAGAGTATGTTCTGCTTTATTTTTCCTTGAAGTTGTAATTAGAGATGATATGAAGTGAAAGGCATCCCTTACATAAGACTTGTTTAATATTATTGTGTGGTTAAAATCCTTCCATTATAAATTTGCACACTTTTTTTTCCCTTCCTTGCATGTTCAACTGATTTTTACAGCTGTTCTGTGCAGACAGTATTTTTGTAAAACATTTTTGACACTGAATTGCAATAAATGTTCAAACAATGTGAACCACAGAGTTGGTTGTCTCGTTGCTTCCAAGGTGCTGACCTTATCAGCCTTGAGCTTCTGATGACTGTAAGCAGAGACTCTTTTGCAGGAACATCCAGAACTTGGCTCACTGTCCCAGCAGAACATCCCAGATAGAGCTATTGCTTCATCATATCTCAGAGGGAAATGAGCCCTCACTTCTAGCAGGAACAGTGTTCACAGTTTGTGCTCAGGTATCTGTACTTGCCCATAGCACAGGAGTGATTGCTGCCCCAAAAGAGATTGGTGCTCACACTGATCTGAGACCCTTCAGCTCCAGCTTATGGCTTACAAAATACTGGGTTTTTTCTAGCCATTTTTACCTGAGTGATTATTATGTAACCTGTTTTGGGGGATGGGGGAACAATTGCTTCTTGTTAGTGTCAGTACTGCAACCAGTCTGACCCAGGTGGCTGCTCAGAGGGAATGTGAGTAGAAGCCCACTGAAGTGACTCCTAATGAACTGGGGAAAACTAGTTGAGAAGGCAAATGAAAGGTGCCTCTGGTTGGAACAGGAGAAGTTGTCGTGGTAAAACAGGATTACTTGCCTCATGAAAGCTATGCCAGCTATGGAAATAAGCACGAAATGCAGATACTTTGTTTCCAGTGTCATTTGCACTGTCATATAAGGTATGTTTGAGTGGTTTCCTAGGTCTCTGTATGCTGTGACTTGGAGCTGCATTTAAAAGGGTTGCGCCCCCCCAGACACAAGACTCTAGAAACATAGGATGGGACAAGATCACAAAGCATTTTAAACAAGAGAAAGCTGCTGTTGAGACATATTTCTTATTCAAACTTTTTTGAAAATAGCAAGCTCTAATTATCCTAGTAGACTAAATGTGCAAAGACTAAATCCTTTAAGGGGAATACTGTATCTTTTTAGGAGTGTGTTTGGCCCCATTTTCATGTTATTGCTGCTATCACCTCTACCCCTTTAAGTGCAGTCAGGGATAGAGGGAGAGGCATCCTGAAACATGGATGAGGGTCTGCCTTGAGCAATGATAACGAGTCATCCTGCATACTTCCCTCACTGTCTGTCTTAGAGCCTAATAAAAGTACAGTTTGGCCAAAAAGCATTTTGAAAATTTCTTACACAATGAATATTAAAATTATGACTCTGCTTTGCCCCATCTTTCCCTAATCCTCATTTCTGCTTCTCTGCTTTACAGGGGTGAACCCCAGTGAACCATGTAGGGGATTGCTTTATTTTTGACAAAAACCTGAGCTGTTCCTGTGATCAAAATTGCAGAAATTGGAAAGAGCTGTTTTCCAAAAGGCTCTATAAATAACTCATGGGTTCAAAGGCCTTCCCTAAGCTGGAAGGACACCAGTTCACTCCTCACCATTCTTGATGCATAGTATACAGCGTTTTTTAGTTGAAAACAAACAAATGTCCTTTTAATATGTTTTCCTTGGATAATTTCAGTCCTGGTCAGAACAGAGCTTGAATACAGACAGCACCACACACAGGTTTGCAGCTGAGGTGCCAGGTGCATCCCAGAGATCCTAAAGGTGCTGCTGCTTTCATGCAGTGGCTGGAAGTGGGTGATGGGACAGGAAAGACACCCACTCCCAGCTTCAAGGGATAAATAAACAAACCACCACGTGGGATTTATGATGGTAGACAGAGAAATGCAGTCAGTGCAGGAAATGTGAGTTCCTCCTTGTCACAGCACACCAGGAATTTTGACTTATTTTAGCAGAGCTTTTAAGCATTGCATTAAGCTAATTCTTACCAGCATTTATTTTTATTCCTGAAGTACATAAAATATGATGTCTCTGTGGGTAATCTTTGGTGTAAAAGGTGTGTGCAATAAACTGTCAGCCAAGAAGCTGCCTGCCTCACTCCCTGTCTGCACCCTGTGCCAAGCTGGGGTGGGCTACAATTTTGCTTTTTCTTGCTTTGCCTCCATAGGCAAAACTCTCACTTTTGTCAGGGATTTAGCTCATGCTCGAAGTCAGAAATTTCTCTTTTCTCCTTCCTCCCACTCCAGTGTGGCAGCCCAGGTGGTGGGAAGTGTCACAGGAGGCTGCACACCCACGGAGGGCAATTGCCTGGCTCAGCCTGGGGCCATCCTCCAGCCCAGGCTGATGAGAGCCCCTCTGGGTCTGGTGTGACTGCAAACATTGCAGTGCTGTGCTAGGCTGGGACCCAACACTGGGACCTTGCCTTCCCAGCACAAGGTGTCTCTTGGTAACATGACCATCACTTTTCCCCTTGGGGTTTGGGGCACGTTTTTACCATGGGTCTCCCACCAGAAGCTGACCATAGTTTTCAACATTGGTCCTCTCTTAAATTACTTTCTCCCGATCTTTTTATAGCTCTCTGACTGAAGTGGAGTTTATTCTTTCCTTTTTTAATATAGCTGGAGGTGTAAATCCACACAAATATAACTCCTGAGGGGGAATCAACCTGTCCATGCCAGAACTCAGCAGGGCCTGTGTTACTGCTGGTATATATAAAGCAACCAGGAGCCTTTTAAAACGTCTGAAACTGAAGTAATTTTTTTTGTTGTTACTTATAGCTAATTAAATGTTTCTCATTTAAAAAAGCTGTCTCCTGGTGGTAGGTAGAAACCTACAATCTTACTCTTACCACATATTTTTATATTTAAAGCCTCTATTTTTAACCCAATGGTGGGATTCAGGGTTAATGCTCGTTAGATCTGTGTCTAGACAGCTGTGAAAAACAGGAAATTAATTACATTATAGTAGGAAAGGAGAATTTAACCTTTTCTCTCCTCACTAACACATGTGACTGAGGAAAATATGTTACAGCAGAGTATTTTGGAAGTTTAAGGAAGTAGAAAAATGAGAAGAAAAAAAAAAAGAGCTGGGTTTCTACAAGGCCTTGTGGGAATTATTACACAGAAAATAATGCACCAGACTCTGCCCTCAGCTACACCCAGGCAGTAATTTGTTTTCTCTGGTCCCTGTGGAAAAATTGCATTTTATTATTCCCTGTTTATGCTGAACATTCAGAAGAAGGAAAAGCCAAGTTAGCCCATTTCACACACATGCACGAGCACGTGTGGCAGCTCCAAGAGAGCAGCCACTACACAACACCCATCCTGCAGCACCATGAGCCAGTCAGGGAAGTTTGGAACACCCCTGGGCATAACAGCACCTTGCACCCCTTCTCCTCAGGCTGCCTAAGGTCTCGAGGTATTTTTGAAATATTTACAAAGTTATTTTTTGTTTATTTGGATTAGAGGCTGAAAAAATGCAAAATTCCCTTGCTTGGCCCTTCAGGAAAGTAAGAGCTCAAAGGCTCATCAGTCCCAGGCAGCAGCACAGGGATATTGCTGTGGCTCAGGATGTACAGGGTAAGACTCCAGCTTTAAAAAATTGCTGTAATGAACCCAGAGCATGACTTAAGCCTGAACCAGTGTGGACAACTGGCCTGCTTGGAAAGAGCTGGAAAGTAGAGGCCTGGGTGCTCTTTACCCACTTATTCCCCCCATTCCCTGCAAACTGGCTGCTGCTTGGATGCAAACACACCACGGCCAAAAGCGACGCTGCAAGCATCCTCCATACCACTCTGAGCAGTTTCCTTGGCCCCCTAATGTGCCCCCAGTGCTGCATTTCCACGGTTTCTTAACCCTCCCTGGACCCCAGAAGGCTGCAGAAGCATCAAGTAAATGCCTGCTCCACTGCAAAAGCAGTGTCCTTCCCTGGATGGCTGCATCTCCCTGTGCCCTCTGCTTCTCCTCAAGGGTGCTGTGGGCCTGTGGCCAGCTGGGTGCTGCTGCAAGGACCCTTCTCATCAAGGCACAACTTGCCTCCCTTGTCTGCATCTCCTTGCTGGAGCCAAATGTTTACGTTCCTCACACATGCTGTCAGCAGGCCAGAAACATTAATATCCATGTGGCAGAGCAACAAAGCCTTCCCAAGGATCCTCCGCACCACTCAGGCCAATCCTCCCCTCCTGGGATCCCCACTGGCTTTGGTGGCTGCTGGGAGCATGGAGGAAAGGGATTAGTCCTCTCAAGACTATTTATTTGCTTAGTTTTATCATGATTTCTTTTAATTTTGAAGGCACATGAACATGCCATTTACAAATCACTGGAATAATACTGTAGCTAATTTTATGGCGTCTTTAGCACTGTCCAAAATGAAAAAAAAAAAAAAAAATTCCAACCAACAAACAACTCTCCCCGCAATGGAGCAATCTAAATAAAGCTCTTTAAGCAATACAGTATTTCCCTCTATAGCTGTCAATGTTTCCACTGCCAGTTTGTCTTCATAAAGGAACCAGGCTTTGGCACAGCTTATATCAGAAAAAAATAACATCGTTAAGTGTTTCCAAGGGGGTATGAGGTAAAAAGGATTATGGAAGTTAAAATCACTAGGAGAGCTGTAGAATGTTGGCCTAAAGGTCTCAGAAAGGAAAGAGCTTTGATATATCCAGATTTACTTGCCCACATTTGTGCCTGGGAGGGAGGGAGGGAGGGAGTGGAGCAGGAGCTCTTGCAGCACTTGCAGCTGACCAGGTTTCAGCAGCCAAGATGTGGATCCTCCTCAAGAAGAGGCAACTGCTGACAGGAGTGGTGAGGAAATAATTCAACGTTGCCCACTGCTAATGCTGAAGTGGGCTCAGGAGCCAACACCCACTGCCAAATGTGCTGCTGTGGCAGGAGCTGCCTGTGCCTCGGTATCTGTACACATGGGGAGGCCCACGGGCTCGTGCATGCAGATGGACACACAGTAAAAGCTGCCTTTCAGAAGTCTTGCTCTGCAGTGTAAGGAAGGTCAATAATTTTCTTGTCAGCAGCAGCTTTGCTTGGAGGAGAGGGTTTAGAACATGGCTCATCCTGGCGTGGGGGGGTGGGAGGGAGTTTTTGCATTACTCATTAATGTCTTTTCTGTTTTTTTCATTAATAACTTCTGCTTGATGTCAGTGTGGCCTGCTTGACAGTCTACTGCTGCCAGAAATGGTGTTTGATTTACAGAAGAGGTGGAAAGCTAAATAGAAAAGGATACAGGTATTCCAAGGATCCTCATCTTGGTGTTTGTCCATGGCCACACCGTCACCCCTGAGCCCTCCTGGCACTGGAGACTGATGGAAGAGCCCAAATCTCCTCCTGCTGGCCAGGACAGGTTGCTGTAGTACCCTCTCAGATATCTTGGAAGCCACATTTACCTCCAGCCCATCCTCAGGTTACCAGATGAAATTCATGTGCTGAGATCTTGCATCCCACTTAATATTTAATCACCCTGTGCCCTTATTTTCTTAAGTGGGCAGTGAAACCCTAGCTAGCCTGTGTGCCCCAGCAGCATGGTATTTTATTACAGAAAGCTCAAAACAAAGCCTCTATTTGCTAATCCAGCCATGCCAATGGCTGTAGCACTGGATCTCCATGGAGCACTCTCCCAATGGCATTAAGCAGCAGCATGGTGCCTGCCAAGGGCTGGGGACCTGCACCCATGTGGCCAGGGCCAGGCTGAGCTGTCCCACAGCCCTGGATGTCCACAGCAGTCCAAAGCACTAGGGCCACAGAGAACATTGGCAGAAAGGTTTCATCAGGCTCTGTGCCTTGGAAAGGGTGCCCCTGCTCACACAGCCCTTGGCACCAGCTCAGAGGAGGCTGGGGCTTTGCCTCTGTGCATGGATCTGACCTCCATGCACCATGAGAGCATGGAAAGGCTGCAAGCAGGCAATGCTGGGAATGTGTGTGGGTCTTCTCTGATGGCAATTAAGTCCCTCTCTTGGTCTTTCAGATCTCAAAAGCACCTAACCTGCAGTGTTTTATTTAATAATTATCAAATAAGTTAAATGAGAATGACAATCAAGTAAACAATCTAACCTGTAAAGGATCTCTGACAAATATGGCAGGCAGGGCACTGCAAATCTCCCTAGGCCCTTCTTCCCAGCCTACTGCTGGGAACAAGGCAGGGGGAGCACCCTGCTGGTGATGCCAGCAAGGAGAGCAGCTGGACCCCACAGCACTGGTTATTTTGCATCTCAGGACCAAGTGTATTCAGCTCTGTTTACTTTATGGGAACTCCATGGACAATGCATTTGAAAACAACTCCTGGCCAGACACATACCTTACCATATTAAAAGGTATTTTTAGTACTTCTGGCAAAGCAGATTGAGCTCTGCTTTTAGCTATACTAAGACAACTCCCTGCATATTTGTACTTGACTGAATAGTTGCATTTCCTTCATGCAAGACAAAAACACAAGTGCAGATAAATACCGGTGGGATTCCTGACACAGTGGGCTGCATTTTCTTCCTAAGAGAGTGACTCTGCCTGAAAAAAGTTTGACTAGCTGAAGAAACAGCGTCACATAGCAAGGAAAAATTAGTCTGAATGTCGCCTCCTCGACTTGTGACGACTTTGTTTTTGTACTGGTATAAATATAACTGTGACCATTCCATAGAGCAACGTGCTCTGTGATGAGTACCGTATAAATAGTGGAACTGATTACGCTTGCTATAAACAAGGACTGGCAAGCCTTGCTTCACCCCAGCAGTTAGGACGGTGGAAGCGGCGGGAGCTTTACAGCTAAATGGTTAAAAGCCACAGCAGAACATTTTCTCGGGATGGCTCCAAGCGTGGAGCTGGTGCACTGCCATTTCAGCAGCCAAGCTGAGATGGGGGGAAGCACGCCACCACAATTGCATGCTGAAAAGAAGGGAAGGCTGAGATAACTACCATCTTCTTACTGTGTAGGCTGTTGGAAAAAAAATAACATATAATGATTCCTGCCCTTATTGCAGTGTTTGGGTTCCAGATATAGCCTTAGCATGGGAAGGCTGGTATGATGCTGAACCAAGCAAAATGAGCATTTTCTGCTTTTAAGTAATATAATGTCAGGAATCCAGCTCACTGGAAACATCCTGCTCATTTTCCAGAGCAGGAAGCAGACATTCGTCATGAGTATCAGGTGAATAATGTCACTTCAGTTGGATTTTGTGAGTGGCAGTTCACAGCTCAGGTCCTTAATTCTTATTTTTATGAATATAAAATGAAGCTAGGTACACCTCATGCCTAAGAAGTTGTTTAGCTTGCTCAGAAACCCAGGGACTTGCCAGAGGCCTTAGATAACTAAGATTTATTTTAACTGCCCTCAGTATCCAAGGTATTTCCTACTGTAAGTATAAGGAAACACTGAGGATACTTAAACAACCATATTTGTTTATCTTAGGTGAAACTGAAGAGGTTTTCCAGAACCACTACTGCAGCTGCATTTAACTTGCTGAAAGACTGCGTTTTGATAGGGTGCTTCACTTCTGACTCCATGATCATAACAAAAAGAAGTGAGCTCCACAGGAAAGTGGAGCAGATGTCAAAAACCTGGGCAGATGTCTCCAGACACTCCCTCCTCAGGTGTGCTTCATCAACCTTGGCCTCAACTGGGCCAAGTCCTGCGTAAGGAGGAAGCCAGAAGGCAGAAGAAAATCACCAGCATTCTCTCCCTCAAATTTCTGAGAAGGTAATTACCTGAAGAGAGACAGACAACCAGACAGGTTTTGTCTCAAGATGAGATTGTCATAGGAGGGCAACCCCAAAACCAAACCTGGAGCCATCTGCCCTGCTGGGTGGCACGTGAAGTGATGCAGGTCCTCCCCTCCAGCAGTGTGGCTCATGCCAGGTGTCGGGGACAGCCACTACCTGGGTCAGGGACAGTGTCTCGGTAATGGTTCTGCAAGACACCCAGTGCAAGGTAACTGTGACTACTGTAGGGACATGGTGGTATTTTCACACCTCATTCTTATTCCCTGGTAGAGTTTTCTCAAGTCCTTTAGTCTACAACCCTTGTTTCCTAAAAATGCAGGGGGAAAAAAGTGAAAAATGAGAAAATTTGGTGCCAACTCATTTTAACAAGGAAAACCCAAACAACCAGAGATGGCCTTTTCACAGTAGAAGCTTGGAGAGCAATGGTGCTTCAGAGCATGCATGAAGCTCTGGCTGGACAATGAGAGTATGAGAAGAGGAGGCCACAGATGTCAAAACATCCTGACCAAGGCTTTCATCCTGGAATTTGACTCAAATTTGATACAAATGCATCCTATTGCCCTTTTGCTTATTGAATAGGCCAGATCGGATTGCAGCATCCTCACGTATCTAAATATAAACTGATAGCAAACTAATTGGTCTGACATCCTAAGGTGTCACAGCCCCATTTTGGTAGGGACTGTGACTGCTGACCAGATCCCCCAAACTGGCACGTGGTGTGACAATGCTGCCCCATAGCCCCTGGTGTGCAGAAGGGTTTGCACTGACATTACAGCCTCAGGCAAATTGAGGGCAATACCTCAGCCTTCAGCCACAACCTTGCAAGATACAAATCAGCTCTGCAAGGCTGTCAGAATGATTCATGTTTAACTGTAACAGCTACTGGCAGGACTGAGTGTGCAGGGGACCACCTTTGCCTGTGTCCCAACCTGTGCGTCCACTGAATGCTGACTGCTCTCTCTGCTGGCCAACAGAGAAATGGGATTTTCTCAACACAGACCTGGTCACATTGCAAAAAATGCACTGACCAAGCAAATGCATGCCATAAAAAAGTGTCTATTTTTCTACAGCCACAAACAGCTGAATAAAAGAGGTTAGTTATCAAATAAACTATATTCTTAGGTAAAAATCAGCAGCAAAGAAGAGAAAAAGGCAGGAGAGATGCAGGTGTTCCATCTCATGCTGCAGCTTACTGCTGCAATAGCCTGCTGGAAATAGGAGGAACCACCTGTGAGATGGGATATGCCCCCATTATAAAGCTATCAGAATCTTGCCCTGTGTTGTCTAGAAATAAAAGGCTTGAAGAGTTTCCAGTGATCAACAGAATACAGTCGTTGAGAGACCATGGGATTGTGAGTAACTGACCTGAGAGCAGGAGGGTTTCTCCTTGCTTTCTTCAATGCCTTTGATCACCCAGTCAAAAAAGCCACCACTTAGGGGCTCTAAGCTCATAAAAACTCTAATAACTGGACAAGAGAAAGACATTACTGTCGAAAAGGACAAAGCAAAGAAGGCTGAAAGGGAATGGGAATCTAAGCTGCACTAGGAATCATTGTACTGAAAGTGCATAAGCAGCACATCTTTGTTCTGGACACAGGGGGACAACATCTGGACACAGTAAAGATTAAAAGTCTCAAGGGCTGTGGACAGCATGGAGTATAAGTGAGCACTGATCCTGTTGTGCCAGTGCACCCCAGACAATCAGCCATCAATGCTTTCCTAATATTCCTTATCTCAGTGGCATGAGCCAGTTCCCCTGCACCAAGGAGTGATGCTCTCCCTAAGCACCACTTTAGCTGTGCTCTGCCATACAGCATACCCCACACATTTACATATGACTGTGGTATGATGGTGCTTGAATCTTAGGTGTTTAAATACATCACTGGTCACAGAGCCGACAATTAGTGATGTCTGGCAGTGAAGTTGCCTCCTTGCCATCAGATTTATAGTGGAAGTTCTTTGCTTTTACTTCTGCAGGTACGTGGCAAAGTGGCTCTCAGAAAATGTTGCTTTTCTTTCTGCAACTTACTGTGGTGTTCAGTGGGGAAACCACACTGGTGGGGCCACCTCATGCATCAAATAGGGGTTGACAGCAGAGGTTAAACACAGCAAGTTCTACAAAATAGGCAGGATTAGGGTTACCTGGAGAAAGGAACAAAAAGGGGAGGGAAGTCAGTCCCTCTAATGAGACACTAGGACTAATCAACACCAGAAAAGAGCTGGTTTCTGATAATTATAGTGAAGTGAGTAGCTTATCTTTGTATTTCAGGCCCTAAATGAGCACTTGATGTATTCCTGAATTCTTTCCTTCTGATATCATGCCACCTGAAAGGTGATGAAATGCCCCTAGACCTGACGGGCTAGAGAGACAGCACCACACTATCACCATCCTCAGCACTGAATTGAATAATTCTCTGGCTGCTACTGATTCCTCTGGAATGACAACTTTTTACAAGAGCCACAAAAAGGTGGTTAATTATAGAAAAGCTATAATCACACACACCCAGCCTGCTACATGTAAAATTAAGCACCCGTTCAGAATGATTACAGAGAAAGACAACTCTTCACTTTTTTTTTTAAACTTGCATTTTCTGAATAATGGTTGTGACTGTTCTTCTTAACAGCCTTGATGCTGAAACTAGATTAAACCAGGCAGATTCTTGTGTCTTGACCTCCACTGAAGGAGTGTCACAGATTTCAGGCACCGGAAACCAGCTGAGGTTAAATCAAATGACATACTCAAGTAGGGAGGGATGAGAACCTCATGTTCTGTAACAACTTAAAGGGCCTGTTGAGCAATGCACAGGAACTCCGTGTCTACGAGATTCAACCACTTGAAGGGTAAGAAGTGCTTAACACAACCTGTTCATGTGAAACGTGGATCTTTACATTCTCACTTCTGCTGTGTCTAACCCAATTGGCAGCTACACAGAGCTGAGCAGGCAAACTGCTGCTGCTCTGCACTGTCCCAACCAGCTTTAACATCACTCAAAACCAGTAAGTATCAACATCCTCGTTCCCTCACTGTGCCTGCTACATCAGCATCGGGCAGAAAGAGCTGTCCGTTCATCCAGACATGGATACATCTGACCTTTTATGCAGGAGTATCCGGTTAAATCCAGCTGTCCCCTCTCGGGAGGGCTCTGTGCGCCAGTTTATCAGGAATCCCGAGTTTCATCTCAGTTTCTTCTGGTGACGCTGGTTCAGAGTGACACAAACTGCAGATCAGCTGTCCCACTCCAGAGGGGAGTGTCCCAACAACCAGCCTCCTAACCAGCCCATGCTGGCACTCAAGGAATATGTGTAGCAGCAGCCTATCTGCACAGGCAACCAACTGTGCTGCATCTGGCAATAGGAAGTCCCTATCTTCAGAGCCCTTATGATGCAGGAAGAGATGTCTGGATGAAGTGAATCAATCCCACAGTTCAACTGGCTGTCTCTGCTGTTACTATGCTGAGTAAATTCTCTAGAACTGATGAGAGATACAGTAATACACTACATACATAACAATAAACCTATGTAACACATACAAGATTCTTACAAGTTCTGATATTTTACTTTACTTACAAACAAAATGATCCCTAAATACTTAAAATCTTTACTGTGCTTTTCCTCACAGGAATGAAGTGTATCACAAATGTTAATTGCAGTCTCAGCCCCCGTAGGCTTCCAAGGCCTGAGTGGCTAAAGCCCTGAGCAGCCTGGTCTGACCTGATTTGAACAGGAGATTGGACCAGCAACTGCCTGACCCTTCTAACCTGTGTTCTTCTGAGTCTGTGATGTGCTAGTGTGTAAAGTAGAACAGGTCCAAAGCTGAGAACTAAAGACCTCGTTTTAGCTTGTTTCTGCAATTCCATGTTTAGGACCTCTTCTAAGAAGTGTGAGACTGCTCCAAACCTGCAGTCAGCAGGATGGCTTTCCCGGGACGCCCTGCAGGGATGCAGCTTGGTACCACTTCCAAGGATATTCAGCAGCAGACAACCCAGAAGGCGGAGGCTTTCTCACTCCCCTCCCCCCCTCCATATGGCCCTGCTGATTTCCTTACACCAGCAGGAGCAGCTGCCTGACCTCACGGCAGGCCAGCTCAAGGAACCAAGAGACAGAAAAAACCCTCAGCAAAACTTCCTGCTTTCTGTCAGAATTACCCTGAATTACCACAAGGCCAAACAAACACCAAGTGCAAGAAGATGGGAGCAGGTGAGAATGCACAGCCAGCATGAGAAGCAAAAATAGCAACTGCATCTTCCAGGAACTGTCAGCACTAGAACATCTAACTGAAATGGCAGGATTTAATTCTCCCCTTGTAGAGCACAGAAACCTGGATACTTACCTGGTTTTACACAGTGCATGGGAATTCACAACTGAACTACTAAATCAATTTTCCATTTACACTTCTGCTAAACAAGGACTAATCAGTAAAGCTAGTAAGGAAACTGAGATGCACTGTCTGTTTATATATAACTGACAGCAATCATAACATGAAGAAAACCATATCTCACTTTTGAAATGTGACAATGTGTAGCAATTTAGGCTACAATGTTCAGTAGGCACATATTTTATGCACATATTTTTCCAAAAGCTTCTTCTGCAGCTCTTTTCAGTTTGGGCACAGTAGCTGGAAAAGCAATATGCTTATGGTGACATGTCTGCCTTTGATTTGACATTAAAAACCAAGTGCATTCTTACATAATTAAAATAAAGGTTTTTATTCAGTTCATGATATTTCTGATTGGGTGTTCTGTTTTTCCAAATATTTATTCCATGCACAGAAATGTAAACCATAAATACAATGTAAGAGCAGCAAAACATGACACATCCACTCAGAACCAGAAGAACTTTGTTCACTTTACTGTCCTTCCAAGGAATAGCTGTAATCAGTCTGACTGCCAAATCGATGCACAAAGTCTGGAAGGGAGAACACTGAGCCCCATCCCACTTCGGGATTCATACTGATGAAATCATCCAAGTTCATCTTAGAATCTAAAAAAGGACCAGAAAAGGGAAATATTTAGGTTCTTGATGCAGGTTCTGTAGCACAGTTATACATCTTTCAAGAAAACATTCCAAATCCCTCTTCAATATTTCAGTTCACTCCAGCAAGATTCTGCAAACTGCATGGTGGCACAGAAACATCTATTTCCAGTCTCAAACATTGCTTTTGCTCTGACTCCCCTCTCAATAATCACATTACAGGATCAGTAAGCATCCAGCAAGTCACTAGAAACTAGCATGTGCGGGTAAGATTTTTCCCTACAACAGCAGCCTGGGAGGCTCAAGTAGTGTCAGAGAACTGGAGTGCAAATAATAACCAACACAGGGAAGTGCAATGCAGTCTTCCTGCATTCACACAAATGGGACGACTCAAAAGCAGGGGAGATATTATTCACACATTTAAGTTCGGAACCAAAGTCAACAGACAGATCCAAAATCAACAGTTCAGAACCAAAGCAACTTTTGCCCTGACCACAGGGGGATGGGCTCACAGCAGTGGTCAGAACTGCAAGTTGCTTGTTGTCTCTCAGAAGTGATTAGCCCCTTGGCAAACCTGCAGTCTTGTTCCTCTCTGGATTACAGTATTTGTTTTCCCTCCAGCCCTGAACTTTGTCCTCACTGAACATGGGCCCACTGCAGGGCCAGAATATGCAGAGGGGAAATGTGTGACCTAATCCAGTCCCTACCCCAGAGGGATGCTCAGGTGAAGAAGAACACAAACTAGGCTGAGGGAAAATACTTATTTTTTGTGAATCCTGAATGACAGAATGAAGTCAGGGTGAAAAGTTTAACTGCCACAATTTCAAGAGAAAAGTAACCATGACTTCTCTTTGCCAGGATTTTAATCTGCTCTGTTCCCTGCAGGAGGGGTAGAAACCATTCTGTCCCATTCATGGATCCCAGAGAGCTCACTGGAAAAGTGCTGGTGTGCAATTTTGGCTTTAGGTGCCTTATACATCCTTTTTCTGAAGGTGGCCTGGTACAAGCTCCACTGACTCAGAACCATGCTGATCAGAGGTTCAGTTCTGATGACAAACATCCGTGGGCTTCTTGGTTTAGGTTCTCACTGATGATGGGTGCAAATAATCTTTTTAAATGCCCATGAAAATAAAACTGGCAGAGAATGAGTTTAAGGAACAGAGTGGTAAAACCACTGTTACAGGTTTACTTTACAGATTTACTGTTAACAGCTCTTGTACTGTATTAAGTATTTACTTTACCATGGATGATTCATGTGTGCATTTAAGGATTAAGAATCAACTAAGAGGAGGCTCTAAGGAATAGATTATAAAATCCAAAGGATGGAATTTGCTTCAGCTGCAAAATGCTTGGCTAACTAGGCTAACCATTGTGGACAGTGTAAGCAAGGAAAAGAAGATGATATTCAGGAACCCCAGACCCAGGAGTTTTAGGCATAATCCAGCCCCTGACGGCCTCTGCTTTGCACCCTGTCTACACTACAGCACAGCTTTGTGATTTACCTAATCCCAACTCTCACCTCTTCTGAGGTCTGGCCCCTAAATCTTTTCTTGTTAACCCGTTTGAACTCTGAGTATGGAAAATCCTTATGTCCAGCCAAGCATGCTCCTACTGCTGAAGTGAGTCTGGCAGAACAGGGCCAACCTCTGCCTGTGTGGGAATTTAAAATAGCACAAGCTCAGCAATTTGCTGTCATAGCTCAAGAACAAATTAGTAGTGGATAACAGCTTTTGCTTGCTGGTAGACTGCTAAGTCTCTTTTCTACTTCCAAAGTTGTCTTTTCCTCCCAGACACTTTCTCAAAATTAAGGTGATTCTTCACATACTTTAAGATTAAATAAATAAATCTCTGCTTTATGTGCATTGAGCATAGTAAAATAATTCATTCAAAATAAACACTGTTCTGTGAATAGTAAAGCAGTCCAAAGGAGATTGTTCCAGTAGTTACAAACACAGCTGCTGTTCGCAGCTTCGAAGTTGCTATCACAATGCCCATAGGAAATGAAATATTCTCTAACTTCGGAAGGATTGTGGCAGATTGTTTTACCAAAGCAAACAAGTCCATTCCTGCGAGGAGCGATGGCCTAAGAACCTGTCGGTAGATGGCAACGGAGCAGCACGGGAGATACCCATAGGTAAAAGCTTAGTGAGACCTCTCCCGTTTTATCCGTGTAATAACAGCCCCTCTATGCTGCTCTTTCCTCTCTCTGAAGGCCGTGCGTGTCGTGTTAGACCTGGACAGCACTGGGAAACAACTCGGCAAAAATGCATGAGAATACCACAAAGTCCTCCTCCTGAAGCAGATAAGAGTGAAAAACTGGCTACGATTACTTCTGTGCAATAGCTTTTTGAAGTTTCTTAAAGGAAGAGGTACTACAACAATGGCTGATGGTCTCGGCCTTTGCCAGAGGTGGGTCCATCCTGGAGGTGGCTGGCACTGGCTCTGGTGGACACGGGGGAATTTACAACAGATACATCTGGATGCCACAGCTGGAAAACCAAGGTGATCTCTCCACAAAAGCAAGGAGCACGTATCCTACAACATTTTTACAAGACCAATAGCAGCAGAATTATTTTCTTTTCAGATTTACATTACCCTTGCAGTCCTCCTCAGGTGCTGTGACTGTAACACTAGCTTGCATGCTTAGGGCTCATCTTCCTCTTTGACCAAACACACTTTGTTACACACACCCCCCACAAATGAGACCTACCTATCTGGCCCATTCTGGGATTCCTGCATAACTTTATTTTTGTTTAAATCGAGTCTGCCACTTTTACTCTGAGCAGGGATGAAATAAAAGGCCAGGCAGTATCTCAGGTATTGTTAGCCATAACACTTGTGGCTTCTGCCAACAGTAGTTAGAAAGCAGCATTTAAGCCAAGCCTTGGCTTGGCTCACAGACCTTGGACTAACTCAGCATAAGGACAGCTGCCCAAGGGCCGCTGGAAGCAAGGAAATCTGGAACAAAGCCTCCAAGACCAGTTCTGCTGATGCCTAAAACCTTGGGGGCACCTAAAAGAAAGTTGGACTCATCACAAACTTGTGTTGGTGTTTACAGTTCACTTCAGATCCTCCTCCCATGCCTGAGCAGGGAGATAAGTCAGAAGGACTCTTCCCACGCTCAGCTGGGGGGCTGCTGTCTCCACAGCTGAGATATAACTGACTGCAAACCATCCTGGTTGATCTCAGTGTAAAACACAGTTCACCACTTTAAATTTTCTTCTACAGGAAGTGGTGTAATTTCAACAAGCCATTCTAGGAATTTAAATATTTTAGTTGTGTCTTTGTTCTATCTATCTGATTTCATTCATTACTTCCACAAAACCTTATGAAGGACCTAACTTGACAGAGTGGAGTTTCATTCTCAAATGAGAGAAGAAGGTTCCCAGGAAATGCATAGGAGCTGTTTGTATCCCTATCAGTGCCTTTTCACTTTCACTAGGATCCTGCCACCACTTCAGAGAGGAGACACAGAAAGCAACTGCAGACATCTGCTGGGCCTCTGTCTAACAGATTTCCTGTTACATATATGTTTGATTCACAGTGTCTCCAGAACTGCTCAGCTGTCCTACTCATGCTCTTCAAAATAAAAAAAACAAACAACCCAAGTAAAGCCCCATCATTATTGACTACCATGGATTTTATTGATAATAAAAAGAACAAAAAGCTTTTTCAAATCAATCCAGCGAGTGTGCTACCAAACACCTTGGGAGAACTGAAATCCAAACCAGTGCTTTTCAGTGGTAGAGTTGCCGCTAACACTTGTACATAAGCCATATGACCATCTGTTCAGAGTAATTTTGAAATGCACTGAGCAAGCTGTATTTTACACAGACTTGCAGTAAGGAGGGCTGATCTCATCCTGAGTCATAAACTAAACAGAATCAGCCTCATTAATTTGTGGGAAGAAAATTTAAAAGAAAATCCAAGGTTGGGTTCACCAGCTCTAGAATAATTAATCTGTTCACCGAATCCCATTTTCTCAGCTTTTATTATTCAAAAAACCTACTGTTTCCATTCAACAGGAGGTCACTGGCAAACAGGTGGGACCAGGGGAATGTGCTGCAGTTCAGGTAGGTTTATTCCAGCAGAGCAGCTTTGAGGACAGGTGAGAAAGCACTGTGCAGCTAGTTATGTTGGCCAGCCTCTCCTGGCATCCATGGCAGCAGAGCAGAACAGAGGTCAGAGCAATGCCAGTAAAAAAACACGGAGGCCTAACTCTGGGAAACAGCTAGAGCAGAGCCAGTTCCAAGAGGCTAATGCTTAGCATCTGAATTCTGAGGAGATACTCAGGAGTCAGAGAAGGTGGGGTTTTTTTATTATTGTTTTAGTGGTTGGACTGGAATGGCCTTTTAAAAAGTTACCTTGTGCCAGCTTCAATTTTTTAAAGTGTAGACTGGAATTATGACTCCATGTAAGCTTATTTTTGATGATTTATTTTGCAACCCCATGAACAGGACAAATACAGTTTAAGATTTATTCCCTTTGAGTTACTAGTAGGAGAAAAATGTTTAATTTGTTAATGATCGAGATTGCACAATCCAATTCTGAAAGGTTTTGGTAGCAGGGGAGGGCTGTAGGGGTGGCTTTTCTAGAAGCTTCCCCCATGTCCCACAGAGCCAGTGCCAGCCACCTCCAGGATGGACCCACCTCTGGCAAAGGCTGAGCCCATCAGTGATTGTTATAGTACCTCTTCCTTTAAGAAATTCAAGAAAGTTATTGCACAGAAGTAATTGTGGCCAGTGAGGAATGAGAAACAACTCTGCAGACACCAAGGTCAGTGAAGAATGAGGGTCAGGAGGTGCTCCAGGCACCAGAGCAGGTATTCCCCTGCAGCACGTGGTGAAGCTCATGGTGAGGCAGCTGTGCCCCTGCAGCCCATGGAGGAGCCACAGGCTGGAGCAGGTGGATGCCAGAGAGGAGGCTGTGACCCCCATGGGAAGTCCATGCAGGAGCAGGCTGCTGGCAGGGGCCTGCACACCTATGGAGAGAGGAGTCACACTTCACACTGGAGCAGCTTTGGTGGCAGGACTTGTGACCCCGTGGGGCATCCATGCAGGAGCAGCCTGTTCCTGAAGGACACTGCACCCTGTGGAAATGGAGTCACACTGGAGCTTCATGAATATCTGCAGCCCATGGGATGGACTCACACTGGAGAAGTTCATGATGAACGAGAGGAGCCCCACAAAGGAGCAAGGGAAAGACTCCTCTCCCTGAGCAGCAGTGGCAGAAACAACCTGTGATGACTGCAACCTCCATTCCCCACTGAGCAGGGAGGAAGAAGGTAGAGAATTGGGAATAAAGCAAAGACCGGTAAAGAGGGAGGGGTGGAGGAAAGGTGTTTTTAGGATTTGTTTTGCTCCTCATTATTCTGCTCTGATTTTGACTGGTAATAAATTCAACTTATTTCCCTAAGTCAAGTCTGTTTTGCCCATGACAGTAATCAGTGAGTGATCTCTCCCCATCCTTATCATATAGAAATATAGACATATAGAAAACAGAAGGAATATAAAAACCTTGCATCTTCTCCAAAACTTAGGAATTTGGCAACCCGAAATGAAAGCAAAAAAAGATAAAACCAAAACAAACCCACTCTAACAGAAACGTGCCTCACAAAAATATTGGTATTAAAACAATATGGGTCAGTTCTGTCAGCCATTACATTGCAGTCACCTCTAACATGAAATATGTAAGTAATTTAATCTTATGCAAACACAAATCAACAGGGAAAGCAGAACGTTCTATCTAAGTGAAACGGCAGGGAGAAAACAGTTATCTGCAATGGAATTTGGCATGGACACCAACATTAATACCCCGGGCTCTTTTACGATAGCAAAAGGTCTGCCACCCAGTTTTACATCCAGTAAAAATAAGGCAGCTTTATGCCTGATAAAACTGTGCTGAGACATTACAGTTGGACTCAGACTCCTCACAGGCTCATAGCATGTGCACGTTGAAACACGCATCACTATGAAGTATCTCAAGTGAATACAAAGGGAAGACAAAAAGTAAAGCTGGAGGAACTGGTACTAAATGAAAGACAACTTGAACTACATGTCCAAGATCTGAGGCAATCTAGTCCTGTTCTGACTCAGACCTTGAAGCTCCCTAGTGAGTGACTTTTCACTTTCAGTGGGTGCAGGGTAACAAATTTCTTTCAGCCAACTGACCAGGAGACCAGAGCACATCAGCACAGTGCTGGAATACTGTGTCCATTTGGAGCTCCTTGGCATGCAAAATCCCCCAAAACATGGACATACTGAAGCAGACCCAGAAGACGAAAATCAAGTTGTTTGGTGCAGGACAACATTTATTCAAGAATAGGCTCAGAGAATTCTGTGTGTTCAGTCTTAAAAAGAGAAGATGAAGGGGAGACATTACTGCTGCCTAAATCTACCGGACTAGAGGTAGGACAATGGAGCCAGAGTCTTCTTGGAGGAGCCTGGCAACAGGGCAAGAAATTAAAAAGGCAAGCTGGAACATGGGAAATTTAGATTATATACTAGGATTTTTTACTCATTATTTGTTTACCATGACAGTGGTCAAATGTTGGAACACTGTCCAGAAAGGTGCTGGAATCACCATCCCTGGAGGTGCTCAAGACCAGACTGGACAGAGCCCTGAAGAATCCCTGTTTTTGGCAGATGTTGGACTGGATGACCCATGGACGTTTCATTCAGCACGGCAAGGTATAGAGCAAAGAATGGAAGCAAAAGAGGAAGTAAAAGCTACATATCCTTCGCTATCTACAGCATCACAGAGACAATCTGGAGGCTGGCTGAGGCCTGTGGCTGCTGCTCACCAGTGAGGTTAAAGCTCAGCCAGACACAATATCTAAGGGGAGAGTTACAGGGTTTGCAGCTATGGAGTCATTTACTTCAGCTAGAGAGCGTACACATCTGCAACTGCTTGAGTCATTATGAAACTTACTACCCATAAGGAAAGGTTTTTTACTCTTCTGATTTGAATAGAATTTTTTGCTTTCCTGGTCTGACCTCATCTATATTCCTCACACTTTCAATAGCTCTGAGCTATCAAAACAACAAGGTTTTCACAGACAAAAAAGTTCTCAGCACCTACGAGGCTCCAGCCAACAGGGAAACATTCACTGTAGTTCAGGAATCCTACACTCCCTACAACACCTTTGCATAAAATTCTGCTGAAAATAATAACCAAGAGTTAGAATTCAAGGTGCTTCATACCCTGGATTGTCTAGAAAACACCTAAAGCTCCATAACAAAGACTATGCCTCTGCTCCTGCTCACTCTCATAATTAATTTCTACTCTCATGTGAAACACCAAGCTTCCTTAGGAGGCAGAGCAAAGACTGAGAATTCATTTCCCAGCAACTTAAAGCCACTTGGACCTAAAGACAGAACATGTTTCTTTGACCCTCCCCTCTCTAACATAAACACATAGCAGCTCTGCATTACTAAAAGTCAACAAAACCAAACGTGGAGCAATAACATGGAAACTCTTTCAAACTCTTTCAAGGAAAACATCACCATGCTTTCCTTGGAAGAAAATGAGAGAACAAAAACACACATGGCAAATACTACTCAGCTTGCAAAACAAATGATTAGAATAAGCTGAAGTGCTGTGTGATAAGAATGCTTTAAGCAGCTCTAGAGAACAGATGCCAAGTCTTTACCTCTCTCTCTGCCTGGTCCAGAGGCTATTAGCTAGGCTATCACTTAAAAGAGGCTCAAGGCTAAGGGAAAAACTTGCAAACTTTAAGTCACTGCACTTGAAACATCCTGAGGTCCATTCACCTGGTAGAGAAACCTCAGACATTTCATGCAGGCAAACCCACCACACTGAGCAGAGCCTGAAAACTTCCTCCTGCCAACACTATTTGCCAGGATGGGATCTGTGTGCTAGAGAGTGGAATAATCACTGTGTGAAAAGCTTTGTGACCCCTAAGCAAGTTATTTGGCCTGTTTGCTTCAGTTCCCTACTGTAACAACAGAACGGTATTACTTAGCTCTTACTCTCTGCTCAGTTTATGAATATCAGTAATGTTTGATACCAGTAAATGCCAGAGGACATGTCAGACCATGTGTTCAAAAAAAGAGAGTACCAAATGCTTCATAGCTCTATTTTTCCCATATGAAGTATTTAAGCTGGCTGGAAAAACGTTATAGAAGTTATTTATTTCCCATGTGCATCCCGGACTATTTCATTCATCACTGTAAGCAGGAAGAAGGAATTCTAGGAGCTCACCTGCAGTTTCAATGCAAGGGTATGGAGGAGGAGGTTTCTGCCATTTCCCATCTGCATCCTTCATATGAGATCTGTCTGAGGCAAACGTCTTCAAGTACAAATCTGCTCGAATCATCCTGATTTTTCTAAAAAAAATTGCAAAATCGTATTAAAAGATGCACGTACATAATACTGCATTAATCACTGAGAATAAGAACACTTTTCTCTCATCAAGGAGCATTAATGTTATTAAATACACTAAACAGCAATGTTGGGCCAAGTTGTGAAGGTACAGTAGGAAAGAAAAGGGGTTTTGATGACTGAGGTAAAGAGCTTTAGAAAAGTAACACAGTGCATTTATTTTACTGGAGTATGGTAAAGAAACCTCTGTCACTATGCATACACAAAGAGAACTTCAACTTTGATTATGGATTATGGATGAAATAGCATCCATAGTCTTCATATTTCATGTCATCACCTGTGAAACTCTGGACAAAGGCTGTCATCTGACCTAAAGGCCTCCACACTGTACACATCAAAAGGACATGGAAATGGCAACACTGTGTCAAGATCATAAATGAAGTTCTGCTCCCCGCCGGAAACATGAAGCAGAATAACGTGGTAGTCCTGGGAAGAAGGGTAATTACCATTAATTAAAACAGCAATTAATGAGAAACTGGTAAAGTGAGTGGAATAAAAAGCATTCCTAAAAGTGTAAGTTCAGATCCATTTTTTAAAGCCTGCTTGCTGTCCTTGAATACTACGCCTGTAACATTTCTGGCGCCAGGAGAGAGATTTCCTAACGTCTATCTTGCCCATCTGCTCTTACAGAAACCTTGCTATTCTTCCCACTTCTTTGCAGCCTCCTTTGATTTAAGCCAAAACAGCAAACTAAAGTGTACACTGCTCCTAAAAAAACAGAAAATCTCTTTCACGTTCCCCAGCAAACCACAAAAGTTGTTTGGTTAGGCACTTTTTTATTAGACCCAATCACAAATAAACTCACAAGACAAATGACAGGTTTAACAATGAAGTTACCTAGTGATCTCTTCTATTAAGAGATTTTGTACCTGTTGCAGTAACACGGTCTGTGAATTTGAGTGTCGAGTGTTCAGCTGCCAGAAGCACCTGAAAAACCAGCACACCACTGAAAAACCAGTGAACAGCTCAGGTCAGGAGGAGCACAGGACTAAGACAATTTCCTGTAGCAGCTCTTGAGGCTGGGAAAAAATATCTGTGGGTACTACATCACACTTTTTCAAAGCCACCGTTTTATCAAGACATTTGGGTTGTGCAGTGCAGTTTTCCTCCTTTGCAGGTGGAGGTCTGAGGACACTGCAGTTACTGACATTAAATGTCAGGTATGTACACTGCTGTTTTCCAAAATTGAATTGAATGTAGCCCTTAACAACTTACTTAAATTTACATTGAATCCACTCACAAAAAGGGCTGAGTACTGTCTTTTGACACTTTCAATATGAAAACCACAAAGAAATTTGAATGAAAAAGATTTGGGGATATACTTCACCAGGCCAATACACATACACAACTGTATCCAACAGTATTTAGAAACATCTATTAGAGAGTATAAGAAAAGTTAGCTTACAAGCTTTACAGAACCTGTGATCCACTGAAATGTACAAGTTAAAAGACCTTTTAATCCATGATTTTTTACAAGAAATCCACATTCTGCCATGGCCTTTCCTGACTCTGTTATTCCCTTTTACGTCATCTCTGTAAAACTTGGATCTCTTTTTAAACCATTTTTTTTTTCTTGTACTGTAAAGATACCAATATTTTGGAAGAAAGTGAATGATTCAGAAATCAGAAAACTTCAGAAGTTTGCAGACTACTTTGCAGAATTTCAGAAACAGAAATTGCCACAAGAAATAATTTTTTCTGTGCCCGGTAACTGAAGGGACTCTATAATGATACCAAGGAATTCTGCAGCAGCAGTTACTGTGACATTAATTGATCAAATGGCACTTCAAAGCCACTTTCTGGGTCAGTTTAACTGCTGACACCTGAATACATATATAGCTTATGTTTTTCTATCATCTGGCAAGACTACATAAATATTTTCATCCACCTACTTCTTACAGGTAGAGTCATCCACCTACAATTCTACAGGGCTGGAAGCCTCAATAGCCAGATAATAATTTTCACAAATCTATTATGCATTTTTGCTATAATTAAGACTTGTCACCTGTAGGTTTTACTGACTGTCTCGTTATTAATTTATCAGGGATGGTGCAAAGGAGCACCAGATTTAGGCTGTTTGTTAATCTGTTGTAAAAGAATTATA
This sequence comes from Sterrhoptilus dennistouni, assembly GCA_013397095.1. Lineage (NCBI taxonomy): Eukaryota > Metazoa > Chordata > Aves > Passeriformes > Zosteropidae > Sterrhoptilus > Sterrhoptilus dennistouni. The sequence goes on from VWZU01012788.1 coordinate 682,609, forward strand.
AATATTAATGAAAAACTATGCAATAAGTGCAGTTTGAAGGGACTTTAGGAGGTCATCTAGTCCAACCTATTGCCCAAGGAGACCCTCCTACAGCCAACTGCCCAGGACTGTGTCTGGATAGCTTCTAAAATCTCCAAGGACGGAGATTCCACAACCCCTCTGAGTAACCTGCTCCAGCTAAAGTGTTCCTTTATGTTCAGATGGAAGAGTTTGCTACATGCCCATGTGTGATCCTGCAGCTGTCAGCTACAGAGGCACACACTCAGAATTATTGAGAGTAATGAATGCCTTACCCAGATAACAGGCTCATCCCCATGTCCAGATTTCTGCTTCCAGAGTGGAATCTGAAAGTTACAAATGAACCTGAAGTGAACAAAATCTTTCCGATTATTACAGATTCATTTCAGGTAAATTGCTTACTTCTTTGCTAACCTATCAACTTCCTCAGCTTACAGCTGTGCTGCAGTAAGGAATTTTTTTCTAGTTTCTGCCTCAGGAGCATGAAATTGGAGATGCTATTCTGGGCCACACTGAAAAAAGCTGCGCAAAGAAGTGATGGAATCACCATCCCTGGAAACATTCAAAAGATTTGGGGATATGCTTTAGTGGTGAACATAGTGGTGCAGGGTTAACATTGGACCTAAGGGTCTTAGAGGTCTTCTCCAACCTTATTAATAGTTCTATGATTTTGTAAAGATATCTGTTCTCCTAAATTGACAGATTACAGACAGAATTACTCTCACAGCTCACAGGGATGCCATGCATCATTCCACTGTCCTGAATGCAGTGCATCATTAAAAGATCTCACACAGTGTGGTCGGCACGCCTCTGAGCCAAAGTGAGGCAGAAGATGGGTTTGGACTCTATCTCACCTACAGGCTGGGTAAAGGCTCACTCCCCAACACTGGGAATCGCTGGGACCCTGTCTCACCTACACTGGGCTGTGCTCTGAAGCCCCGAGCCCTTCCATAGCTGACTCTGATCACATCCCATTAACTCACCATCCTCCTATCATTCGATATGAAAACCGCATAAAATTCTTCTAAAGGGTAGCGCTCCTGACTCCTGACGTACTCGCAAAGCTTCCAAACATTT
>VWZU01012788.1:684676-715009 GCA_013397095.1 Sterrhoptilus dennistouni
CGCCCCATTCCCGGCCGCCCCGCGGGTAAAGGGGGCTCGGCACAAGCCCCGCTCCGGGGGCTGGGGCAGCCGCTCTCTGGGAATTCAGACCTGCATCGCCCCGTGGTTTGGTCTGTTGTGTCATTCGGTTTCGTCTGTTGTGTCGTTCCCCCATTCCCGTTTATTTTGGTTCAGTGCCTTATCTGAAAAAGTTATCTTGAAAAGATCTTAGAAGCCTCTTTGCATTAGTTTCTGTAGTGCTTGTAGAGTGTTCTGTGTTTAGATGACGGAGATGCATCAAAACCGGCGGGACACGAAATACATGGCTCCTTTGAGTGCGTTCTGGTTGGCCCGAAGGGGCTGTTAAATGCTCCTTAGTCAAGTGTATCCAAATAGTACTTTGGGTGCTCTAAAAAACAAGCTGTTCAGAAATGAGGGCTCATTTGTAGTTAATTGAAGTGCATAACCTTAGCCAGTGAAAATGTTACTTAAGCTGTCTATAATCGTGATCTCCCCTACTAGAAGAGAGACAAGCAACTTGCACGATGGTAAAGGATAGGTGCAAAGTGGCCTGTGCTCTCTGCATCTCAGCGTTGCCTCTGTAATAACGGAACCCTTTCAATTTCCATTATTTTTAACATAGCCTTCAAAACCTAAAACTTTCCTCTGCTATTTCCAAGTGAGGCTCTGCTCTGCAGGCTGTCCTGCATTGCTGTGACACAGAAAGGCAGACCAGATCTGACTCAGCAGTGGTCTGCTCTTTAGGGGAGTTTTGCCTTGGATTGATGCTTCTCAAAGACTGTTTCCTTCAAGCAGAAGTCTTTCAGGCGTCTCAGGTGTATGCATTAATTTTATATTTTTCGGCATTATATTCAAGGCTACTGAATTACGAAGGAGAAAGTCCTTGCAGGGGTGGGATTTTCTCCCTCCCTTACAAAAAATGATGGATTAACTTTAAGATCACTGCCTTGTTTTTACAGTCTCCACTAGAAATGGTTGTTGGGGGTTGTTCAGCCCTTGCACAGGAGGGAAGGCTGAGCAGCATTAGGCAGATAACACTGTTGGCTTGTGTTCTCAGTGTGGCAAACAGGAACGAGGAAGCTACATGTAAAGTCATCCCTGAAAGCAAAGCAGAATCATTGTTATGAAACTGATTTTAAGGTTGTTCTTCGGTTTGGGTTTGTTTGTTTTTTTGTTTTTTTTCCCTTCCTTTTTGTAGACCTTTCCCGTGCTTTGAGCATGAAGTCATTATCTCATTTGTAGTATGCTGGGCACTGCTGGAGGTTTTAACTGTAGAATAATATAGAATGATAGAAGTGCTCCATTGGACAGAGATCATGAGAACTGGTGTTGGCTTCGTGTTCAAGTCCTGATGCCTGTTTCCAGTCCTGTTGATGTACAAGGACTTGGTGGTGGCAGCTTTTGCTTTTTTTTTTTTTTTCCTGGTATCAGCATATGGTTTATCTTTAGTCATACAGCTCATTTAATCCGTAGACAGTAAGAAGCATACAACAGGAGATCTAAGGTAAACCAACATCTGCTGGATTTATTCTCTTCCAGGTTTCCTGTCCCAGTAAGTGTCATGAGTGAATCTCCAAAGTGGCTGCTATCCCTTTGGAAGCTGTGTATCTCCAGGTCTATAGCCCTAGTGTAATTCCCCAAGCTGAACAAGTTTGTTCTTGTGGCCTGTATTTGAGGGCAGTGTGCTCCAGAGTTCCCTTGTTGTCTGGGCATTCTGACCTGTATCAGAAAGTGTGGCCTGCAGGACGAGGGCAGTGATTGTTGAGCTCAGTTCACACCTTGAATCCTGTGTCTAGTTCTGGCCTCTGGTGACAAGAGGTGTTGGAATGCATCCTGAGAAAGACAACAGAGCTGGGGAAAGGTTTAGAAAGTTAAGTCATATGAGAAGCAGCTGAAAGAGCTGGGGGTGTTCAACCTGGAGAAAAGGAGACTCAGGGAAGACTTTATCACCCTCTACAACTCCCTGAAAGGAAGGTGTAGATGATCAGCCTCTTTTCTCAGGTAACCCGTGACAGGCCAAGAGGACATAGCCTCTGGCTGCGTCAAGGAAGGTTCAGGTCGGACATCAGCAAGAAGTTTTATTTAGTCTTCCTTTTCTTGCTCTGATGTATTTGTAAAAATGTTTTGTATTGTCTCTTACAGCAATAGTCAGATTAAATTCTATTTGGACTGTGGCCCTTGCAATTTTCTCCCTGCACAACCTCATGACATCCTTGTGGTCCTTCTTCACTTATCATCTCCATCAATGAGTGGAATTACCCCTTGGTGACATTAGTGTGAAGAAGTAGAATAATCTGGTCTGTGTTCTGCCCTTTTCAGTGTGAGATTTGGTTTGGCATACTCATAATGAGACCTTGGGCTGCAAATGGAACAAGCTGCTTCCAGTGGTCCTCGCAGCTTTCCTGACACTGTAAAAGGCAATAGTGTTCTCCTTGCAGAGACACCAATGTGAGCCAGATGAACAACCATGAAGAACTGTATCTTGAGTTCCCTTTGGTTTTCTGTGGATAAATGCAAGCCTCCTGAAGGAAGTCTTTTTATATCCCTCTGAGTGCTAGTACAAATGGAGCAAAGACAGGAGGAAAACTCTTCTAAATAATCCCAGTACTAGAATGTTTTCTTTTGCAATGAGGATACAGAACTCTAGCAGAAAATGAACGCCCTTGGGTTCCAGCTGGTCCTCAGAGATCAGAAGAGCTGGGTGCAGCTGGGCCTGAAGTGTGATTATTGCCCATTGGGCACTATCAGCCTGGCTGAGTTCAATAGGAAGTTACCAGATCCAGGTTCACACATAGTGCATGTAATTGAAGTGATAGGAAAGCAGATTCTTGAATTGCTGGTGGTAAATGCACCAGCTGCGGAGTGTGTTAACTTGTGCTGGTACAGGATGAGTAGTGACAGAGATCTACTGGCAACAGATCTAAGGAAATATTCCCAGATCTGCTCCAAGACAGTTGGGAGGCACAAAGCTCACCTAAAGGTGACCCTTCAGGGACAAGGAGTGACACAGTCCATCGGCTGATCCAAAGCAACTAGAGGGGCTCTCCTCTCTCGCTCTCTCTATTGTTTTGGTTTTTCCTTTGGTTGTTTTGAAGTATTTTTGCCCCAAATCCATCTTTTGGAAATGTAATTTTTGGCCCCTCCCAAAGAAGGGGAACAATTGCATGTTATAGGTGAGATTTTGGTTACTGGGTTCACTGAACCAAGTTTAAAATCAAAGATTTTGAGTATTTTCTTTGCAATCTGGTGTGGTTTTTTTAATCAGAGCTACTTCTTGGTGCAGAAGTGGTTTGAGGTTTACCTGCCATTAGTTGCAACTCTCTTGAATCAGGAGTGTAACAGACTAAACTTGATCAAATGGGGAAATATAGGTGGTTCAGATAAGTACATTCTTCTTTCTTTTCCTAGAAATTTTCCTCTGGCAACATTGAATGTTTCAATGGACACTGTTTAAGGTCGATGAGAAAAAACCTGCCGCACTGTTCAGACTCCAGCTTTGACAAAAGCATGGAAATATTAAGTGAAAATGTCAATCGACACTTTTCAAGGTATTGTATTTCGAGGTATTCAATCTCTATTTAAATCACAGAATGAAAAGGAAAAGTGAAAGCATGCGCAGTGAGTCACATCATGATAAATCTATGGCTGAAAACCCACAAGGGAAGATGAATATGTTAATGTCAGTGCCAGTGCCTTAGAACGAGAAGCATTTGTCTTAGTAAAAGTCTTGTGCTTCTATAAAAGACATGTATATCCTCCCAGGTCCTTTGAGACCTCTCCTGCACTTTGGTTACTGAGATACTACATGCCCTGTTGAGACATCAAGATGAGCAAGCTGGGAAAATAGCTGTCCTTAGAGAGCTGTGTGCATATGGTACACAAAAGGCTTGGGATCCAAATCTTCCCTGGAGTCCCCCAGCTTTTCTTTGCATGACATGGAGTACCACATTGAAGTTCACCAGTGCTGAGGGGGAAATGTGCGATGTGATTCAATACTTTTGTACAGTACTTCTAATTCTGTTCTCCTTTTTTCTCCTCCCTTTCTTAATGTAGGCAGTTGGCAAAGCCAAAATCAGGCCCAAAAAAGGAAGACTATAAAGAAGGTAAGTAGAGATAATTCCTTAGGATTCTTTTTTAGCCAGATTTCTGAGAAGGGTTGCATTTGGTCACTTTGTCCATTTAACTTGGCCCCAAAAACTTCTGAACTCTTCAGCCAAAATCACCTGAAGCTATGAGAATAGATACAACAAAGATAGGAATTTCCACTGAGCTTTATGAAAAAAAGGTAGTTGCAAATAGGAGGAGATGCTATTAATTCATTTCAGGCTTGGGAAGAACGCAGTGTGAATTCCTGAACTTTTAGGCATTAAAGAATCTGTTTCTTAGCTCATGTGTCTTTGTGTCAGTGATTTTCTGGAGTCTGCACAACTGGTTAACTTCACATGTTAACTGTAAATCAGTCTTCCAGGTAGGAGAGGATATTGCAGTACTGTAACACAAGTTAGTTATAAAGTAATTCAGTCATGAGATGCAGGCTGGCGTGGGGAAGATGTCATTGAAGTTGAGCTTTTCACCTTTTGAACTCACTTGCCACACCGAGTACACAAGCAGGCTTGGTGCTGTGGGGCTGGGAAGATCCTTCAGCTCCAGGGAGCATTGTGCCAGCTGCAGGCTAAGTGTGGGAAGGGACCCAAACTGCACTTGGTGTGTAGTATCTCAAGTTCTCCTTGAGCAATGTAAATTACTATTTACTGAGTTCACAGTTAGTTTTATAGTTGGTGGTGATGAGATCAAACCTACCTGTATTTAAAATGAGATGGTGATATATCTGTTACTCTCACTGACCTCTCTTAACAGTTTTAATGATAGTACAAGTCATGAACCCAGAGCAAAGGATGCTGTCTGGTAAATATTGGGCAGATCTCTTTTAAAGCAAGCAAGGATTTTTCAGTTCTTTGGGAGTTTATCTTGAGGCATTTCTTGTCTCCTAGGGCTTTTGTGTCATGGTGCAGAAAATGAAAATGATGCATGCTTAGACAGTGTACCAAAACCATGCGTTTTTAAGAAAGACCTCTCACATAAGCAATTTTTAGAAAAAACTATTAGATACAATTTTACATGAATGGAGGGACACCTTAGAGGTAGGCATTTGTTGTTTTCACTTTCCCAGGGAGAGCTAACAGGAATAAATTTGCCTCCTACGTGGAACAAAAGCTGTGTGTTTGTTTTCATCAGCTTGGCTTTCCAGTCTGCTAAAAAGCTGCTATACAAATCATGCTTTTAAATATGTAGTTTAAGCAAAAGTACTTTAAGTTGAATGCTGTGATCACAAAATTAGCTTTCAATTCAGTATTTAAATTTTTAAAATGAAAGTCATTTACATTTTCCTAGAGCAGGAGTGAAATAAAGGGGCTGACATATTTTCCACCACAGGAAGTTTTATGTATTGTTGTGTTTTAGTGTCCAGGACCCTGAAGACCAGAGCTGATGCAAAAGCTGCAGAGCAAGTCCATGCGGAAAACGGGGATTTGGAGGTTCGCCGCAGCTGCAGACTTCGACAGAGCCGTTACACCACTACAAATGAATCTGTTCTGTTTGACAAACTCATAACAAAGTAAGGTTTTTCTGACCATCTTGCAAAGCTGCTATGATCAGCCTTATTAGCAACTCTTTGTATTAAGACAAAATATTGGCTAGGGACTTTCTCCTTTTGACAACAGGAAAAGGCAATGTTTTTCCTGGCAGCAAGAGCTACTTGCATTCACTGGTCAGGCTGAGACTTCCTGTGAGCTGCTATGTATGTGCTATATCTGAGTGATCAGATGTTAGGGAGAACTTGCTTACTGTGAGGGTGGTGAGGCACTGGAATAGGTTGCCTGGAGTACCTGTGGATGCTCCCTCCCTGGAAGTGTTCAAGGTCAGCATGGGGCTTTGAGCAACCTGGTCTGGTATATCTATGGGCTGGGTAGGTTTGATTGTTGTGACTTTCAGTAGATTTAACTTAAGATACTAAGGAAAGTTGGATGCTAGCAAAGTGAAGCAATCCAAGTGTTTCTTCCTGTCTGTGGCTTAATTCCCTCTGTGAAGTCCGAACTGAAATCTGTTTTCTGAAAGATTTGCAAAGTGTAACAGCAGTAAGATGTTGTGTCTAGCATAAGTAGTCATTGAAAATCAACATGAAATTTAAATAGCAGTCTAGAGAAGCAATCTGTTGTCTGAAGAAGGCTGTGAACCAAGTGACTCAATGCTATCATGCAGAGCAACCTAAGAGCTATGAAAAACTGCCATATTACTTTACTGTGATCTTCAGAATTCTTTTTTCCTACTAAAATAGTGTTGTTGGTTTTTTTACTGTGTTCAGCAAGAGGGGGGAAAATAAACATGAAAGAAATGTATGTTTGCAAATACTCATACATTTGTTCTTAATCCTCTCTATAAAAAAGTAAACATTGGACCTAATTTTTAAGTAGTGTTGAAAAATTGGGCTAAGTATCAATGACTTCCGTTGTGCACACTGTATTAAAATATGATGGTTTTGTGTGCTGTTCTAAATGGGCTTTTTCTGTACTTGCCTATTTTTACTTTCATATGTCAACTTTGTATTTTAGTACTGCAGAAGCAGTCTTGCAAAAAATGGATGACATGGAGAAGATGCGTAGACGGCGAAGGATGGGAAACCTGGAGGAGTTCCATGACACAGAAGAAGTAGATACTGATTTATTTTGCTGGTTTTGTATAAGTAGGGTATTTCACATAGAGAAATTATTTCCCTTCCCCAAGAGGAACTCATGTTAAAGTGATAGACAGCAATCATATTTCCTCTGTTTTAGTTTTGCTTTATTAAATTAAGTTAGTCTACTCTCCTTTTGAATGGCAGTCACTTTGCTTTTTAAGCATTGTCATAGCTTGCTTTCATAATTTTTTTTTTTTTTTTTGTTTGGATCTGCATTTCTTTCTTAGAGTGGAAACCCTTGTTAATAATCTTACTAATCCTGGGTTCCAGAATGATGTTTCTGTTTTCTCTTGCTGTACAATAATTAAATCTTCTCTGTATATGGAGTGCCTTGATAATGATACTGTATAGGCACCAAATATGCCCACAGGTTTTCTGCTTATTTGTGACTGGTCTTTCCTCCTTTTTTTTTTTTTTTTTTTCAAGGAAAGCCTCGATATGGATAGGACTGATGAAGAAATAGCTGATAATCAAGGTAGCATTGTTGGATAAGTCTGTGTTAAGTTTTCTTGACTGTGCTCTAGCCAAAAGCTTTGTCTTGAGTAATTGAGATGGGATGAACTACTGGGTATTTTTTATCTATTAAATAAAAATCTGTGCTGCTAGTGACGTTACAAGCCCCAGTCACAGACTCTAGGGCTGTACTGTAGTGAGCTCAGAACAGGTTTTCAAAGGAAAAGAGAAGCTGTTGTTTGTCCAAAGCACCTACAGCAGAAAAGGTTTTGGACTGGTGGGAATACACGGGATGTAGTGCATTTTGAATTTAATATAACTTGCAACAGTACTTAACCAGTGCAATGTCATGTTGATGTGCAGGGGGTTCCTCAGAAGAAAGTGAAGCCAAAGAAGATGATGGTGAGGACACTCAAAAGCGTTACTCCTTTCGGCAGAGGAAAACTGTTGAGCGCTATCAAGCTCCACTGGAAAGTAGGTTACAGGCACAACTTCTCTTAAAAGCTCATTTCTTGCATGAAGTGCAACTCTTATGGGGTTTTTTAAGAATGAAAATACGTGCACACACTCAACTTCTATTTAAATATCTTACCTGCAATTTTGTTAAACGCATATATCCTGTGCACATTCTGTTTCTTTGCTTTTTGGCATCCTTATTGTTGTTTTTCAATAAAAATACTACCTATGCATCCTTGAAAAAATAGCAATTACATAGGCTTGATGACCTTACTCTTGTGGTTTTCAGTTCTTAAAATTCAGGTGTGTATGTTTTTGCTTTTATTGTGCACTGATTTTAAAAAACAACCTCTTCCTCCCCACCCTTGATACTTCCCTAGAACTTAGAGATGGGTGATACATGTCCCATTCTCTGCCTCTTTTAGTATCCTGCTTTCTCTTAAAAAGGAATAATGTTACAAACAAGGTTTTTTTTGCTTTGTTTTCAACAGAACCAAGACAACGTAAGATGTATTTTTCAGACAGGTCTTCACCTGTCAGACAGAGAGATTCATGCAAGGGAACTAACAGGTATGAGTTTGGTTAGTGGTAGTTCTTTCTCAGTAGTGCTGTCATTCATGTGACTGAATACTGATTTCAAGGGTTTTTGGACTCATGGTAATTAGATATTCACAGTATGGTTATTGCTGTGGTAGTCTGGGGTATAAAGAAAGCAAATACTGTGGGGGGGAAGCCCATCCTTTTTACTGGCCATTAGATTTCATTAGAAAATTCAGATTTTGTGGTGGTGATGAGATTGTATAACTGAATTAATTTGTTCTGGAATTGAAGCCAAAATCTCCCTCTGAAAATCTCAGACTGTTTTATCTTGAAGGATGGAAATTATTTTCTTAAAACTAAAAGTTATTAGTTAGAGTATGGAAGTATAAATTAATTTTTTTTTAATCACCCAGGTAGTGATTCTGGTTTCTCTTTGAAATCGGTTCAAGTTTCTATATGAAACTATACTTAAAGCAAGAAAAATGCTAAATTAAGTTCTAAATTACAAATTGCAGTAGTAATGACAAATAGGTTTAGCATCCTGCAAGTGTTAAATGCCCTTCCTTGCTAGATAGGAGCACTTTATTTAGCATCCTTGAAAGCAGGCAGTTATGGAAGGAGGGAGTTTTGAAACCAGATTTTGAAATTAAAGGGTTGGTGTTTCACAGAGGAGATACATAATGCTAAGTGAAACTTGATTTGTGTGTGAGAGCATGGGGACAAAAAGAGGAATAACTTGGTGAAGAAATTTCTTTGCACACTGGTTAATTGTTTTCCCTTCCTAATAAAAATCAAATTTTGCTGTCACAAGGAAAATCACATATTGTAGTTTGAAATCAGAGTACAATAATCTGGAAATTTACTAAATCTCAAAGTAAACTGAAATAGTGTTCACTTAAATTTTGGTATTACTTAGTGTTTATTTTAATTTTTTAAAATTGTTTGTTTTGAATGTTTGCAGACGGAGACACACAGTCCCCAGCAGCGATTCCTCTTCCTCATCTGATGATGAAGAGGATTTTGAAAGGCAGAGGAAGAACAGAAATTTAAGAAGGTTAGTGCAATTGGAGAACAGGGGAGGAAGGAGACTGTTTGGGAGGACTTTACATCTTCCTAACTGTGAAGTGTTACCATCTTTCTCTTGTTCAGTCTCTAAATTCTGGCAATCGTATGTGTTGATACAACTGTAACTGGACTCTCTACAACTGGAATTTTAGAATTTATTTTAATAAGCAATTTGATTTCTAGGTGGCAATGGGCCTAGCAACACTTCAGTGAAATTTCTTAATATAAAATTCTACTACTCCTTTGCTTTACAGTAGCTGATTCAGAGAGAAAGCCACTATAACAGAGGGTGTTACAAATAGGGGAAATTACGAAGATTTGGTTTCTTAACAAATGCTCCAGAAAAACTGTTTAAGTAACAGTCTAACAAATAAGTTTTCAGCCTGATGTCTCAGATGTCTTTCAGAGTATCTACTGGCACACAGGGGCCTTGGGAAGGACTGGCAGTGATAGGCAGCCTTTATAATGTTAAAACCAACTGGAATAAGTATCATCTTGGGCTGTAACTTTTTGTGTATTGAAGTTAAAAGTATTTGAAAAGTATTAGTGTATTTGGGGGTCAGGAGGGGCGGTTTTCCTCGCACAAATCATTATCAGTCCATGGTCTGCACATAAGGAATAACCTGTTCTAAGCTTGTATTCCTACATATGGTCTGTTGACTGGCATGAATATTTATAAGTGTTAAGAGTTGTTAAAATAATTAACTCAGTTTAATATCTGGAGTGACCAATTTCCTTTCTTTACGCATGGACACTAAACATAAAACAGTTGGAACGATTATTTAACAATTCAGGAAGTTTAAACTCATTTATAAGATATTCTGCATTCACTTGTTATTGTTAAAAAATAAAAAATCCAGATGTAAGTTAGAAAGCACCTTTCTTTTTTCCTTAATTCAAATCAGGTCTCCTCCCGTCAAGTTTCGGAAAAGTGACTTAAAGGGAGTTCACAAAGATCGCATGAAAATCGGAGCCAGTCTGGCCGATGTCGATCCAGTGCAAATAGATTGTTCAGTAAGTATGTTTGATTCTTCGTGTCAGTGAGACATTTTCAGTAATTATAAAATACAGTATTTCATACTGTAATGTGCTGTCTGTAACTGCCTTGGCTTACAGTTTTATTTCAAGCAGTCTGAAAATGGGCTTGAATGTTTCCTTTGTGCTGACATCTAATTTCTGATGGAACTTTATCAAAAGTTACAGCTTTAACATCTAAAATCTGTTCCGTGGTTTTCATCTTAGGTACGATTTGATGGTGTTGGTGGTCTTGCTGACCACATTTCAGCTTTAAAAGAGATGGTTGTTTTTCCATTGCTTTATCCAGAAGTCTTTGAGAGGTTCAAAATTCAACCTCCAAGGTAAGGGATGCCATTTAAAACTGTTAATTCTAGTTCACCTATTTTCAGGAAAATATTCAACTGAAGTATTGTTATGTTTCCATGCTTCGGAATTTTAAGTGTTGATGCTTTTGGGGTTTTTTTTAGCAGCAGAAAAAAGTAATTTTTAAAAAATTGATAGAATCCAGCATACATGTAGGTTCAAAGATTTGCAGTATGGTGAGACTATGTTTTAAAAGTATCTTGCCTTCAAAAAGGGGGAGCTGGAATGGTTTTGAGTTCTACGTACAAGTGGACTTGATCAGTCTGTAAGTGGTAGTCAGCTGCAGTTTGTTTTGTGGAAGTCCAATTGTCAGTTCCACCATCTCTTTTTTTCAAGAGTTCCAGTGTCAGTTTTACAGTTGATTGGAGTTGTAACTAGAACCTTGCAGTGCTCGTTGTGCTTGGGCTAAAAAAATGCATCTGTCCACTTTTTACACAGCTGAATGGGTTCTGTGTTATGAAATGAAATTATTAGAGACTTAATTGTTAATTTACTTATTCTGGGCCATCAACATTCAGTCATGGTATATTGAAATAGGACTTTGGATTCTTTGGTTTCAGTAACTTTAAAAGTATAGCGAACAAGAGAGCGTTGTTTAGGAGAGAACAGTTGTGTGCTTCAGGGATGAGGGTGGTAACAGGAACTTTACTGTGATATTTTTCTTATGTGAATTTTTTTTTTTTTTTTTTTATTGCAGAGGCTGTCTATTCTATGGCCCACCAGGGACTGGAAAGACACTGGTGGCTCGTGCACTTGCTAATGAATGTAGCCAAGGTGACAGGAGAGTAGCCTTTTTCATGAGAAAAGGTGCTGACTGCCTGAGTAAATGGGTCGGGGAATCGGAACGGCAGCTCCGTTTGTTATTTGATCAGGTATGGTCAAAATGTGCATTATATTCTGTGTGAGTTGTAGCTAACTTTCTGTGGTAAAGAACAATTGTTTTTCTTTTTTTGTCAACTCCTTCCATTGAAGTGCGATTGTCAGTGTTTCCGTTTTCAGTAACATTTTTAGAGGCTTGAAGTCTTGAGATGCATTAGGAAAAATTAGTAAAGCAGTCAAGAGCACCTTGCAAAGCAACACACTCCCCCAGCTCCTTGCCTCAGGAAAGAAAAATTCAAACAGCAGCAAAAAAGGTTTCAAGAAGTGGTGACTTTTGATCAGAGGGAATCAAATGCAGGCTGAAAGCATGGTTATTTTGAAACTGGCAACAAAGGTTGTTCCCAGAACCTGTAATTGAATTAAGTCCCAGCTCTGTTTTTGGTAGTTGTCAAATAGCTGTAAAAACTAGTGGTGTGATTTGTTTCCTGTCACCCATCTCAGTGGGTTGACCTAGGCTCCTGCCTTCTGTTACTCAAGACACTTCACTACTTTAGATCAATGAGTAGAAATCCCTGATGGTCTGAAAAATCTGCTTCCAGTGACTTTGCAGCCAGAGTGCTGTTTGTGCATTTCTCCTCAAATAGTGGTGTTTTCCTGATGTCAATATTCCTGTGTTTTCACTGTAGGCCTACCAGATGCGACCTTCAATTATTTTCTTTGATGAGATCGATGGTCTTGCTCCTGTACGGTCCAGTAAACAAGACCAGGTTCATAGGTAGGGCATGTTTTGTATCAGCATAGAAGCTGCTTGTTCTTTGTGAAAAGAAGACCCAACCTGTTTAACTTGATGTGACATATTCATTTATCCTGAAAACCACCTGTAATTCAGTACTACTTAATTTCAGATAATCTTTAAATAGTAATTAAAAACAATTCACTAAACTTGATAACAGCACAAGGTCTGTGTTACCTTATCTATTTTGCTATGTTTAAAATGACTTGTCTTTTTCTTGTCAGCATTTTATCAATAAGAGCTTGTCCTTTCTCAGTGAGCATTGGTGATTACATGGAACTGAAGAAAATTAACTGCTAAATAAAACCATATTCTTCTCTTAGCTCTGTTGTATCAACACTTCTGGCACTTATGGATGGCTTGGACAGCAGAGGAGAGGTTGTGGTGATTGGAGCCACCAACAGGCTGGATTCTATAGATCCTGCTCTACGAAGACCAGGACGCTTTGATCGAGAGTTTCTCTTCGGCTTGCCAAACAAAGAGGTCAGAACTTCAGCTCAACTTCAGTGCTTAATGTGGCAGAGTCTGTCTTTGTAACAAACCCCTGCAACACAGCAGGATTGTGGAGCAGTGAAAGTCTCCTCAGTATTGTATACTTGGACAAAAGAGGGCCCTCTAGAGAGACTGTGCTGTACTGTGCAGGGCAGACCTGGCACTGAATATGTGTCATGAAGATGGTTGTAATAGGTAGTTAGTCCTCTAATTATTGGTTTTGGGTTCTCTGCACTCAGCAAAGAAAATGGGATGGTGTTAGTCACCAAAATGTTTAAAAATGACTTTATGAATTAGTTAAGGAGTACTACTGTAGCATTGTGAAATTGAAAGAAATGGTGTCCAGACAAGAATTCTTTTTTGGTGACTTGGATTTGGACAAAAATGTGAAGCCACTGCGCAGGTGCAGGGCTAGGGAAGCTTCTAGATCAATGACAATTGGCAGTGAAAAAAAAATTGTTGGTGGGGGTAGCAAGCAAAACTGGAATGCAGTGTTTTCTTTCTGGCTATCACTGATAGTTCTTTTTCTTAGCACTTTTTGGAAAGTGCTGAATTGAATGCTGGTAAAAGTGCACTAAGCAGTGTACTTAACACGAACATTTTTCTCCCATTTTTATCTGTTCTCAGTAACAGGAGAGGAGGTGCCATGAAACACAATCTAATACACACTTCCCCACTGTGGAAGGTAGAAATCTGCCATAATTAGTCTGTACCACGAAAGGCTTCAGTGAAAGTCCTGCTAAGACCAGAGATGGACATAGGCAGCATTTGACATTACCTGGATGAGTGACAGTAATTTGAGTCATAATTATTGTTCTGCTTAGTAGTAACAGTAGCAACTGGGAATGGAGTTGCTAGGACTGTTTTCTTTCCGTGAGCTGTCAGAAGAGCAAATTTGATGAACTAATAGGACTGCCACCATGAAATTTTACTGAATTTGAGAGAATTCTCTGTAAAAAATCTGTTTCCAGTTAAGCTTGGGGTTTTTTACTGCAGTGTTTTCTTCTGGATCTCACACTTGTGAAAACTCACTTTTTATGGAAGATGTAGGTGCCTTTTACTACATTGCAGCCCCCAGCAAGAGTTTAATATAACAAATTTAGAACCAGGAAATTTCCTGCTTGAAAAAAACAGCATATTAACTGACCCTTAAAATACTTCAGAGTTTAGCAGATTAAAAAAGTATTTATATTAGTGTGAGTGTTTGGGAGGTTTTATGTTGTGTTTGTTTTAAGAGAAAATTTAGTACAAACTAAAATGCAAGTGTTTCATTTTCAGGCAAGAAAGGAGATTTTCAAAATTCACACACGAGACTGGACCCTGAAGCCATTGGACAAGTTTCTTGAAGAGCTGGCTGAGAAATGTGTCGGTGAGTTTGAAAACACTGTAGGTTACTGCACCACTTGAGTCGTGGGGAACTGGAGTTTGTTCCAGGCAGTACTTGAGCTGTTGTGCCTTGTTGTAGAGCAAGGCAGTGGCACGTCTTGGGAGCAAACCAAGACAGATGCTGCTTTTGGTTTTCTTTTCTTCTCAGAACACTGAATGAGTTTAGGCCACCTTTCCCAGGAGTAAAGTTTTGACTGGGGGCTGCTACCTTAGTGCAAGATATCAGGCTATGAGGCGCATGTCAAAACTTCTCTGCAGTGCAGTAATTCTTTATATTATCTTTACCCTGTTAATTTTTGGCTGCATGCGGAGTCTTTCATTGTTTCACTTCAGAAATCTTGGCCTTGACTTTGGTGTTACCTGAGCCTGACAAAACATTTGATTCTTGTTTTGTTTGTTAGGATACTGTGGTGCTGATATTAAAGCCCTATGTGCTGAAGCTGCACTCTGTGCTTTGCGCCGCCGCTATCCTCAGATCTATGAAAGGAGTGAGAAACTGCAGTTGGACATCGCTTCCATTAAAATAACAGCAAAGGATTTTGTCATGGCCATGCAGAAGACTGTTCCAGCTTCACAGAGGTCTGTGGCTTCACCTGGGCGAGCACTATCACCTATTTTAAAACCACTGTTAGAAAACACGTTGGAAAGAATTTTGCAAGCCTTACAGAGAGTATTTCCCCACGCAGAGCTTGCACTGAAGAAGGACCAACAGCAAGGTATAACAACAACATCCACTCACTTAAAATTCTCCCAAAGCAAAAGCTTCTGATATGTGCAATAAGTTTTGTAACCTGGATGTGCAGAGTCCTGGATGGGAGGTGTGACTTGCAATATGCACTTGTTTTAGTAGTTATACTTTAGAACTTGGCTTCCATAGCATAGGTGAGCTCATGCTCCTTGACTACCTCAGCCTTGATCAGGTTTAGTTTGTCAGTTGGTGAGAACAAATCGATATTGATACACTCTGTCTGGATTAATGGAGGTCTGTGAATAGTTGGTGTGCTAATCTCTGGAGAGTGTTCTCCCTGTAGAGCTGGGATTGTTTGCATTGATGAAACAGAAGCAGAGACCCACCAACACAATGAAAGCATTGAGGCTGGGAGGTGGATAATTGTGCCCCCTCTCTGTTGTCCACGTCCCATTATCTCCTCCTTTTGTGATCTTTGAGGAGCCTCATTTAGAATTTGTGTGGGTCTTTATACTCTGACTAGTTCTGGACAAACGGAAGTCTGTGGTCATTACATTCACTTAATTCCTTCACATCTGGTGGAAGAACCTGTTCAAAAAAGCAGTGGTCTCATTGGGTTTTTCAGGTGTCTAGGAAGTACAGAACTTGTTCCTAATTAAATTTATTCCAAGGGGAAAAAAACCTCCCAAGTTTTTGTCAACACAGAAACCTGATGCAAATTGTGGAACATTGGACAGCTTTGTAAGGACTGTGCAATCTCCTTACATCTGTGGTAGAATGAACCCTTCAGAAAATAGCATTCACTGCTTGCCTTCAAATGAAATACAAGAGAATGGCTTCCTGCACTGATTTCAAAGATGTATTAATGCAAGAATGAGATTTAAACTATTTAGGAAAGTCAACAAAGCTCTTATCTTTAAATCCTATTTTAGGAAATGATGTGATTGACAGTGAAGAGGAATCACCATCAATCTTTGAAGAGAATCCAACTCATAAAATGCCTGATCGTGAAAAGGCAGAATTCCTCACTTTAAACAGGTCTTGTTTGTCCCCTTTATGTTCACATTTTTAAGATGTCCAGGTCTGTAAACTGTTTTGTTGTAAGAGGTGCTGGATGGAGTGATGGGTGTGTGGGGGTTGGTCAATATTTGCAAGAAGTAAACGTGATAATCCAGCTGGGTATTAATGTTCTAATTGAATACACTGCCCTGGCCCATCACACTGACTGGCCCAGCCCTATTTGCCTAAGTCAAACAGATTATTAGAAGATGTTGATTTAATCCAAAGGTTCAAGACCCAAAATATGCTGTCTGCCCTTCTAGCTTAAAAAAATTTTAAGAATTTGTGTAGCCATCCTTTGGCTTTCTGTCTTCCAAGATTGTTAAATCAGAATTGAAATGGAAAAATGGCTTGTTAAAACACTGTGAGAAAAACAGTGTCTGCGTTTTATACCTTCAACCTGCGGAGTCTGTTAATATTTTGATGTTTTATTGTGGAAGCTGTATAAATCAACAGCTGAAGCAGTAGATTATTGTCATCACTGTTGGGTCAGTTATTCCTCTCCCTTTCTATTGCTGTGCTGTCCAGAAAATGTGACCTGCTGAGCTTGGTCTCTATGATCTTTGACTTCAGCAAGTAAAGGTACAATAGTCTTGAGGTAGGAAAACCCACAAACCTCTTCACAAGCGTGTTTCATGCTCATAAAACAAGGTGATTAGGAAGTTAATAGACAGTTCAAAGAGGAAACCATAGAAGTAATTTAACCAATCCAATTGTGTGCTTCTTCAGATACAGCTCATGTGTTTCAGTGCCTGTGTTAGGTTTTTTTCCCTAGAAATGTTGGTTTGCTTCTTCCTTACCATCTCCAGGCACTGCAGCCAAATTTTAGCTAAACTTAGTAGGTGTAGAGATCTTAGTTACTTAAAGTCAAGACCCATTGAAAATGGTTGTGTACGTGGGGTGAAGAGACCCAGATTGATTTGTGCTTAGAAAGAAAGAGTTGATGTTCTGCCCCCTATCAGGTCACTGACCAGTTGTGTGTGTGTATTTGGCTGGACAGCTTCACTGAAGGATTTAAGAGCTCTGACTTAACCCAGCTAAAGGAATGTCAGACATGCTGGGGACTGGCAGGATTTCTTAGTGGAGGCATGGTACCAGTTTTTGAGAAAATAGGTTTTGATAGTCTTCCTGATCACAGACCAGCTTATTATTTGGTGGAATATGGACTGTATATACAAAAAAAAAAAGAGCATATAGGAAAAAACTTGAACATGTGTGTGCCTATTGATCACTTGTTTTTAAACTTGTTTTCTTCCTGCTGTTGTAGAAATCCTCGTTGCCAGCCAACATCTTTCAGGCCACGGTTTTTGTTAGTTGAAGATCCAGGGTGTGGGCAGGCTTTTCATCTGGCACCTGCAGTAATCCACGCACTGGAGAAGTTTCCCGTTTATACACTAGACCTGCCTGCCTTGTTTGTGAGCATCACTTCTCCAGAAGAAACATGTGCACAGGTATCTTTTTTGTCATTAATCTGGTAGGACTCATAAACTGTGTATAAACTTGGGAAATAAGCACAATTCATTGTTAGTGGAGGAGGCCTGGTTGGAATATGCTGTTATGTTTATTTCTGTCTGGAAATCCACTTTTTTTTCTAGATGGAATGATACCATATTAGGATGTTATACATAGTCATGTTTTCCATTTGAAAAGAAGTAGCCAGGGTGTTGCAGCCGGGGAAGATGAGAGGTGCTGCTAATAAAGCATTCTCTGTGGCAAAAAATCTTTCTGGTCTGTCTGATCCAGGAAGTTTTCATTGCTTCTTAAGCCTTTGTGCTCTCAGTAGATGGCTCTGCATCAGCCTGAAGGCATCATGCACTTTCTGAAGACCTATTTTTTTATTGTCTTCGTAGGACACTCAAAGTTTGGGGGGAAAAGGCTTCTTTTTTTACCTATACAGCTTGCAGCACTGCAGTACATACAGTAATGGAATTAAAATTCATATAACACTTAGATTGTTACACTGGTGTACTTTCCGTCACTCGGAAAATTTAAATACAACCAAATTTAGTGCTGGTTTCCTTCTTTTTTAGTTTTAGGCAGGGAATACGTGTTATTGTTTGGCATTGCTGTATTAAAATATTCTGACCTTTAGTAGCAGTACTGGAGAGCTGTAGGAGTCAGGACAGACACATTCCATGGCTGGTTTGTCACACAGGAGGAGCAGTTTTCCTTTTGTTACGTGATTCTTGCATCTGTGGACTACCCTGTGTAGTGACTGCCTGGGTATACCATGTGTGCTTCCCACCTTTTGACAGAACTCTCTGAATATCGTTAATCTGAGAGGGCGCATGGAGAAGTTTGTCACTTCCCTCTGGCAGTAGATGCATTTTGTCTCCTGTGATTGAGGTGCCATCTGTAAGCAGTGGCTTGTGGTCTTCCAAAGCATATCATCTGGTCTGATGGATCCTTTGGTATTAAGAAGTTGTGATTTAGCTCCTCAGGCAGACAAAAGAATGGTCACCTGTTACAATGCTTGAATTTATGCATTGTAAGCAGGCTTCTCAGACAGGTCTTTGTTTGTCTGTGTTGGGTACGTGCCTGCTCTGAACTGATACTGGTATGATTGCAGTTGTGTGGCAATTTCTCCAGGCTAGTACATTTTGCTGAAGGGCTAGTCTTGTTTCTTTGGGCACACCACCAGACTGCCTGAGTGCTGAGGCTCTTTAGGAGTTCTCTTAACATTTAAGTAGTTTTGAAATTGGGCAGAGATTCAAGTCTATGTAGCCATGTCTGTGTTTGAGTCACAGTGAAAATTTTACCTTATTGTTAAGGAGTAGTTAATTTATTGGTTTGTCTTGGTGTTTTAGCTTCATGCACTCCTATTTCATAAGATAGTTTGATGTGTAGTTACTTAGTATCCTGTTCTAGAGGATGTAGTTTCCTTATCTGAGCTTTCATTTTGCCAGTTGATGCGGGAAGCTCAAAGAACAGCACCAAGTATCATTTATGTCCCACAAATCCCTTCATGGTGGGAGACTGTTGGACCTACAGTGAAAGCTGTTTTTACAACACTACTGCAGAACATCCCAACGTTTGCTCCGGTTCTGCTCCTTGCAACAACAGATGTGAAACATGGAGATCTCCCAGAAGAGGTATTTATCAATACTTTTTTTACTCTTCCTTTTTTGCTTGTTAGTTCATAACTCCTTGAAGACTGGGAATGCTGTGCCACTCTAAAATGAATTTATACTGTTACTATTTAGGCACCCAAGCCCTCTTAAAAGTCTTTTAAAAATTTGCTTAGATGAAACAATGCTGAAAGCATTTGTCTAAAGTGTTTTCTGAGTAAAAAGATTGACTTCAACCCAACTCTTTCACCCTTCTCACACACTGATGCTTGTTAGACAGATGTACAAATTTGCTTCAGGCAGTCAGTTTGGTGACTGCAAGATGGTGAGGTGTGTGCTTAGCAAAGAATATACAGTGCTTGAGATAGGAATAATAGGATTGTTTTACTGAAAAGTGAAAGCTATTTTTACTGGAAAAGTACAGTGGTCACACTGTTACCGATGGAATGCAGTTTCAGATTAAAATAATTTCATTATTATTTCAGTTTCTTTTTACATCTCGTATGTGAAAACTTGACATACTGGAAAGATAAAGTCCAATTTCCATTTAAGTAACTTGGAGATCAATTTTTAGTTGTTTAGTTAATCAATTTTAGTTTAATTTCCGTAAAAAAAAATCAGTAAGACTACCTACTGAGCTTTCTAGACAAAACTACCTCCCTCCCCTCAAGCTGCACTGGGATTTCAGAAACAACATCAGAGTGTTAAAGGAAGGTGTTCAAAATGTGAATATAATGAATATAATGCTCTGATTATTTTGCTTTGGTAGCAAAAATTTTTGTGCTGTTAATAAATGCTTTCCAAAATAAGGAATGAAATTACTTGCATGCCCTTTGTTAATAGAGATGGAAAAACAGAATACAACCTGCAAATGTGCGACTTTAGACACTTCATTTAAATTAACTAAAAATAAAATTTTAAAAGCCACCTTAACAAAAAGCTGACAGTTGTATGTTGAACCTTGCCTGTTCCTCTATAGCTACCATAAAGATTCAAGCTAAAGAACAGAAAGGCAGGTAAATATAAAATAACCAGCCTTCGAAGTGGTGATGGTCAACTCTCTCAGAGGTTTATCACATTTTTTTCATAGAGCCTAAGCTCTAGACAGTATTATTCCTCAGAGCAGGTGGTTTAATTGAATTAATTTAATTAATGCTATGAAAATTTAGCCTTTTAAAGCCAAGAAGATGACTTTATATAGCTTTTCTTACTCAGATAAGTATTCAGTTTAGTTTAGAAAGGTACTCACCTTTTTGGAATACAATGTAAAAAATGTGTGTGGCCTTATATCTGAAATATCTTTTCTCCTTATGCTTTAGATAAAAGCTTTATTTAACAATGATAGTGAAGAAGTTTTCAAAATCCGGTGGCCTACCTGTGCTGAAAGAAAACGTTTTTTTGAGGACTTAGTTATGAAGCAAGCTGCTGAACCTCCTCCATCAAAAAACAACTCAGGTGAGGATATTCAAAGCATAAAACTTTGCTAGGAGTAAGTTATCAGCTAATACAATACAGTGCTTCCTTTGGGGGTAATTTTCTATCAATTATTTTTCATGTTCTTGTATTTGAGTATACCATCAACTGACTAAAATCTTCCAATTAATTTAAGCTCGGCAGTCATTGGAAGTTCTGCCTGTAGCTCCACCACCTAAGCCTCGACAGCTGACAGAGCAAGAAATAAAACAATTGGAGGAGCAGGAGGAGGACACCTTGCGTGAACTGAGGATTTATTTAAGGGATGTGACTCACAGACTTGTCATTGACAGACGTTTCAGGGCATTCACAAAGCCCGTGGACCCAGAGGAGGTAAATAAGTGTTGACCTGCAGCACCATTATACCTGCGTGAATTCGCAATTTCTCTGTGTGTGGGTTCCTTGGTGTTCATGTGTTCTTTCTAGGAAGGTTGATTTTTGTCTTTAGTGTAGTATATCATATATGTCTCATTTAGTATTACGAATCTCCAGGATACAGGAAGTGAATTTTTGTTTTCCTTTTACTTTTTTTGGCTCTTTGGGTCATCAAATGTCTGTTATTTGAGTGTTTGCTGAAGTCTCTGTGTTCCTTCTAAAAGCTCTTAAAAACTTCCCATTATTTCCATTAGAAATTTCCATAAATTGGAGTATTTCCATTAGAAGGATCATCCAGCAAGGATCATCTAGTCCGAGTGCAAATTATATCAAATGCCAACACAGTTTGCTTGTGAAAAGGCTTTGATATGTAAGTGTATTATAGCGCTAAAAAGGAGAGTGCTCTTTTTCTCTGTAATTATAAACAATACT
The DNA here is from genome assembly GCA_013397095.1 of Sterrhoptilus dennistouni. Taxonomy (NCBI): domain Eukaryota; kingdom Metazoa; phylum Chordata; class Aves; order Passeriformes; family Zosteropidae; genus Sterrhoptilus; species Sterrhoptilus dennistouni. The sequence goes on from VWZU01012788.1 coordinate 705,889, forward strand.
TCAAGAGTTTTTTAATAAAGCCTAAAGCTCTTAAATTATCTCTCAATAGTTTCTTGTAAGAACAGGAGTAGAAGCAGCAATTTGTCAGATTTTCAGATTCTGTTCTCAGGGGGCTTTCCTTGGTATAGGATCAACCATAAAGGCTGTGTGGTTTTTTCTTCCTCCCACATGCTTCTCATTTAATTCATTAAATAAGTGTAGGCTGGGGCACATACTTCCAAGCTGAAAATTTGAGATAGCTTTGCCTTTCCACAAGGTTCTGTTTCCCCAAATGTCCACTGACTTATTTCCTTTCCTTGTAGTTTCTAGATCTGAATAATCTAAACAAACATAGAAGTCCCCATCTGAACTATTCATTAGGCTCCTTCTATTGTCTGAATAAAGAGTTTGGTACCTCTGTGTCAGCTGTGTCATTTTAGGTGCCTAGGACAGGTGCTTCAGAGGTGCAATTCCTGCAGCCTTTTTCTTGCTGCCAAAAACAAAGAGAATCTCGGGTAACTTTACTGAGAAATGGTTTTTGCTGTTACTTTTTGAAAGGAAGTGAAGTGAGTCCCACTCTGGGTGCTAGTTCCCTTCTCTGCCCCACACATTCTTCTGACCTTCCTGCTTCATTTTCCCTTCTTATAGTCTGTCTCTTCAAAGCCAGCTGAAACAGCCCTTCTATTTTCAAGAAACTAATTGGATAATTTCTGCATCTTTGGATGTGTCATAGTGGGATTTTTAAGAAGTCATTTAAGTGACTTTATGAAAATAATTATTTTTGGTAGCTGCTACATTAAATCTCTGAGCACATATATTTTCTTTGTAGGTACCTGATTACAATGCTGTTATTAAACAACCCATGGACCTCTCCACAGTTCTGTCCAAGATTGACACGCACCAGTACCCAACTGCAAGAGACTTTCTAAAAGACATTGATCTAATCTGTAGCAATGCTTTAGAGTACAATCCAGTTAAAGATCCTGGAGGTGAGGATGTGGTTTCATCATTAATTTGTAAAAATTTTAAATGTAGAAGTTGATGAATGTTATTTGTGTACAGTAGGTATGGGATTAGATAATTTAAAAGATCCCTAGAGAGCATTTCTGGCCAGGCTATGAATGTTGCAGCATCAAATAAACTTATTTGGGCATGAAATTGTGGTAGACATGTTGATTGGAAACTACTGCTTTTGCTTTAATAATTAACTTATCAGTTGGCATGGTGAAAAGATTGACTGAGAACCTTTCAGAACCTACCTATGACAAGAGAAAAAAAACTTCCTAAGTAACCAGAATAAAGGGGTTCACTGGCTGGTAGAAAGTGCTCAACTCTGACTGCAAAATTTCAGATCGTCTCCTTAGGCACCGAGCCTGTGCTCTGAGAGACACAGCCTATTCCATAGTGAGGGAGGAAATGGATGAGGATTTTGAACAACGCTGCCAAGAAATCAAAGAATCTCGTAAGCAAAGAAGTACGTTTTTTGGACACTGAGAATTTAAAAGACTTGACTCAGTATTTGTAACTAGCCATGCAAGACACCATTCTTTGCTTTCTCTTCTCATTGCAAGGTTCAGATTGTGCTTCCTCTTACCTCTGTGTAATGCCAAAGGAGGACTCTGCTCCTGGATGTAAGAAAACAGACCCAAAGTGTAATGAAAAACTGCAGATGCCAGCAGGGCCTGTGGATGCCAGTACCCCCTGGTCTAAAGGCAAGTTGTGTTTTACTCACACTTCGCTGGAGAAGGTGCTGAAGCCTCTGTTCTTGTGACCTAACAGGTTCCTGTGATGCCTGGTTCTTCATGCCAGAGGCATTAAACTTTTTAATATGCTGCAAAACATGAGATAAATCCAGAGGTGTTTATTCAGTGTGATTGTAAAGTCTTAAGTTCAATGGCTGGTTGATATTGTAAGACACTGCCCTTGGTGGCCCAACTTTTATTTCATGGCTCCTACATTGCTACCTCCTGAAGTGAAAAAAGTTGTACATGGCAGTTTCTGAATGCTTACACCTAGTTTTTAGTTATATGCAACAGTGTTTTCCCCTTCCCTGCCCTCAAACATTAAACTCTTCCTGTGGTTTCCAATTGAAGGGGAAAGGGTTAAAAAATGGGGAGCAATAATCATTGACATGTAAAAGAAAGATCATTATTTCTTCAGTTTTACCTGAAGGAGGTTTTTCCTTTATTAAAAGGACATGGGAAAAAAAAAAAAAGGGTTTTGGGTCTCTTTCAGTTAAAACACATGACATGATGTGACATTTCCTGGTCTTACTGGCATATCTGGGAATTTTGCCACCGACTTGACCCACAGGCTTTGTGTGGTACTCTGGGGGTACAGAGAATGGTGGGATTTTCTGGAAGGCAAAATGACAAGGTTGTATTGAACAAGGTTAACTGAATCAGAAAACTTACGAGGTGTAAATATCTATGGAGGATTTTTTCTCCAGCAAATACTCCCTTTAAAAGTGCCTCTTCAGCTCTTCCCAATGTGTCCAACTTTTGTGAAGTTTACAGATTCTGAGGGGTCATATCCAAATGTGTTTCTGTTGTTCACATTTCACTTACTAAGTCACCTAATAGTCTTGCTTTGCAGTAAAACTTCTTGTCTAAAGTAAGACTTTTGTGTTCATAACATCTTGAAGCCTGATGGTTTTGTGAATTAAATTCTGTAGCCAGATTTTTTAAAATCTAGTAGCTAACTGACCCCATTAAAATGCAGCTTTTTCTCTAGACACGTGTCTGGGGAGATGGGCAGTGGTACTTAAGCTCATTTGGTCATTTTCCTTGTTAGACAAGTAAGATGAGTGTGCTTCTTTGTTTTGGTAATGTTTTGGGTTATTTTGCTTGTACCTCTTTGTAGATAAGTCAAAAAGAAAACGCAGAAGGAATAGAGAATCTTCAAGTATTGCAGCGAAGAGGAGGAATATTCAGTTCAATAAAGAGAATAAAATTCCTGAAGACCAAAATGAAGTAGAGAGTAATGAAGAGTCTAACACAGATAGCACTGAATTTGCATCCACTCAGGATGCTCCTATCGAAGAACATGAAAATGTGCTTCAAGAACGACAGAAAAATGGGACAGAAAATGAAAGAGAGAGAGTTCCCCTTGTGGGTAAATCTCCTGGAAAAAAGAGAGACCATTCAGACCAAAGAGAGCAGAGTGAGATGCCAGATTGCCAAAAAGCCGGTACTTCTGAAGACGGAGGTTCAAATGGTAAGTGAAAGATCAAACAGGTCATTTACCCCCTTCTTCCTGAGGAGGGTTACACTGCCTACCAGGTTTTAGCCTTCTTGATTTTTGTTCTCAGTTGTCTCTCAAGTCAGTGCACAGTGTTTCTGTGTAATGGTGCTGCCCCTCAAGTTATGCCAACCAAACTCGTGTATTTCTGCAGTTTGTTTTTCAAATGGTACCTAACTGAAAAACAACCATTGGCTTTCTTTTATTGCATGAGGATCTTCCCAGCAGTAAGAAGTGTAAGTTAAAAAGCTGTACTTCAAGCAGTGTGCACCCAGGGTCATGTGTGGAATAGAAGAGTTATGTCTTAGTGTTTGCAGTGTAAGATGTGTTTTCTAACCTAAATTACTTTGGAGTATTACGGTGTAGTGCTGTAATGGCAACAGGATCTTTTCCCCCTGGTTTTCCCCTGTCTTTTTGTCTAGTGTTGTTTTTTTGTGTTCAAGTTTCTAGTTTTCATAAAACAGAGATTTTTGCCAGAGAAGAGGTAAAAATGTCAAGCATTTATCAGTGAGAAATGGTAACGGTTATCTCTGTTGCAGAGGGGTTCTCTTCTCCAAGTACAGGGTCCTTCACTCAGACTGTGTTCCAGAGAAAGAAATCCTGACTTAAGAAATTCATGTTGTTCCAGATCTGTGGGTACACCGTATGACACGTGCAAGGTCTTCTCAGGTGGAAGAAAAGCAGCTGGCATGTGCTGGGAAAGCAGTGAAAATTGGCACACAGAAAGCGTTTGTGGATTACTGTGAGCTCAAAGTAAGTTTAAATTTTAATTTTGTTAATACCAAAGTAGGATATTTTCTGGCTACATAGAGAGCTGTAAATCAAGTCAGTTGTTAACCAGTGCCAGTTCAGACAAAGTATGGGAGGGATATATAGCTGGTGAAATAATTCAGCCTATAATGGGCTATGACTGTTGTTTCCACATCTGGCATAGACTGCTGTTCTTGCTTTTGGTGAACTAAATTTTAGAAGACTGGATTATCTTCTATTTTTAATGTAAAAGGGATTGTTAGATTTTAAAATAGCCCACTGACAAACTTGTAGTGCTATTGGTTATTAGTGCCTTGGCAGTTTTTATGATGGACTGGAGGGTTATTTTGGTTTTCTGTTTGCATGTTTTGGTTTATTAGGAACTGGAAGTGTACCTTGATTTTTAGCAGAGTTGACTTTTAATTTGAAGTTAGCAGGTTGACTTAAAGGTTATCCTGGATAAAATACTAATACCTGCTCTTCTCAAATTCTTTCAAAATCCAGTGACAGAATTTTGCATTCAAGCTTTTTCCAGTCCCCTGTAGGAGAGAAGTTGTTATCCTAGGATACAGTTGGAGAAAGGGTCAAAACTGTGCCTAGCTGCAGGGAATCAAAAAAGTTCCTTTGCATGAATTGGAGAAGGTAGATGGACCTGGCCTTCTTCAGGAGATGTTGCAGTGAGGAGAATTCAGGAAATTGCCAGGTTGAGGTCCTAGAGGTGGGTCAAACCTGAGGGGGCTGCTGTTTACCTGCCAGAAATGAAGTGAGAAGAGAGAAATAACTTTTTAAGACAGGCTTTCTAAGCAAGCAGATTTTATGGGGTTGTTTTCATAGAATGATAGAATATCCTGAGTTGGAAGGGACCTAGAAGGATAGAGTCTAACTTCTGGCTGTGCACAGGACACCCCCAACAATCCTGCCATGTGCTTGAGAGCACTGTCTAGATGTTTCTTGAGCTCTGTCAAGTTTGGTGCTGTAACCACTTTCGTGGGGAGCCTTTTCTACTGCCTGACCACCCCCTGAGTGAAGAACTTCCTTATATCCAACCTAAATTCCTCCTGACACAGCTTCATTCTATTCCCTCAGGTCCTGTCAGTGGTCACCAAAGAGCAGAGATGGGTCAGTGCCTGGCCCTCCACTTCCCCTTGTGAGGAAGCTGGTGTTCATGTTTCTGCCAATGTAGGGACTCCACATGGGTTTCTCTAGAGTCAGGGTGCCAACAGCATGTGCTCTGGAGTACTGCCCACTGGAGAGATGGTACTGTGGAGTCCTTACAGAGGTTTCAGCTGTGAGGACAGAGCTACAGTCATGAAATGCATTTTCTAGAAAACTTGATTCCTTAACATAGGTGCTATTGGAGCTTGCTGCTTGTGTTAGAAAATTTGGAATTGGAAATTCAATTGCAGATAATAAGCTGGGTGAACCTCCAAACTGTAGTTGCTTGGTTTTGTTTTGGCTGGTTTTTTTGTTCGGGGTTTTGGGGATTTTTTGTTTATTTGCTTGATAATAGGCCTAGAACTCAATGAATACATACAAGAGTGCAGTCACTTATGTGGCAGCAGTTAAAAATTTTCCCGTGGGAAGTTGGCCATACACCTGTGCCACATCATACCTTTTCTGTTTGCAACTTATCTTGTGCTATTCTGAACTCTGGTTTCCATTTTTTTTCTTCAGCAAGTGTTGCATTCTATTGCCGTGGTAACGGAGAACGTCAGTATCTTTCGCATGGAAAAACTATATGCTGTCCTCAGCCAGTGCATTTACCAACATCGGGAAGATGGTGACAAAAACGAATTAGTGAAGGTAATTTTTTTTGTCTTGTAGTACTTTCTGTCATTATTACAGGTGTCTGTGTTACGCATATGTACATAGGCCCTGTGAACATCATGGTAATTTAGTATTACTCATTGCTGCTTAGTTGCCTGTGTTACAAGCTTCGTTCATTACTGTCTGGAAGATATTTCTCCATATTGCAAAACTATTGTTGCATTTGGCTTAGCTGTTGGCAGTTTCAGCAGGAAAAGGCTTGAAGTCGATGGGTCCCCTCCCAGAGCCCTCTCAAAGGAGTTAACCTCAGTCTGTCACCACTCCTGCTCCAGAACCTTTTCAGTGCTGGGGGGGGGCTGTGAAAGGAGGGTGCTTTTCTCAGTCTGTCACTTCCTCGTTCTTCTCCTGCAGGCAGTCACACGTGGTAACACTTGTATAGTAGTCATTCCGTTCCTGAAAAGAAGCTAAGTATGAAGGATAACAAGAATAAGAGACTTTAGTCTCAGCAGAATTGTTTTCAGCTAGAGCAGCTCAAGCATCTTTAATTTCATTTATGGGGAGCTTCCTGCCTATGAAGGCTTAATGGTAACAAGTCAAATTCTGTAATCTGTTCCTCCAAGAGATTTCCAAGTTGTCAGAACTTGGCAGAAATATTCCACAGTAACCCATGGTCCCACTCTGACATTCCCAGTGTTGAGTTGATTATGATAGGGTGGATATTCAGTCTTCAGCTTCTAAGTCCTTGAATCCATTTGTCTTCAGTGGTCATGCATAAGAATAGACAAAATTCTTTTATGTGTCTGTCTTCCTCAAAAAAGTGAGGAAGCCGCTTTTCTTGGGTCCTAGTCATCTTGATCTCTTCTTACACATCTGATAAAGAGTCAGATCAGATGCTCTTGCCCTGACTATAGTGAGGATTATTTGGATTCAGGGATGCCATTCCTGAAAAATGCACTCTTTTCTCATCTATCACAATGACATGATTTAGCATGTTTGCTATCTTGGGGCTTGTGAGTTTTTGTGACAGAACTTGTTTTCTTTGTTTTCTGCTTCTTTGAGCTTTAACCAAAGAGTATTTCCTATTCAGAGGAATTGCACAAGTCAGTCCAAGAGTAAGTTCTACTGTATGAAGACAGAGACTTTCACAAGTATTTATTCAGAGTGCAGAAAAGTTTCAGCTGTGGCTCTTGGGGAACTGTCTACTCTCTAATTGTTGCAAGCACCATTGATCCATAGTCCCCTGATGGAGATCCCTGCAGTCTTTCTAGCCTACTCTTATTTTGGGTGCATAAGGATGTGTTGAAGGCAGTGAGTATAGAACAGTGATGGTGGTAGCACATGCATTGGCTAAATCATTATTAACAATTGTGTGCACAGGTTCTCGCTTCTTTTGATGAAGTATTAAACAGGGTTCTTAAGTTTGTATTCACACTGACTCCTAATTTGTCTTTTTTTCTCCTTAGGCAATGAAGAAAGAAATTACAGCCTTCAGTTATCCATGATACTTGATTTTAGCATACTTGACATGCTCTGTAATGTTTTCTTTTTATTGCATGCTGTTTTTTCTTTGCATTGTTCAATAAATACTAGGTCTACATTTATATTTATACAAATATATCTTAAAGTTCATTAAGAAAGCTCAAATAAAGTAATTTAATGACTTCTATTTGATATTTGCCTTCTAGATATGTATATTTTAATGTGACATACTGCTGTGATTGCCTTTGGAACTCAGCAGATCTGAATAGATAATTTCAGTACCTCTCTTTAAAAGAAAACCTAACTTGAAACAAAGCAAGATTTACTACTGTAACTTTCTAAGGTAAAGTTTAATCATTCTTGTTATAATGACAGTCTTAATACTGGAGAAAAGCATTTTATAATACAAATTGTTAGGTCATCAGATGGCTTGTAGTTGAATTCAGTTGTAAATAGTTTTCTAGTTACCTGGAAAGAATTCTATCTGTTTATTACCTAAAAGTGAATATATTGTTGGTGATAAATATATTCAAGTAAAAGCAAAGCAGTACCCTGTTTTGAAGAAGTATTTATCTTCAAACCCGCAGAGAAAATTTATCTGTTAATTTGGTAGTTATTTAAATAAAAAAGAGAATAAGACAAAGTTTAACTATATGAGAAAAATTTTATATAAATCATGTTAAAGTATGTGGCATGAGCCTTTGCTCTTCTGTTTTGTCACCTCACATACTCAATGTGTGGTGATACTGAATGCCAAACTGTGCAATCCCTCTTTGTGTTTGGTTCCTTACCTCTGTCAGTAGTGTTCTCTTCTTGTGTCCTTCTGTTGTGTTTGTTCAGACATGGGTGTGCTATACCCATTTGGTTTTTTTTCCTCTGTAGTGTTTGGTAGATATTAATAAAAAGTTCATCTCTTCTTAGTGGTGCATTTATTGGTCTGCTCTCTTTGGTGGTCTGTTCTATTTTAATCACAGAACAATTTTGATCATTGATAATCTTGCATTTAAGATACCAGCACAAAGACTATGATTTTAAAATAAGAACTGCTTGTGATCAGCTTCTTTCTTCTCCACTCACTGTATGGATTATACAGCAAAGACAAGCTCAGGAGCAAGAAAAAAATTAAATTGCAAATTTACATTTTAATGTAATTTATGACCTTGGAACTGTAATAAGTGAACTAATGTCCTTAACTTAGATCTCCTCCTTGGCTGCCATTGCCAATTTCGATGTGACTCGGGGCTGGCAGCTTGTTGAGTGCATCCCCCAAGAGCACTGTGGAAAACTGACAGTGTGGAATTGAGGAACCAGAAACATTCCTGGGCTCAAAACTTCTGTTTTGAGCAAATGTCTTGCTGTCACTAGGCTCGACAGGATCCTGTACCTAGGCAGACTTTAAAAAAATGTTCCCAACTGTGTAAATCTTCAGCTTCTGTGACCACGTGTGAACAGTTAAGGGTTTCCTACAAGTCACATCCTCCTTTTTCCTTTCTTGGGGAAACAGTCCCGTTTTACTGTCTGACCCAAAATAGCACACAGTGATGAGGAAAAACGTTTTGGAGAACTGGGCAGTGAGAGTTAAACCCAAATATTGATTAAAGTATTTTGTATGTAGTAAAGGGAGAGAAGTCTCCTTTCTCCAAGTTCTCTAACTTACAAACCCCAACCAGTGAAGGTGTGGGAAGTGTCTTCTTCGTTAGAGCCGCTCCTAGACGTTCACACGCCCTGATCTGGGTTTCGGGACTTTGCGGGAGTGGCAGAAAAACTCTTCCCGGGCTGGGGGCGACGCTGTCCCTACAGCTCGTCCCGGGCGAAGTTTTCCAGCGGAGGAGCGGCCGCGGGGGCGCGGCTGCCGCCCGGGAGCTCCATCTCTGCCGCCCGGGAACCCCGTCCCCGCGGCCCCCGC
>VWZU01012788.1:722167-748648 GCA_013397095.1 Sterrhoptilus dennistouni
GAAAAAAAGAAAAAGCTTGCCCCAGGCTAGTGAACCAGTAACATTTTGCAGGGCCTGCTTAAAACAACAGATACATTTTATTCCCATGGGGTTTCCAGGCCTGCCTATTTTCTGTGCTAAACTTGGACACTCTTATAAACATTCCCTTTGAGTACCACACCCCAGTGGTATCCTGGGCTCTTCTGATTTGGTCGATTTAATAACGATACCAGACGTGCTCATCTTACCTCTCCGGACCAGTCTTTGTATTTCCCTGTCTCTCCTGGATATAATTTAACTAATGCATTAATTCAAAACCAGTCCTAATACTGGAATAATGGAGATTGGTGATTTGATCATAGCTTGGATCTGAACGTAGGGAACCCTGATATAAATGATTTCTCCTTATCTTGAGTTGAATTTGTGCTTTTGATAACTGTCGTAAATGGCAAGTGATTCTCATGGTTTGGTACTGTGGTAGTTTGCAGAGGGTTTTTTTGGTAAAGGGATAAATTATATCAGGGATTGTTATTTTTTCTCAACATACACTCAGATTATTAATTTTTACTTCTGTCATTTTCCTTGAAAACAGTGAATTATGCATATCTTGTTTTTCAATTAATGATTAGTTCCTTAATAGGAACTTAGTAGTTCAGTTAATGATTAGTTAATGATTTTGTTCCAAATTTTAATTGGAAATTAAAATTTAACTTAAAATGCACCTAAATGGCATAACATATCCATATTATTAAACTACTGTAAATATGTAGCATAACTAAGAGTACATTTATTCAAACATGACTTTTTTTTTAAACCTACTGATTTGTGAGTACAAATTATGGTACTTTTTTAATACTCCCTAGAGTAAATTTATTGTTTCTATGATGACGTATCCATGTCTGTTAAGATTTTAGCCCTGGCAGAGTTTATCCTCAAGCCTGAACTGGAGATCTTACACAGAAAAAAAGCTGTCCTGCTTTTTAAAGTTTGAGGCAGGAATTTTTGTCATTCAGGAAGTAATTTCTACCTTCACTCAGTGCAGATGTCTACAAAGAATTTCTGTGTGTGTAAGGTTAGTTGTTAACTACCAATAATTCAGTGTTTTCACTGAGAATTTCCAACTTAGTTAAGTGAAAAGGTAATGGCATGAACTAAAACTATCTGTTATAATACTGGTATTTTTTTAAGTCCTTTTATTCCATTAATAAAAACTTAGCTGTTTACAATTCAAACAGAATTTCTGGCAGTAATTGGTGCTCTTAATGATTATGTCTGGTTTAATGTCAGTAAATAAGATAGGTGTTTCTCCTACAAGGGAATGTGTTCAGTATGTTCTTGAAACGTTAGTGTAAATTAACAAAATATTTCTGTTTAAAACTTACAGTCTAAATAATAGGTGGTTTAAACATAATACTGATTCTTCTCTTCCTTTCCTCCCCCCCAACAGTCACACTGCTTTGTGCTGTGTAATGTTTTTTAGGCTTTTCTATTACCTCTTACATGTGTTTTTATCAACACTTACAGTATTCCTTTAAAAATTTTACTGCTCATTCTCATTTAAATCGGTGAGAGTATGATTTTGACCCTAGGATATTTATACAGCTTTAAGCTACCTGTATTTTTTAAAACAGAACTAATTCATTTTTCTTATGGTGTTTAATGCAAAAAAAAGAAAAAAGCAGCTCCACAGCTATTAAAGTGCAGTGTTCTGGTTAACTCCATATTTTCCACCTAAATCGTGTTGTGCTAATTTTCCACCATTATACTTGAGAGACAGAAAGTGAAAGAGGGCAGTCTGTTTTTGGTGATCTGCTCTCTTACTTCCCAGCCAGGACTGAACACCGGGGGTTTGTGTTTCTCCTGCAGGAGTGACTCACGTGACAGGCAGCTCCAGCAGAGCAGGGCAAAAGGTGCAGCCTCCAGCTTTCCTCAGACAGCAGCTCCCAAACTGGGGATTGTCCTGTGCAGGGCTTGGGCAGTGACCAAAAGGGTCATGTGTCTGGCACACAGGAACTCACAGAAGTCAGGTTCAGGTTCAAAGTTTAGGGCATTAGCCTGGGAAACAGTGGAGCAGGGAACCAGCCTGGTGAGACTTGTTGATTCTCTGCTGCTGCATTGAAGGTCTTTGTTCAGGTGAGCTGGGAGCAGTGTGGGACTGCTGGGCCAGGTCCAGCAGTGCCTGTGAAATGCTGTAACTGCAAACCTCCTGTTCCCTGTGCCATGGGCAGAGATGCTTGTTCTGATCTGCTGGCTCTTCAGGACTCTTCATTACCCTGTAGTAACTTGAGTACACAGTCATCTCTCAGACTTCTGCAGTGACTGCACTAAGATTCATCTTCCCAATCCACACGGTGTACTTGAAAGCCTCTGTAGTGCCCTGCCTTTTACCTTGTTTTGTCACTGGGCTGATAGGCAGTAATTCATGTTTATCCACTCTGTGGATGAATGATGGGGACATGGGGTGGGAAGCGAGGGAATTGGTCTTGTCACACACAGAATAAGACATTCTCTCCCACAGAAATCAGCAGGAGTACCTGAGGAGTACAGTACAGTACTCAGCAGGGGCCTGGAGTCACGTCACTGGTGCAAATAGAAATGCTTTGCTTTTCACAAAGGTTAACTTGGTACACAGTGGTATTTTACTAGATAATTGAGACCTGCAGAGAGTGGTTATGTAGGCAGCTTGGACTGTCCTCTTTTTTTCTTTGTTGTAGACCAAACATCTCAAAATCCTGAGGGGAAACATTAGAGTAGAAGGAACTTTTGAAGATTGTCTAGCTCAGCCTCCTGCTCAAAGCAAAGTCATCTGTGATGGTAGATAGGGTTGTTCAGGGTCTTACCAAGTTTTGAAAACTTGCAAGGATGTAAATTCCTTAAAAATCCCAAGCAGGTTATTACAAACTCCCCAGACAACTAGTTACAATTCCTTGCCAGTGCTGAAGTGCTGCACATCACTGTGCCCCTAAAATCATCTGCAGCAGACATAGAATATGTTGGTGTTGCAAGGAAAGAGGCCTGAGTGAGCTTGATAATCTCACCCTGGTCCTGGCAGTAATTAAGTGCTGCACTGGCAATACTTGCACTTAGACCAAGTGCTCTGAATACAGAGAGGGGAACTTACCCCTCTCAAAAAGGTTATATTTTGACTTGTGAATATGCTGATCCATGACCAGCATTGTTTGGATCAGGTCAGAGGATAGATAGCATCATGGAGAACTTCTGTAAGATCAGCTGTACTTGCAAGCATGAACATTAAATTCTTCCACGTTTTTCCACAATGGAGGAGTCTGCCAGTTGGGACTAGGTCAATTCTTTGTTCTGTCTGGTCTTATGTGATTCAGTTTACAATTGTAAAGGTGTTACATGACTCTGGAAACATTCTGGAGCACCTTAAAAAGAACCTTATAAAATACCAGATCTGAAGTCAAATTTTTTGCATCCAAAGTGGAGATACAAATCACGTGCCATTGAGCATAAAGGACTTTTTGTTCACTCTGCACGCCTTGGCCTTCTCACAAAGTGGAAGCAGACCTGTAAGGCTGGGGGAGGCTCTAAGGAGGACATGGGGTGGGAAGCAAGTAGGTGGATCCAAGGCACACGGAAGGGTTCTGAGCAAGCACATTTGAGCAAAAACTTACAGTGAACCAAGTGGTAGAGGAGATTCTAAAGAGCTGTTAAAACCTTGAAAATGTGACTTATGGCCTTCACCTTGACATGGGATTAGGTAGGTCCATGCAGTAGAACTGATCTTTTTTTTGCTTTTCAGTTGACACTCCAAGTCCCTGCTTTTTCCTCATTCATAAAACACTGGTTCATACAAACACTGTGTTTATACATTTGTTTCAAGTATTCAAGTATTTTGGGATCCTTTACAAGTTATTGAAATGATGGATCTGTGTTCTAGTGTATGGACATCTGTGTGCATGTGTGGAGCACATAGCAGTATGTATTAGTGTCACCTGCTCAGTTCACTCCAAGTCCCTGTTTTCAGTTTCTTATGATAGCTGAAATGAGAATTTCTCACACTGTTTCTGTCTTGAGGCTGCTTTTATTCTCTGTTCATTGAGTTTTGGGGGAGCATTAGCTGGTTCAAGAGTAAAATTATCAGTATGAGGAGGGAAGCAAGGAGAGGAAGAGAGCCAAACTCCATCTAAAAGCCCTACTATCTTTCTTTTTCTGAGCAGCTCTGTGCCTAGGGATTTGACATAGGAGCTTGAAATTTGGCAAGGATCTGGCCTTGAGGTCTGAGAAATGCATTCCACTGTTAAAGAAAAATAAATTAGAAAAAAAGAGGCAGAATTATGAGTCATAATGTATCACTACCTTATTGTATCCACAGTAGAATTTGCAGGATGTTTTATCACCTGCTCTTGATCGTGCTTTTATGCCTGTCATGCACATCTGCAGACTGCTTTAAACTACCTATGTGTAATGGATTCTCTTTCTTTGTCTATCTGTTCTTGTGTTGTCATGCATCAGGTTGTCCTTTAACCTGTTGCTGCTCCTTGGGCTTCTGCAAATGCCACTGGCCCAGCAGAAGGTATAAAAGCATTGGGAGTTGCAAGCCCTGAGACCCAGCCCTACTTTCCAAGGGTGCAGTGCTATTAATACTCTCATTTGCTGTTGAGAAGTAACGTTTTGAGTGGTGACAGCCAAATATTAACAACAGCAGAAAGCACCCAATGTGAAATCTGGTTTGTGGCGTGCCGAGGGCTCACACGGTTTGTTGGAATCAGTGGAGGAGGGGGAGAGGAGGGCGAGACAATCTGTGCCGGGCTGTGTCACCTCGGAATCGCGGGGGCTCCCGCCCAGCACCGGCGATGACTCGGGAATGAGCTGGGCTGTCTGGCCAGGGACCATCTGTGGGACTGCAGCCTGGGTGTCTGGGGAAGCTGAGATGTGTCAGGGGACGTGAACTTCAGGAAGTCTAAGGAAGGTCTTGTACTTGCAGCACTGCACTAGGGCCTGGGAAAATTAATGTCGCTAGAAATTTTTCATCTGGAAGAAAAAAAAAATGCATAATGAAGTTGGAAGGAACATTTTGTGAAGTCATATATGTGCCAGATTGTTTCATTTTAAAGAAGGAAATCCTATTATAATAAAGCTTTTTGTTTTGGTGTTTTAAGGAGAACCTTTTTTGATAAACAGGTTTTAAAATGAATAATTTCTTACTGTTCTACTTTTTTTGAAGCTAACATGAAACATTTGGTGGGTTGAATTAAATGTTTATTCAGTGCAAAACACATTAAAATTTCTCTTCATATCAGTAATTTCTTTCTTCCTTTCTGTTTTGTATGTAACAGCACAGCAATTGAAACAAAACAGAGCTGTAACTATGCAAAGAAAAAAGTTCCCTGACTCTTCTGCCCTTTTATTGAGTATGATAAGCATTTACACAAGTCTGATACTCACTTTCAAAAATAGTCATGCAGAGATGTCTGACATTAGAACTACCTAGTGCTCACAGTTTGAATTGGACACTTCAGAGTCAATAAAATAAAGGTATGCCTATGTGAGTGCAGATGCCAAGGTGTGTGTATCAGACAGAAAATACCTGTCTGTGTGACTGAGGAGCAGAGCACCGTTCATGCAAAAGGTTCCTCTTGGTCAATGCACCCTGACCAAATATTCAAGATGTTTGGTCATTAGCTTTATATGATCAGGTACAAAACCTGATTATGGCTTTCTATATCAAAAGCAGGGGCACAAGTTACTGTGCTCTCTGCAGAGGTACCTGGGTTATATTGTGCAATAGAGAAAGATAATGTATTTAGAGGTCACTTCTGGCATGAAATTCAGACATCTACTCTGATGGAACTTCTTGTTTCCCATTCAGACCAGCACTGAGAGGAAGTAACTGAGAAAGTCCAGTCACATGTCCTGTGGCAGGCTCCCTTCAGCCTCTGCTGGGCTTTGTGTCAGCTCTACAGTGCTCCATCACGGGCCTGGCTTTGGCACAGCCTGGAGCTCTGTGTGGGCACTGCAGTAGCTTTTGGTACTTGCCTCCCTCATTACCACTCCTAATGCAGCAAGGACCCTAAATGGGCCATATCTTTGTAATACATGAGAACTTCTGCTGAAATCAGTTTGACAAGTTTCACTCCTATGTTGGATTAGTACCAAGCCTTACTTTAAAAGAGGAATCAAATGTGAATATTGCAGGATTAATGGAGATAGGCTTTATTTTGGAGTGATAAGCACTGAAGGTCCCTGAACTTTGCAGATAATGAACAACTAAAGAAAATGGCACTGCAACAAAGTCCTTCACCCTTCTCACAGAGGGGCAGCACAGATCAGAGTGTATTAACCTACACTGAGTTCTGCAGAACAGTTTCTGACATAGATAAATCCACTCTGAATAAATGGTAGTAAAAGAGGGCTAAAGAAAGGATCAGCAATTTCATATTGTCATGGGTTATAAGAAGGCAGCGCTCTCTGTGTGAAGTCATAGGCAGTTTGTAATCTAGGTGGATTTAAAAGTTAGAAGCACTTTTAAAGTGCTTCTTCAAAGCACTGAGCCACTCTCTGCATATTCTTAAAATCACATTACGTGGGGTTGGATTTTTTTTGGCATGCTTTTCCTGCACACTGGACGGAAGTGTCATACAGCAAGCAGGGAGCAATGCCTTTTCACAGAGCATACACCCTGAACTCACAGTGAACATTTTATTATTATTAAACTGATTTATTTTTCTTGCTGCATCAGGTACTCATGTTTGGAGGAAGGAAGGAGGAAGTAAATAAAAATTCTGGCAGCAGGTTCTTTCATGTGTGTCTTCTGTGGTCAGCTCTATGTCTTTTCCTTCTCAAATTGTAATCAAATGGGAAGAAGGTTTCTGCCTCCATTTAGAAAATATTTATATAAGCCTTCATCCAAATCTGCTTTAAAGACAACTTTAAATGTTGAATTCCACTTTGGAATTAATCTTATTGTAATTATTAATTAATTGGGATTGCTAACTGTTTATGTTTTTGAAGAACAGTGTCCTGAGAAATTGTGCTGAAAGAATAAAGTATCAGATTCTGGACTTTCAAAAAGTATGCCTGCACTTGCTGGTTTATGTTCCTAGAAAAACATCTGTTTGGTGGGCTGATTTGCTAGGAATGTCAATTCTATGAAAATCTGAGGTGAAATTACAGAAGGGGATTGCAGTGCAAATAATTGAAAGTTTTTCTTCAGATTCCTTTATTAAAAAATGTTGCTTTTGACATAAAATAAACACCTGGATTACTGGATTGCAAACCAAAATGCACAATATAATGTCAATATTCACAAGAAGGGATAAAAAGAGAAAATCTTTCACAATATTTTGTCACATATTTGACCTTAAGGTATGTAAGGGACAAACCAAAGCATTCTCTGAACCATTAGTGATGCCTTTCAGGAATTCATGGAATATGAGGGAGGTCTCAGTGGCCTTGAGACAGGCAAGCACAAGACTGGGCACAAGGCTGCCCAGACTTAACCAAGGGAAATGCTTTCAGAATGTTGCAGACCTTACTGAAGTCGTGCTATGTGGCAAGGTCCCACACAGTCCTGTAAGCAGAACAGGAGAGGTATTTTAGAGGAAATGAAGATTCCAAGGATGATGCATAATTGGTTGGATAAACTACACAACTGTGAGTTTTCATAATCCCCTGCTACACTTAGAGAACATATCAAGCAGGGTGCTACAGGTGGAATAATCACATTAGCTCCAGGGAGGAGAGAATGGAGGTTTCTGTAAAGTCTGTAGAGGAAAGAAGGCTGGGAAGGGTTGCAGGCATCTCACTTTATTGAGACTTTGCTGAATGCTGTCATAGCTCTTCATAGCCATGAATTAAATAGGAATTTGACATCACAACATCCTAAAAAACAAACAAACAAAACCATTTTAAACTGTAGTCAGAAGAGCACAGATGCAGCTTTCTTTTTCTGAGACCTGTTTGCATCAAAGAAACATGTTGCTGTGTTGGTAAACGGAAGAGGGCTATGATAATCTGCCTATGCATCATAAGCAAAACCTAAGCACAGCAGAGATGTGATACAGATTTAGCTAAAAGCCTGCAGGTGCTGCAATTGCATGTAAACCTGTTGGTTTACAGGCACTGTGAACACTACTGGGTACATGAGGAGACTGGAGAAGAATGTTTATTGATTTGTCAAACAGATTTCCCATTTTAGTCCTTATCTCCAGCCCTGCCTTCAGCATGCTTCAGTACTGCATGTCAGATCAAATGTTTTCACTTAGGCTCCAGGCCATCCCAGAATGAGACCCTTGGCAGGTGCCTGAGCTCACTCAGACTGCCCTGTGTATAAATCCTACCTGTTGTGCTAGGGATGAGGCACTGCAGAATGCCACAATCACTTCTCAAAATGCAATTTCAGTCAGCAAAACTAGCAGTTAAGTTGCTTTATATAATAGGCATTTCTGGCATTTCTGAAATTTTACTCAAAATCGCAGAAACATTAGGTAATACCACCCAGCTCTTCCCCCAGAGCACTGCTCAACTTTGTCTTGGCAGTTGTCTTCCCTTTTGTCAAGAGCCCTTCATCCCCACAGAGAAGCAGCACAGATTATAATGCTCTACCTCTTGTCCCTTGGGACACTGAGACAAATGGATCTATTTAGCTTTGCTTCATAGTTCTCTCGCTGCAAAGAGAAATGAAGTGGCCTGCAATAGGTACTTTGTACATGCATGAAAATAAATATCTTCTGCCCTTCTGTGCTCAATTTTGCAGACTGACTGCCGCTATTAACTTGTGGAAGAAGGATATCTTTCTACTCCTGTACCATTAAATAATTGTCATCCTGGAATGATGATTACCCAAGATTTATTGAGCATTTTCAGTGTCCTTAGTGCCATGCAGCCATATCCTTGGCATAAAAAGCAGATCATGTGAGGCTCTGCACTTTGGATGTAGCCACAGACGTAGAGCAGAGGGTGACTGTTAAAAACATTTGAGGAGGATATTTATGAAGCAGTAAGGTGACACACAGCTTCAAAAACAGAGCCTATGGAGCAGCACTAGATGGCAACTATGGATGAACACTTTTGTCTTTAGCCTAAAGAAAAAATGTGAAGCTTGGGGTATCAGTCTTCAATGCTTTTTCTATCTCTGTTACAGTTTACACAGTCAATCATATCTCTGTTAATGCATAGAGGCATGAAAACAGATTTCAGTTAATTGCCACGTGCTAGCAATCAACTTTCATTGGTTTGGGATTGGTCTTCAATTGGAGAATGACATTTGGGAAGCTAGGAAGAAAGGATAATTGTCTTTTGTCTGTCAGAGTGCCTTAAAAAGACATTGTTTTGCCTGCTTTCAGCCATGGAAGAAAGACCTTGCACATGATTGTGCTTGTATGTATAATGCAGTCGAAAAATATTCTAACCCTGCCTTTTCTGGGACATTTCACAGCCTCTGAGATGAAAGACATGACAGAGCCAGTAATGGAGATGATGTACTGGGCTCAAGTTAGTGATAAGAAGGACCTGAGCTCACAGAACAGTTGAGAGAAGTTGTCATAGCTTAGGCAGCCCAAGGGCAGGGCTGACCTCAGCACTGTCTCAAGAAAAAGGCTTTTGAAGCAAGGGAAAGAGTCAGGAAGTTACCTGTTTCACACCATTTTGTTGTTTAGGTCTGTCATTGTATTAACATGAACTGAAACAAATTTCAACCTGTAATAAGTGGATTGGATTTTGCCTTTTTATCTTTGCTTCAGCTGTCTTTTCTTGGAATGGGTCTGCTGGTTTCAGGGTATGAGAAGTGGCACACTAAACCCCAAAGGACTGAATTAACTTAAACCATAATATGTAGCAAAATGGAAGTTATTATTTAAATTGAACTAATTCCACTTCTCTTCTTTACTACAGGTGGTGGATGTGGACTTTAAAACGGTGTGTCTCAACATCTCATCCTCAACTATTTTTAATCTGATTGCACTACGAAAGAAAAGCTGCTAATGGGATAAATGTTGAGACTTTACAAGAACTGACTTGAAGTACCGAAAGCCATTATTATTTTTATTATTATTACTGTTATTAATCAAGAAGAGCTTGAAGCTAAGTCTGTGTCTGACCAGTGGTTATCATTTTCACAGTAACAGTCATGGCAAGTAAACGAAAATCAACAACACCCTGCATGGTCTTAGCCAATGAGCAGGATCCAGATCTAGAAACAGTGTCAGATGTGGAGGAAGGACCACCTATGCTCACGCCAGCAGACAACCCTGCAGCAGAGAGTGTAACAAGTGATGAGGATGTTCATGAGTATGTGGATTCAGACAGTAAGAAAAACACAAATAAAGTAGAAGGTGGTTATGAGTGTAAATACTGTACTTTTCAGACTCCAGATCTCAATATGTTTACTTTTCATGTGGATTCAGAGCACCCCAATGTAGTACTAAATTCATCCTATGTTTGTTTAGAATGTAATTTCCTTACCAAAAGATATGATGCCCTCTCAGAACATAATTTGAAGCACCACCCTGGAGAGGAGAATTTTAAATTGACTATGGTAAAACGTAATAACCAGACAATCTTTGAACAGACAGTAAATGATCTCACTTTTGATGGGAGTTTTGTTAGAGAAGAAAATGCTGGACAGGCTGACTCTTCTGAGGTCCCCTCATCAGGGATCTCCATTAGCAAAACTCCTATCATGAAAATGATTAAAAACAAAACCGAGGCTAAACGTATTGCTGTTTTCCACAATGTAGTTGATGACATTCCTGGTGAAGAAAAGGGAACTGAAAACGAGCCAAACTCTGAAGAAGTAGTAGAAAACCCCCCACCATCAGTTTCTGAGTCAAAAGCAAGCCATTCAGTTGTTTGCAGTGCAGCAGATGTGGCTGGTGCAGTAGTGACCCAGGCACCAGTGCTCCAGCCTGGGGTGGCACAGGTTATAACAGCTGTTACAGCTCCACAGAACTCAAACCTGATTCCAAAAGTACTAATACCTGTAAATAGCATTCCAGCCTATAACACTGCTTTGGATAACAATCCTCTTTTGCTTAACACCTACAACAAATTCCCATATCCAACCATGTCGGAAATCACTGTTCTTTCCTCCCAAGCCAAGTACACGGAGGAGCAGATTAAAATATGGTTTTCTGCCCAGCGTCTGAAACACGGAGTGAGTTGGACGCCAGAGGAGGTGGAGGAAGCAAGGAGGAAACAATTTAATGGCACAGTGCATACTGTGCCACAGACAATTACCGTTATTCCAGCACACATTTCGGCTGCTAGCAATGGTTTACCTTCAATTTTACAGACATGCCAAATAGTTGGTCAGCCAGGACTTGTTCTCACTCAAGTTGCAGGTACAAATACGTTACCAGTAACAGCCCCAATAGCTTTGACTGTAGCAGGAGTCCCAAACCAAACACAGTTACAGAAGAGTCAGATTCACAGTGCTCAGCCTATTGCAGAAACCAAACAAGTTGCTGCCATTCCAGCCCCTCAGCCTATCAAAAATGAATCCACATTGATGAATCCTGACTCCTTTGGCATCCGAGCAAAAAAAACTAAGGAACAATTGGCAGAATTGAAAGTCAGCTACCTTAAAAACCAGTTTCCTCAAGACTCAGAAATTGTTAGACTTATGAAAATAACAGGCCTCACTAAAGGAGAGATCAAAAAGTGGTTCAGTGATACACGCTACAATCAGAGAAACTCAAAGAATAATCATGGGATTCATCTCAACAATGATTCATGTGCCACCATTGTTATTGATTCAAGTGATGAAATGAATGAATCTCCAACTGGAGTCGCTCCACAGAGCAAGTCATCTTGGGGTACTTTTCCTGATTTCACCCCTCAGAAATTCAAAGAGAAGACTTCTGAACAGCTGCATGTCCTCCAAGCAAGTTTTCTTAATAACCCTGTCCTTACTGAGGAAGAGATGAATAGGTTAAGAGCCCAAACAAAACTGACCAGGAGAGAGATTGATGCCTGGTTTACAGAAAAAAGGAAATCAAATGTCTTGAAGGAAGAGGGAGCTGACATGAATGAAAGCAATGCTGGCAGCTCAAAAGAGGAGTCTGGAGAAACATCTGTGGGAGATGGGACAGCGAGAACAAAATCAGGGTGTTCCACTTCAAGCAAAATAGGCAAAAAATCACCAGAGCAGTTGCACATGCTCAAAAGTTCCTTTGTCCGTACTCAGTGGCCATCTCCACAAGAATACAACAAGCTGGCAGATGAAACTGGGCTTCCAAGATCAGAAATTGTAAGCTGGTTTGGAGATACTCGCTATGCCTGGAAAAATGGTGGATTGAAATGGTATTACTATTACCAGAGTGCCAATGCAAACAGTCTGAATGGCCAAGGCTTTGCAAGGAAGAGAGGGAGAGGAAGACCAAAAGGGAGGGGGAGAGGGAGGCCTCGGGGGAGGCCTCGGGGAAGCAAGAGGTTAAATTGCTGGGACAGAGGTGTGTCTGTCATAAAATTTAAAACTGGAACAGCTATCCTGAAGGACTATTATATGAAGCACAAATTCCTTAATGAGCAAGACCTTGATGAACTGGTAGCCAAATCTCACATGGGATATGAGCAGGTCAGAGAATGGTTTGCAGAAAGGCAAAGAAGATTAGAACTTGGAATAGAGCTGTTTGATGAGAATGAGGAGGAAGATGAAATGCTGGATGATCAGGAGGATGAGGAAGAAACAGATGATAGTGATACTTGGGAACCCCCCAGACATGTTAAACGTAAACTTTCAAAAACAGACTGATGTACAATTTGGAATTTGGGGGCCAAAAACCTATGAATTAGGTTTGATGTTATGGTGAAGAGCCAAATGATTTTTCATGGCCTTCAGTTTAGCAAGCAGCTGCTTAGCATCTTCCACCTAAGAGTACAAGGGCAAGATGCTGCCTGTGCAGGCAGGAACTGTTTGCTTTGTTGCTACAGGAGATGAACATCCTCAGGCCTGGCCTGGGACAGGTGGTTACAAATCAGATCAGGTTCAGCTCCTCCTTTTCTACACGACCGATGGGAAGGTTCATGTTCATCATACACATGACTGCTTCTCAATATTTAATTGCCTTATGTTGTTTAATTCCAAAAAACCACAGACACTTTTTTTTTTTGTTGTTGCTGTAAGAGAACATTGCCTGCTTGTGAAGGAGGAAAACACAAAAACATTAGATGTCTTTTTGCAAACATCACTTCATCTGAACGGTTTCAAGGCCTGGGTTAATTTCTTAAGGAAAGTGTTGAAAACAGAAGGGGAAAAGTGTGACAAAAGGAACCAATGAACCTAGGGGTGAGGATTTTATTTAAGAAAATAAGGTGATACCTGCACCTTTTGCATATCGTCGGAGTGTTTTGGGTTTACAGAATTTGGACTGAAATGTTCATTGTTGATAATTATGAGCTAACTGAATGAGTCTGATGCTAGAAGATGCTTTTTGTTACAGTTAATCCATGTATCCCACATCAATCTAATTTAAATGCCTGACAGACTTGATGCAGTTAATAGTAACACTTCTACCTTGTGCATTCTTTCCTTTGTTGGAAATGGTAAAATAAGTATTTATATTTCTAGCAAAAGAGAATAATTTCTTGAAATCTGACACTGAGTTTTAAGGTTAACATAAGACAAAAACTGCCTAAAAGTTGTTCAGAGTTGCTTAGGGTTTTGTAAGAATACACAGATACAGAGATGAAAAGCATCTTTTGGTGCTAGTAAGAAAGGTTTTCAAGTAAGTTGTGGCAATGACATGGTGTCTAATTCACAAACAAAATTAAGTTATATGGCTTTTAGATGCTTAGTAATTACAAACACGTTAGTGTTGAGTTGTTCTTCAGTGATAGCCCAGTCGAGTGATTTGTGTGCAGGTTTAACTGTAAAACATCCTAATTGTTGAACTCCCCACTGTGCTGATTGCTCCTAGGACTGCTGGGTGAACAAATTTATTTCTGGAGGTGATTTGATCTCCTGAACTGAACTCCAGGAGTATTTTAATCTGATATAAAACATTCCCATCTTAAATAAGTGTCTATAAAATAGAAAAAAACATGCTATTTGGTCTCAGTACCGTGAACTCATAGTGCAGTTTGGACTAGCAACTTTAAAGCAATGGGCCCAATTCCCACAAATTAGTTTGGGCAGATATTTGGCATCCTAGAGAACTGGTGCTCTGAGGAAGAGTAGTTTGTATTCTTGCTGCTGCCAGCCTGCATTTTTAGGGATAAGTTACTTCATATTTAGATGTCAAAAGATGGTGATGAATTGGTGCTGCTGTCACCAGCATTGTCTGCTTTTACATTGGCACTAATGGAATGGATACTAGCAATCTCCTTTTGCACATCTGTCAGCATCTTCTCTGTAGGCTTCTGCATCTGGTGACTAATGAGGACAGATTAGTGCAGAGAAAATGGGACCTAATGTCTCCCCGTCTTCAAGAACCTATTCTAGAATTTTAGAATTAGTCTTTCTTCTGGACCATGATAACTGCCAAAAAACCCACAAGAAAGCCCTTTTAGTCATGATTTTCTGAACAGAGGAGTCCGTGTTAGGTATGATTTTCATATCTGATTGTGGGTGAAGCCCAGCCTAAAGTAAGAAAGGGAATAGCATCTGACAAAAAATACTGTTAACCTCCCAGACCATCCTCTCTGGACTCTTGTAGCTGCTCTTCTGCTCACAGATTGAATTAGCTCCCTGATCTGCAGGAAGATATTTCAGACAAAAACCATTTACTGGGTGACCTCTTCTGACTGTTTTAAGATTATTAGAGAGAAAAAGGCAATAGCTTATGGTATATGTAATGAATTTGATGATGAAACTATTCCCTGGCTTCCAAGGCTCAAGTTGGTGAGACACAAAGTAGCCAGCATTGCTAGAGAGGAATAGCCAGGAGTCCCTCAATTTAACTTTGGAGCGGGGCAGAAGCAAACCCATACTGTCAGCCTATTTCACGTGAGTGTTTATGACTCTGCATGTGAGGTGGTACAAGAGAGATCAAGATCTGGCCTTTTCAGCATGGGGTTGGGAGGGATTCTCATTTGTCTAGTCATAGTGTGGATGATAGTAATAGTGTGCTGTTGTAGATGCCAGCAGATACAAGAAAGACTCAAGCTAGCTTCATGCTCTGTTGGGAATACAGGGTCAAAAATCTGTGCTTGCTGTGTAGGAAAGAACAAAGCTAGAAGGAAAACATGCTATTTTTAAGTTTCCAAAAATATTAAACCAAATCCTTGGGAATATGCCTCTAGCAAGCAAAATCTGGAGTTGCCTTAATCCTTGAAGTTGACCCAGAATTAATTTTCTTTGAAAAAACCCCAAAACAACCAAGCAGCCTGTCCAAATAAATATCTCCATTTTTCTTAGCAGAGACTTATTTAGGTTAGCTAGGAACCCTGTCTTTAAAAGTGAGGAAAAATACAAAGATCCAAGTTAATTACGTGATTAAACTGGGATATTTTCCACTTTGGGAGTGTTCTATTAAGTAACACTCAGCTACAGTGGTAGGCCTTAGCACATCTGGTCTGAAAAACACAGGAAGAGGAAATACATTGTTTATCAGACTAAATATAGTTAGATTGGAGGTCTTCTTTCAGTAGAATGGTCAGAGACAGTGGCTGATGCATACTGGGCCAGATTTTCGGTTGTTGTAAATACTAGAGTTGCCTGTGTTCCACTGGTTATGCAGTATTTACAGCCCAGTGAGAAAATTAACTCTTTGCAGAACATAAAATTTAAACCATGTGCTGTGGATCAGCTAATGAGAGATGCAGAGTCTACACACAGCATGTTGGGCTACATACACGTTTTAAGCCTTTCAGTTGTGCCAAGGATGAGGAAAATCTGGGTGGGTTCAGCCTGAAGACAGAAGTTGTATGGATTCATTATTGCCCATAGTCTGACTGTTACTCCTGTTTGAACAGTCCATTATTTATTAGCAGTCTGTTTCATGTTTAAAGTATGTGTATATTTGCACTGTATACTGGGAGAGAGGCAAACTCCTTCCAGAGGCTTCCCACATCAGACTGTCATGGGAAGCATTGGAAAGTGCTGTGGTCAGTTGTGTCTCTGATTTGTGGTCATGGCTGGTGGGAACTCAAAGCTACTGGTAACAGTGGTTTAGCCCAGATTCATCTCAGTTACCCTTAGGCTGCTGTGGGCCCTGTGGAGGCACTGAGAGAAACAGGAATGGCCTGGTGGGTGGGAAGGAAAAGGCACCTTCTCATTCTACCAGTCACATCCAGGAAACTCCCTAAACTTAAGCACATCAGCAAGTGTCTTAATTTATTATGATTCTGAGCACCTCTGTGCCCATCAGCAGTGCACCCCTGTAAGCCTGCCTCTTATAGTTTATGCACATCTGCAAAGTGTTGTGGAAGCCATTTGGACTGAGTTATACTGGCAGTGGGAAAGGAAGGGGAAAGAAAATACATCTGCCCAGGAGTAAGTGTCCATGTGACTGTCTTGATTTTCCTGCATGGTAAGGACTGTGTCTAGATGAACCTGTGGTATGTTTTCTGTACTTCTGTGGAGCTTCACCTATTAGGTTTGAGCCAGGCTTCAGTGATTGTCACTGACATTGACATGAAGAAACTCTGATCTTGTTTAGATCTTAACCTCTGGGTGGCTGGTTTCTCAGTCTTCATTGGGACCACAACCTCAGAATTCAGTTGTGAGCATCAGTTCCTTTAGAGCTAAGCTAGTGCATTTCTCTTCATTTGCTGTTTCTGCCAGGACTGCCTGCTATCACGATACCAGTTGTGCTGTCTCTGGAATTCAGCTAAAGAGAGACTACAGATAATCCTGTGCTAGAATGGAGAGGGAAAAGAGCTAAAAGAAATAAAGCAGTGTTAAAACCAGGGACAACATCCACCATCACATTATTGTCCTGCTTCATGGCATGTTTTGCCCTTGCTTCCAACTGCAGTGAAAGAGCACAGTTCCATCTTAAACAGTGCTGTCTTCCCAGTATCACCTCTCAATGACCCCGAAGTTAGTGCTGGAAAAGAGAAAGTCAGGCCTGTATTCCCCTGGAGGTTTGAATGAACTAAGTGCTGGCCTGTAAGAAGTGAACAGAAGGGAAAACGCAGAAGCTTGAAGGCTCTGACTTTTGCCTACCCTGCAGAATTTATTTTTCTAGAAGTTGATAAGCAAAACAAGTTTAACTCCTTCTGTTCTGACAGAAAGAGTAAATTTTTAGAGTCATTCCTTTTTGGCACATAGAAATCTCTTCTTTGTTTGAAAGCAAAGAAGAGGAAAGATACCTAGTACCTGATTATTAGAATTTAGTGTGTTACCTCTAATACACTGTAGTAAATGAGGGCATTCCCTTTTTAACCGTGTCTGGTACCATGTTGAAAACTGTTTTTCCATTACATTATGAACTATAATTCATAATTCAGAGTTACTGACTGTAACTTTGCTTATTGGGAAACTCATGCAATGTCCACACATGACATAAAATAATTTTCTAATGGATGATTTGCTCACCTTGAACAAAAGCAGATTTTCTTTTGCTCTCCAAGAAATGCTCGAGGCAGGCAAATGCACTTCCTTCCCCTCTAGAGAGCAAAGAAAGGATTTCTGGATCCCATGCAAAGTGATTCATGGCTGTACACGGTCCCCGTAGGCCAGAAAGCCCAGAGATGCAGACAATTCTGCTCCTCCGTTTTCCTCTGAAACAAGAGCACAGCAGTAACTCTGACAGCTGATCTCTGGCTGCTGAGTAACCAGGCTGTGGTTTAAGGTGGGGAGCGCTTTCCCTTTTGCACTTAACGGAGTACTGTGTATTCAGGCTGGATGTCAGTGTTTGCTTCTGTAAATATGGTAGTATCGATTTGCATCCTCCACCTGAGTCCAATACCTGTCTATATTCATATCTCCCAAGGAGAGAAGATAATCTTTAAGCTTCTGTAGTGTTAAATATCCCTGCCCTAACCTGAAGGCACAGAAGTAGAGTGCAATGAAATAGAGCTATTTTCTTTAATTTATTTTTTTCTTTGAAAACAATTTTGCTTGCATTCAGTAGTAATAGAGAGATAGTATCGATGACCAGAGAACAGTAAAACTTATAAGAATTGTTTATAACACCTGGAATGATGGTGTAAATTAAAGATGGAAAGGGCTAGTAGAGGATTCAGTTCTCTACACTGAACAGTGCTGGGTTATGTATGTATTCTCCATCCAGCTTGTGGTATCCTAGGATAAGTAGGATAAGAAGCATGACACAAATGTATCAGGTCAAGTTACTTGAGGTTTGCTGATGTATTAAAATATTTTGAATTAAGAGTTTCAACAGAAAGTGAAAAATCCCCTTAATGGCTACTAACACACAAGAACTCAAATTTCTGCATTTTTTCCCACTTCTAAAAAGGGATCTTTTGAAGCACAGGTGGGTTATAGCCAGTATTTCCAAGTTTAATGGTTGGAGTTCTTGGGGATTTTTCTCTCTCTGTGGTAAAGAGCATCTGCACCTTTTCAGTGAACGGTCATTGCAAAACCAACTCACACAACATTATAAAATGTAGAGGGATAACTGAGAATGCTGTAGCACTTTTCATGAATTAAGGTGAGATTTGTCTGATGCATGTTGATGTCTGCACTGGGGCAAGACACTGTAGGTAGTCAGCACAGCAAGGAATGCAAACCTGCTCATCCTGCATGCCTGGAGTGGCTCAGAGGAATTGCACCCCAGCTCCACTGACTTACCCTGCCTTGCAGGCAGCCACTGACACTGCAGACATCTGGCATTGGAGAGAGAGATCTTCTGGCTGGATTGCAGCACCGATCTTTGTGTTGTGGTTAGCAATGGTACTGACCTCTGCTTCCAACTTGATGCTTGTTGGGAAATGAGGCCTTTTTATTTTCTTTCTTTCTTCTTTTATTTAGAGCAGTAGCACTACAGTGGTGGATAAAGTAACTGATCCTTGGTTATAATACTGTGGCATAAAAATGCTTTGTGTTTTCAAGTTTTTTTCAAGTATTTTAGAGATAAGGTTACTGTGTGAACATTGGACTGTGCATAACCTAGAATGTGTTAGGACACATAATATTTGTGTCCCGGTTGATGAAAGTATTTCCTTTTACTTATTCAATACTAGATACCTATCCTGAAACTGTCCCTAAAGAATCTGCTAGAATGACAGAAGAGTCTTGATCTCTGCTATGAAATGATCAACCACAAGAGCTCTGCTGTGATTTCAGAATGTTCCCCCCATCTTCCAGTTTCAGCTTACAAAAGTATTTCCAACCCTGCATAGTTGGCTATCTGTATGTATGCTTACAGTCTGTACAGAAATGCACTAAAATGAGTTGCTCTACCTGGGAAGGCTTTATATTGTATAGAAAATGTGGCACTAGGTACTGCTCTTCATGTGCACAGGAGAGTTAACAGGTGTCAGTCTCGTTTACAGAAATGATGGCGCTTTGCAATTTTCTATAATATATTGCAATATATTTAAATGTCCTGTTTGACATGTGAAATGAAATTAAGTTAATGCATTGTTATGTATTTGAAGTATGAGGAAGATGATTCACTAACGACCAGCAAGGTTTTTAGAAAGGTGTCCAGTATGTAGCCGTCTGTGTGAACTGTCTGGTGTATGTGATATTAAAGGAAGCAACAATACTGTCACTGTTTAGAATGAAGAGTTTCTTTTGAATGATGCAATAGCTTACAGTGTCTTTCCTTTGTAGCTGCCCAGTGTGGTGAAGGGAAAGCAATTCTTGAAAAATTTCAAGATAACTGGTTAACTGTGAATGGGCCTAATCTTTTGTGAAACCAAGAAAATTTTTGGACACACACAGGACTTGAATACTCAAAAGGATTGGAACTTAGTGTTGTGCCAAAGTTAAACTACTGCAGTTGGCAGTTCTGCACTGTAAATAGAAGACTGATTAAAAGACAGCTTGTAAAAAAAAAAGTTCAATTTTTAATACAGTACATTTTTATTCTGATACACGATGGAAACATTCTGTTTTAGACCTTTTTTGAAGAGGCTTCAGTGACCACTAGATTTTGTCCTCTTATATTTTGTTTGGCCTAATACTATATGTTTTAGTAAGATGGGCTTTATTGCCTGTGTTCTTTGATATGTGATTAAGCTTATAGCTTTGAGTGACCAAACATTTTACAGAGTAAAAGTTCTTAGAAACAGTATAATGTAACTGATATTTCTGTGTCTTATTTATCAGGCTCTGAACAAACTTGGAAAGTTGTGCTGGACTTGTACAACTCATATATGGGAACGCAGCATACTTCTGGATATTGCAAACCTAAGCCTTTGTGGCTGTATGGATCTTGTCTTTGGATTTATTTTTGTTATTTTTTTGAGGCAAAGAAACGAATGGATGCTGCTGTAAAATATTTGTAATATTGCCATTATTTCTTTCTGTAGCAATTATTGCTTTTGCTTCAACAGATAAAGAAAATAAATCAGAGATAGAAAAGTCCTAAAGACGCTGGTAGAAGAAAGGATCATGTGAGAACTTCTGAAAATAAACTTTGTACCAAAAATTTGAAAACAGAAATAATGGAATAAATGTCTCCTTACTGAGTGTGTGTGGTTTTAAGAGGTGTTGTGGAATCAGGAATCACGTCTGTATAAAAATGTCACAAACCAGATCTTCTCAACTATCATTTCCCCTGTTACACGGAACAGAATTCCCCCAGTTCCTCAGATGCAGTGAATTTGGAGCACTGGCTTGGCTGGCCGGGCAGTGTGAGGTCAGCTGCACGTGTGAGTCAGTCCAGCTGCTCCTTGCTGAACTGTTCTGCCGGGTCAGCAGCCCAGGGCCCTCCACGTGATTGTTCCCACTACGGCAGATGCTTTTTATTTCAAATATCCAGGGTGGGGAGAGTAGGGATGAGTAGGAACCACCTTCTTACTGAAGTCCCTGTCAGTTGGACAGGCTGCTTTAACACGTGTCTTTTCCTGAGATGAGAAGGGTCTGAGGAAAGAGCTGCTGTTGAGCTCTGCCGTGAGCCCACACACTCACAGCCGCTGCCTGCGGGAGGCAGTGCCACCGTCTTGCTTTGGTGTGATTCATCACACCCTCTTTCCCAGCTCTTGAGCTGCAACTGGAAGAACCCAAGTCTGAGATTCTCCTGCAGGACCTGGCATTGTGCTTACACATGTATTCCCAGCAGAGAAAAAGATGTCTAAAGAGAGAGAGTCATTCCTGTGCTGTAGGTAATGTTAGTCTGAAAAATGCTTCTCTAGCTGAAGTAGTGACCTAAGCACAGGACTGGAGAGGAGCACAAGTCGTCACCACAGCTTGGTGTTCAGCCAAATAGTTTTACTCGGTTGGGTAAAAAAAGTAATGGTTATTCAAGAATCCATCAGCTAATGAGGGAGTTATAAGAAGCACCAGATAATGCATGCAGTCACCTCTTTTTAAATGTACCTTTTTTGTTTACAGTGTTACCAGCAATTCCAAAATGCTGCAATTCAGCAGATAATTTCACAAGAGATCAAACTGGCCTTGTGGGTTGTTTCCCCTTTCCCAGCCCCTTCTTCCCAGCATCTTTCAGCTTGCATTTGTTTTCGTAACAATACTATCAACTACTATTTTTGCAAATTTAAAATACCAAGCCACTCTGTGTACTGCCTTTTTTCCTTTGTATGCCAGAAAGTCCCCTCTATAAATTATTCCCTGTGGGCTTGGTGTTGCTTTGAAATATTGCTGATGGAGGTCCCTAGTCTCAGATAGATGGTGGTTTCTAATATTTTTGGTGGTTAAACAACTTGTTGCACTTGAAATACTGTAAAATGAAATCTCTGAATATATGGTTCTACTGCTGTTGTATTGAACTACTAGCACTGTGACTAATTTCTTTCCTATGTGTGTTTCTTTACAGGTTCAGTATTGAGCTGATCCTCATTACCTTAAAATACTTGGTAGAAGAAAGAAAAGAATGAAAAAAGGAATGAAAAGTGTGTGTCACACCTAGTTGATTTGTGTCTTTGGGTGAAAAATAAAGGTCAGTGTTGGCAGTAATTCTCCTCTTAGTGATCTTCAGTTTTCCTAAATGAGAGCCAAAGAGGAAAAAAACATAACTTCCCCTCTGCTGAAACTCACACTTTCTTCAGGCATTGCTACTTGTATAAGGCAGTAAGAAGACATAGAAGCTAAGTTTAATAGCAGTTTCCACTAGTCCTCTCCAGCAGTGCAAAAGCTGTATGGGAAATGAGGCACTGAAGAATCAACAGCTTGGTTGTTTCCAATGTGGAGGCAGCCTCCATACGGAAAAACTGAGCAAGGCTTGAAAAAACCTGTGAGTTGTGAGGGTCACTGAAGGGCAGGCCTGAAGCCCTGGGTGTATTTCTTCAGTTTAGCTTATTTTTTTCCTAATGATTTTGATTTGCTTCTCTTTGTCCTTGCTAGACAGCAATGTTGTAGTAAGTTAGCTCAGTTTATTCAGTGTTGTTACAAAAAAGGTCTTAAATGGTGACCTAGAGGAGTTGCCACCAGTGTTGCTTGGTCCTGCCAGTCCTGAAAACTGCAGTAGGAAAGTTTTAACCTAGAGAAGTAAGGAATCCACTGTGGTCTCTGTGGCCTGGTTTCATCACAAGTAGCAATTAAGCAACAAGCATAAGAATGGCCAGGGCAAGTTAATGAGTTTTCAGAAAATTATAAAACTGAAAAAAGAGGTGTAGAAGGAGGCATACAAACCTCACCATGCCTCACCTTGGGACTCTTGGTTGTTTTTCCAGTTAGAGCAGTAGATTGGAGATACCACCCTTTGCCATGACTTTTGTATTCACCTACCATCAAGGTACAACCTCAGTGCTTGTACGACATGTCTGAGTGAAACAGTTCAGACACATGATCACATCAGTACTGGAAATGTGTAAACTTGCCTGGGAAGATCACTGTTGCAGGATTCTTTCAAGCACTTGATCACTTTCTTCTTTCTATCTTTCCAGAATGCTTTTTTCCTCTTTTTGACAGCTTTCTGGTCAAACCCAAGGGTGTACTCATTCTGCTCATCATTTATCCTACTAGACAGAAAATAGTTGCAAACCCCATTAATAGCTGAACACATCTGTGTGCAGTGCACCCTTTTGGCAGTAACAACTTCACTGGGTTTTGTGAGGCCTGAGGGGGATGGATTACGGCCTAGTTAATATGGCTTGCTAAGGGCTTGAAAGTATGCACTGTCCAAATGTAGAGCAGGCAAATAAACCATCTTTTGGGGGATGCATCTTCTGTCTGTCTTAAGGACCCCTAAGAAGCTTTTAACTTCTATTAACAACAGTTCATTCCCTTTGATTTCCACAATGCACCCCTCATCTCGCCACAGAATTTTTGTTGTGTCTGACTAGAACTAGAACTTATTGTCATCATGTTATGCTAGAGTTCATCTAAGCTCATCAGAGCTTTTTGTTTGCAGTTTGTAGTAGTGATAACCTTTGTCTGCCCCAAACCATTAAATGTTATTTGTATCATTCTCCCAGCTGTCATGGACAATACCCCCTTATGTGTGACACCATGCAATGAAGATGAAAGATGGTTTCTGCTGTAAAGAACTTTAAATAAAAGGCAAGAGACAAGGACACAGTGAGACAATGTCAGCAAATAAAGAGCTGCTCTTCTTCTCCTTTCACAAGTGTGTTTAGGGAAGAGCTTATCTTATGACTATCCAACAAGAAAACTAACCTTCTCTCAAGGTACGAATATTTCACAATGTCTGGAAGAATCCACTTAACAATTCAGGAGCCACCCCATCCTTTGAGGGATGCTGCCTGTGGGCCTTACTTGGCTTCTCTTTCTTTGAGGAGAAAACTACTCTCTCTTCTGCTTTTTTCCGAAGGCAGCTGCTTTCCAGTATATTTTAATAAAGCCATGTGAACTTCATTATTCCTGGCCAATGTGTGTGGGTAGTGCCTACCAAGATAGGGCCCTCGTTACTGACTGAGGTTTCTTGTGTCTGCTGTGTGTGGTTGATGGTCTCTGAAGCCTTTGTGGTGTGTCTGTGTGCTGGCATAAGAGTGGCTGGACTGTGGCTAGGACCCATGGAGGCTATTACAATACAAGTAACAACATCAGTAATTAAAGAAACACTGGAGGAGGATTCTTCTGAATTCATTTTACCTCAGAGTAGACAGGCAAATGAGGAGAAGAAGGGCTTTAGACAAACTCTGTCTCCCATGCTGCATTTTCTTTTCCTGGCCAGAAGATTGAAGCAATAGGACAGCATGGAAAAACCCTGCCTATCCAAACCCTGGAGTTGTGTTCACAACCTGGGCTGTCTCTGGGCTCACCCTGACTGTGAGATGAGGCACACTGGCCCTCCCCTGCTCGCCTGCCCCTGCTCACCCTGGGTGAAGCTGGGTCAGCCCCTCACTGCTGCTGTAACGAGGCACGCTGGTGTGAGCAGCCACAATGGCTATGCTGATGGGCAGGAACTCACTTGGAGGCCACAACTCACTGGAGCCCACTTCTATTGGTCCAGTGTTCGTGTGCTGGGCTGGTGGCTGCCAGTGGAGTAAGACCTTTAGGGAGAGATTCATCTATAGCTTCTTTTTATCCCTGAAGCTGCCTACACAGAGCAGATGCATCAGCACAGGCTCTTGTAGGGCTCATATATCTGAGCCCCCTCAAAGATGTCTCTTCCAGGGATGATGTCTTCTCCTCCGTGAAGCCAAGGCTAACAGCATCAAGGCAAATCATGCCATGCAAACTTGAGCAAACAGGTTAAGAACAGTGAGAATTTGTTTTCTGGCAGCTACACTGATGACTTGGATCTTAGGGGAGAAACTGAGCAAACCTCCAGTGCTGACAAGGCAGAGGGATTTCTTAAAGTTGCATTTTTTAATTTCTGTAACTAATATATGAAGAGCTTTTTAAATGTCTTGAGGGGAGGCAGGGGCAGGGGAGAGCCAGACAAAGAAGAAATTAAGAGAGGCAAGACTTTGCCCATGACTTACAACTGAAACCACACAGTCAGCTGCTGGGCTCCCTGTGTGGCACTCAGGAATCATGGCTCTGCTATCACTGATTTACCAGACAAAGGCATTCTCTGCATTGCAACACAGAGCCTTTTGTAGACCACAGTGGTCTCTTCAGAAGAATCGATGGTCAAAACCCCCAGCCCTGGAGGACTCTGCAATCCAAAGCTGGCAGCAAACGAGCTGCTGTGGGATTTGCCCCTGGGGATGCCCTGCTTTTTGTGTTTTCCTTTTGAGCTGTGACCACATTTGACTTTGATTACTCATATTTCTTTTTTTTGGGTTTTCTTTTTGATTTGTGCTTATTTGTCTTTCTGGACTTTTGTGCCTTGTTCATCAGACCGGTGTGTTGCAGTGTGACATGCAGTCCTGGAGTAGGGGGAAAGGGAATAGTGTGAGGAGCACTACAGGTGCTGAAACTGTTCAGACACTTGTGCCAACCTCCACAGTCTGACCCCCGTGTGCTTTGCCTACCCTGGTCTGCATACAGGAGGAATCCAGATAGTTTTGATGTGCATATACAAATGATTGTCCTCACCTGCCTTGATATTTTTAACAGACTGAAGCTGAGATGTCAAGCAACCTCCTGGTTCTCTCAAGACTTAATTGCTGAACAGTTTCCTCTGTGCTGAAGGGCTTGTTTGCCAAACAGCAAGTTTACAAGCAAAAGAAACATCAATCTGCTTTTAATTTTCTGATCAAATCCAACTACCAAAGTTGAATTTCTACCCTGGCATTTATGCCAGGTCATGCTTCATCCGTCAGAGCTCTGCCGGTATCAAAGAATATTTTAAGCACATAAAAAGAAAAAAAACCCTAACAAAAGCAAACCAAGTGTTTTACATGCCGAGTAGAAGGAAACCTTTAAAATCATCTATACAAGCACTGCTTTGGCCTCAAAAGGTATTCCAGTATAGACAAGTTCATTAGTCCATTTTGCAGGCTAAGGAAGTACAAGGATGACTTTTCAGCTCACCTCCTCCGAATCTGTGTGATGATTAGATGGGACAAAAGGGACCTTCCTGGATGGACGGGCTGGAGAGAGGAGGAAACAGCACAGCAATACCCTGAACACTGTGCACAGCAGCTCCACCAGGCAGGGAGAGCTCTCAATGCAGAGCTCTCAGTGAGCAGCCGGGTGCCTAAGTCGGGACATCCTGAAGGAGGTCTAGAATCAGTCTTCGCTTCGTTGTGTCCCTGTTTTCCATAGCAGTGGTCGGGTGCTCTGGGAAGCCTGAAATTTCACAAACTCACTGAATTTTTAGGGTCGGAAGGGACCTCTGGAGATCATCTAGTCCCACCCCCATCTAGGGTCACCTAGAGCAGGTTACACATCTTCTGCTTCGAGCCAGAACCGAAACCAAATGGAAAAGTTACCACAACGCATTCCCGCTCACCGCACGCACAGTCACCAGGAGGAGATGCTGACAGAGCACCTCCACAACCACGCGGTTAATCTATCAAGGCTCGGGACCCCAGTCCCGCTCTGGACTGGAAGCACTTCCCTTTCGGTGAGCGGTGCCCGAGCTCCTCCCCCCGCCGGAGCGGGGCCGGCGGGAGCGGCGATGGCGATGGAGGCGGCGCTGGGCCCCG
>VWZU01012788.1:748747-762070 GCA_013397095.1 Sterrhoptilus dennistouni
CGGTGCTCCCGCGGCCCGTGACGGCTCTGTATGTGTGTTCTGTGTGCTCTGTGTGTGCTCCGTGTGCCCACAGTGGTTCCCCGGCCCCTGACGCTCTGTGTGTGTGCTCTCTGTGCCCGCAGTGGTTCCACAGCGCGGCTGAGGGCGGGGAAGGCACCACCGGCGCCATCACCAGCGGCAAGTTCCGGGCGGACTGGGCGTTCCGGCAGCGGGACTTCGAGGTATTTCCAGGGCGCTGGCACGGGCTGGGGGAATGCGGGGACACGGATTGGGGCGGTCCCGCAGTCCCCGATGGGCTGAGCCAGGGTGAACGTGCATTATGGACCCGCGGCCTGCGCGTCTGGCGGCCGTGCCTGGTTCGTGCCGGGCCGGGCCGCGGAGGAGATCCGTGCTCTGCCACCATCCGTACGGGAATCAGCCTGGAGCAAACCGGGCAGGAACGCGGCGCTGCCCCGGAACTGATCCCCGGCAGGCGGGAGCATGGCAGGCTTCGGCCGCGGCAGAGCCGTGTCTGTGTCCCCCGGGCAGAGCCGTGTCTGTGCTCCCCGGCAGAGCCGTGGCCGTGGCCGGGGCAGAGCCGTGTCCGTGGCCGCCAAGTCGTGGGCAGAGTTTGGCGTGTGTGGGTTCTCAGCGCCCGGGGATGATGCGGTGTCGCGCAAAGGCTGTCACACCGCTGGCACCACGTGGCTGCGGGTCACCTTTCTCAGAGCTCCCCCCGCTGTCAGGCGAGAGCTGTAGTAGCCGTCGGGCTCCTGCCGGTCGCGGAGCTGCCTCTGCGTGGCTTGTGCCGAGTCTCTGCCGCCTCCGCTCGCTCTGGAAGGTTGTACTTTCGCCGTGTGTGAATGTTTGCCCTGTCTGCTCTGCCCGCCGTGGCCCCACATCTCTCCTCACTGTGTTCGTCCTGAGCCGCAGTCCTCCTCAGCGATGCTGTCCTGCCTTCTGCAGTCCTAGTTGCTGGATCTAGCCTTTCTTTGCCTTGTTTCCTTGTTGAAACCAGCATCTCCAGGCCTTGTTTCAGGTGTAGCTGCTTCTTCCAGCCTATATTTTGCGTAACAGGCTCCCTGATTTCAAAGCCCTCCAGCTGACTTCTGACTCTACTCCTTTTGTCTTGCCCATTGGATTTGTACTTTTCTGTACCCCAGCTGGCACCGATCCTAATGTTATTTCAGCATCACTGCAGCCCTGTGTTTACCTGACAGGTATTTTCTAGTCCCAGCTGAGATACCCTGAAGGGATTGATAAAAGGGTTCTGATAGCAGAGCTGCCTCAGGCTGTGGTCAGACCGAGCTGCTGACCCCCAGGAAAAGCAGAGTTCTTGCTGTGGTTTCCAATCAGGAGAAAAAAAACACCTCTTCAGATCTGCTAAATAAAACAGACCATTGCTTCCTAACTCTGTTCTGTTGCAGTGATTCATGTTAGAAATGTTTTCAGTTTTATTGCTAACCCAGATCACTGGTGGAACAAGAACCAGAGCTTGACTGCACATAAAATAACCAATTTGAAAGCACTGACCTTAGAAAGGGGGATGGAAATATGTAAACAGGGGTAGTAATCTCTTCTCTCATTGTCAGTTTTTTACGTCAGGATAGGCCACTTGATAGGAAATGTCAAGGACAACAGTGAAACAAGCTGTGCCCATTTTCAGGATACAGATGACTGTAGAATCTGCTTGGGATTCATAATGCCTGAACCTTGCCAGGTTATATCCCTTTGTCACATAACAAGTCAAACAGGGTTGTCCTCAACCCTCTGATCCATTTTCACCAATGGTTGCTCCATGTACTGGGCAGAGGGAGCTCCCTCTTTTGCTTAGAAATGCATGTGAGTTCAGCATTAGGAAAGAAAAATATTTCAGCCATTTTGCTAGGAACTATTTAGGGTGTGTCTCCTAGAATCTCTTTCTGTTAGAACCATTAAAGTTTGCAAGGAATAATTTAATACTCATTTTGAGAGATGAGAGAATGAACACTGCTCTTTAGTCTTCTCTCTGAGCACTTACACAAAGGGAGAGAAATCAAGATTCCAGACTTAGCTTCACTGAATACTTCATTTAATGTATTTAAATGTTAATTGGAGTCCTGGTGAGTGCCCTGAGCATTAAGCTGCAAAAGTATTGCTCATTCTTGCCTTTTTCCTTAGCCCAATTAATATTTATTTCAAGTACATTAAAACCAGCCTACAGGAACAATGGAGATTCACCTCCTTGTGGTGTTCTCTGACTTACTGATTATTTGAGTTCAAACTTTCCCATGGAGAATGTCATGGTTTTGAGACAAGGTCCCACAGATTTGGGATGAGCACTCAGGTCACTGAGATTCCTGCAGGGAAAGGTGCCTTGTGTCACATATTACCCAGGTCAGTAGATGGTCCCTTCTGGATCAAGCGTGGTGGGAGAGAGGTGGACAGATGTGTGGTGAGTCCTGCTTGGGCCTAAACAGGAGTTAAAACTGAGGCTGCTCATCACATCCAGACTTGGCTGTGTAGTGCCGGGGCCTTTTCTCAGCTCACACAGGTAGTAGCTGAGTCTGGAGAAATGCAAATGTGGACTTCAGGTTCTGAATCCCCTTTGTGACTGTAGTCTTGACTAAAATGTGCTGTCAGGCTCGCTTTTAAATGCAAATCTCTCCCTGATTTGTTGGCTTTTCTTCCTGTCACACCCCTAGAAAGCCCTGTGTGAATACTCAGAGTGCCTGCTATTCTTACCTGCCAGCAACATTGCAATGAGACGGGATGTCCAGGAGGGCCAGGCTCGGTGTTTATCTCGCCTAGGAAGGCACAAGGAGGCTCTGGATATTGCAGAAAAAATGGTAAATAATGCAGTCTTTCTTTGAGGCTTTGAACATGAAAACATTGCCAGCAGTTCTTTTATACGGACCATTTTCTGGAAAACTAATTTTCGTGTGTATAATCCTTCAGGATGTTCAGTGCTCAGAGTATTTGGTAAACAGAGGGTAACTGTCACTGCAGATATAATCACTCTTTAGAAACTGGAACACCCTGTACCACAATGAGCTCCCTGTGCAGGGAAACTGATAGTCCTGGAAGGGACTAAATATCATGCTCTGCCAGGCAGAATTAATGCAATGTAATAGGAATTATAAGAAAGGGAATAAATGAGTGTTTAAATCTTTCCACTATACAAGTGAGAGTTCAAAACTCCCTTTTATTTCCATATACTTGCTGCCAAACTGCCACCAAGAAGAGTATCTAGCCACAAATTGAGTTTTTTTCCCATAAAGGAAAAAGTCCAGAGGCTCTGAAGTCTGCTAGAATATTATCGATGCTTTTTATTTTATATAAAAGGTATTTATGCTGCAAAGAAAGGCAGCTGTAGAACACTCTGAAGGCAAATAAACAAATCACAGCATTTAGGACCCTCTTGCCTCTCAGACTGGGACAAGGCAGCTAGAGGGAATGCTGTCAGCTTGATGGTGCAAGATCTGTATCCCATTGTATCATTTTAAATTAAGAGCACCATTTTGAACAGTTTAAAAATTACCTTGTGATATTTGTATGTCATTATTTAGGGAGACATTTTCTTAGGCTCTGAAGGATGATTCTGTTCTACTCCTGGTTTTAATCTGTTATCTTTTGTTTCTAGAGAAACAGCGCTACTAACACAGATCACTTAACGACAGTTCTCAACCTGCAGTATTCCATTTACCAGGGTCTGGAAAACGTAGAGAAAAAGATGATGTGTCTGCAGCAACTGATCTGCTTACATCCTTTCAATCCCTGGTTCTGGAAGTTACTTGCTGAAGCTTATATGAGCCTTTTACAGAATTTGTCTCCGCTGGTCATTCCAGAAGCAAATCTAAACCAGTCTGAAAAGGTTTGTGTAAGTAACAGCAGTTTCAAAACATCGGCCGGTGGAGAGATTAATTTGCACCGTCGCAGATCAGATGGTCAGGAAGAAGGCCCTTGGTTCAGCCTTGCTACAGAAACAAAGGGGGAGAATGCAGTAACTTGTCCCAGCAGCCAAGTGGTGAAAGAATTCCTCTGCACTTCAGGAGAACTGGAACAGACAGACGAAGAGAAATGTGCAGACTCCAAATCCTGGAAGCGGAACATGTTAAAGAAAGTTGGGATAAAAGCATGTGCCTCATTTATTAGAGCAAGGTAACTCTATGTATTCTTAGAATAATGTCAAGTTCTCTCAGTCAAGAACAGTGTAAAGCATATTTTTCTCAGTTGTTGTTTTCAGTTTGCATTTTCAATTTAAGTGTTTGTTTCAGAGTTAGCAGCACTAACTTAGAAGCACCCTACTGTTGCTTCAGATCTAAAAAGCAAAATCTACTCTGTGTGGTGGCTGTGAAGAATCTGAATCTGAGTGGAAAGAATAAACCAGTGTCATGCACAGTTGAGAAGTAAAGAGTTTTTTAATGAGCTTATAATGCGGATATTTTCAAGTAATTATATACAAAAGGGTCTGTTCTTCAACAAATGCTCCTGCTAGACCATTGCTGTTCCCTGGCCTGGTGTTAAGGATGCAGTATCAGAAGTGCCCCAAAGGGAAGGCATAGCCAGTCTTCCTTCTGTGAGTGCCACCTGTCTTATTTGCTTGAAGCCTCACGCTTGAGTGAAAATGTATTTTTTAATAATACCCCAATCTGCATAATGGATGAGGCTGGAAAATTAACTCCGTGACAACTGATTGACAGGGCTGCATTAAAATGTTCTTTCCTTTTCCCTCTTCCTAAAACTCTTGCATACTGCAAAAATCCCCAAAACATAATCTTTCAAATGGATAATTAGGAACTGGTTTTGTTAAAATAATCTTGGATGGTTTTTCCCCTTTTTGCCTCTCAGTGATGTATCAGTCATTGAATGTTTTTAAAGGCATCTTATGAATGTCCAGAAATGGTTACAGAGAACACTTTATAACTGCCCTGCTGGGGCAAGATTTAAGAAATGAAAAAAGCTCAAATAGTAGCTTTTAACTATACTCAGACTAAGAGATGAAGACTTTAATTGCTACTCAGAAGTAGTTCATTGGTTTAGTACTGATATTGAATATTAGAGGTACATTTATATTAATAATTTGTGTTGCTTGTTTCAGAACTGAGACAGCCATAGCTGGTGGCATTTCCTTGCTTGGCTGCAGTTTCACAGAGTGTTACTGTGGTTTATATTTGCAGATACCCTTGTCCAGGATAAACTTCTCCCCTGCCCAAGGCAGGTTGTCTAATATTTTCAGGTCTGTTGGATTTTAAGGGGGATGTAGATGTTGTATAAATGTATGTGCAGGATAAGTTGCACCTAGAAAAGGGACGTCAGTATTGCTTTTTGTAGGAAATAAACATCTCTGTTAATGCATCATGAATAATTGACTCTCATAGTTCTGAAAAAAAAGAGTATTTTTTTATTATTTTCATTGAAACTTCATTCTTTTTTATACTATATTGATGCAAATTTTGAAACAAAAATACTATGTAAATTAAAAATACTTTCCATTTTTACTTGGAACCAAAAACCCATCTGTAAATTCAGTGAAGTTTTAAGTGAGAAATTCAGATTTGTAAATTTTGATGTTTATAGTGTTCAAATGGAAGTTTTCATGTCAGATCTTGAGTCTTTTCCTTAAAAATCCACACTATTATTATAACACCAGCTTCACTTAACTTCAGTTAAGTGGCATAAAAAAAGTTTGTCATTTTTCTTTTTGCATAAAGCTTGAATTAAGCACATTTTCAGTAACAACACTGCTGAGTTCTAATGGTCCCTTGGTTAATTATTGTAGAATGATAGAGTTCCAGGTTGGAAGGGACTTCAAGGGTCATCCTTTCTTGGCAAAAACATGATCTAGGCAAGATGGCCCAGCACCCAGTCCAGCTGATTCTTAAAAATGTCCAACACTGGGAAATCCACAACTTTCTTGAGGAGATTATTCCAATGACTGATCTCATTGTACAATACTTTCCTCCTGTGTCCAGTTGGAATCCCCTCAGAATTAACATTGTACCTATTGTCCTTCATCTTTTCCAAGTGTTCCCTGTATAAAGGGAGTCTCCATCGTCTTTGTAGCTGCCTTTTAAATACTGAAACACGGTGAGGAGGTCTCCCCTAAGCCTTCTTTTCTCAAGTCTGGGCAAACCCAGTTCTCTCAGCCTGTTCCCAAATGGCAGGCTGCCCAGGCCTTTGATCACCTTTGTGGCCCTTCTCTAGACCCTTATAAATTCTCTAAAACTGATATTTTATCTCTGCCATAATGCCCATTGTGAATTTCAGTGAGTTCACGGGAGATGGTGCAATATGTTTCTATGTTCCTAGAATTGTGAAGTACAATACTGTTAATCTGACAGTGGATTTGAGGCAAATGTTTAGATACCTGGATATTTCTTCTGCCAGCCTGTTTTACAGTCCTTGTATGAGGAGGACTCTGGAAACTGCCACTGTTCTTGCTGGTGGAGCAGTTGGTGCTGGGGCCCTGTGTGACATCAGCCCCTGTCGTGAGCAGAGTGTGTGACCTTCACCAGTTCATGGTTGTCACTTCTGGGGCACTGCCTGG
This sequence comes from Sterrhoptilus dennistouni, assembly GCA_013397095.1. Taxonomy (NCBI): domain Eukaryota; kingdom Metazoa; phylum Chordata; class Aves; order Passeriformes; family Zosteropidae; genus Sterrhoptilus; species Sterrhoptilus dennistouni. The sequence goes on from VWZU01012788.1 coordinate 755,256, forward strand.
AACTTGAAACTGGTGAATGCTTTCAGAAAATAATCCAGGGTTGGCCTGTGTGGGGAGGATGTTTCATATTTGTCCAAAGCCTCACTTTTGTAGCTTTTCAGGTTCCACAGGCAAAAATGTGCTGCTGTTTTGTAAGGCCACAGTGAGGACATGGGACACCTGATGGGACACACAGGTCTGACCCTCACTTTTGAATGGTGTGATGAATATGTGCAGACAAAAATGTTTGCATAGAGCAACTAGAGCTATTGACATATGTTTTTTAAAAAATACTTCTCAGTATTTCTATAGCACAGATACACAATATCCATGGTAGATTGATACACATGTATTGACTTCTTTGCAGTAGGCAAAAGTCAGGAGGAAGAGCTGTTTTAAAGTATTAAAAGTGTTAATTAAAATATTAAACATTTTTGTTGTTTTTAGGTGTGCTGACTTACTCTTTTTCCAGCTGTGCCGGTTTTTAACTGACTTTCTCATTCCAGGCTTTTACTTCAGCTTACCCAGTCACAACAGTCATCCTTTGTGCTAGAGTATAACAGAAAAGGCCAAAAAGAAATTGATGACAAAGTGGCTCTGCTTGGCTTCGATGAAAACTCCTTGCTGCTGATGACCAAAGTAAGAGGATGTTCCATTGTGTGCAGGGTCTCAGTTCTCTGTGTGGTTGTCCTCACACCATGACACTGCCCTGGGCTAATTAACTGTGCCAGGAAGCAGGGGGAATGAGCTGGGGCAATTAGCTGGGGCAGGCTCTGGCAGGGTGTTATCGGGAACTGACAGGTGCCCTGGCCTATGTCACACAGGAGGATCTCTGATCTGCTGAGGAATTCTTTCCTCCTTTCAGGAATGTGCAGCGTTGTTAAGTTATCTCACTGGACTTGTATTTGTAGGTGCATCAGCACTGTGCATTTCCTGGGATGCACATTTTATCTCAGGAGTTTGAGATGCCCCAAAGTGAATCACTAGTTTGAAATGGAAGTGAAGATTACTTTGATGGTCACAGCAGTATTAAACACTTGCATAAAAAGTAGTAAATATTTCCAGAAAAAGTCAGAGACTTTCTTTTGCATTTCTTTGTTTTGTTTAATGCACTGGGTTCTAGTTTTAAAAAAATAACAGAGGAGAGCAGTATTGCATTTAATCTCTTCATAGAGATTAAACATTTTTAGTGCTCTATAAAGAGTTACTGACTTTTAGCATAAGAATCAAAATGAAGCCAGCAAGATTCTAACTTTGCTGTCAGCATTACAGCTTTAAGTTAGTGACAGCCAAGCCACTGCTGGGTTGCAGACAGGAGGGATGGCATCCATGAGTGGGCAGTAGCACACAGGATACCTCAGGGTTGGGAAAGGTGGGAAAAGAAACTTCTCTCCTTGCTTCCCTTGCTCAGACATGCCCAGGAGGAGTTCAGTGTTGATCCTGATGCAAGATGATCACTGAGTGCAGAGCTGGCATTGAGATTTCTGCTGCTATTCACAGTGAAACTCCCCTGTGCAAGTGCAGCCAGAAGCTGGAGGGATTGTGCAGTGCTGAGCTTTGGTCTCAGCTCTCCCTGAATGCAGAATGCCAAGGCAGGCAACTTCATCATGGCTTGGAAATTTGTCCAGTATGCTGTGTGGTTCATGTGACAAGAGCTTTGCCTGTAAAGATCTGTTATGAATGCCATGTTTGATGGGGTTTTTTTCTGCAAGCTGTTTTCTTGATTCTTTTCTTTCTTACTCTTTTTGCAGGCTATGGGGCAGGATCTTATACCAGAAAAACTAAAAGAGGAGTTTCAGGGTGAGGTAAAATGCATAGGCCCTTCAGCATTGTCATCACTGGTAACTGCTTCAGCCATGGAATTTGAAAGCAAATGGTTTGGTAATCTTCAAGATGATTTATGTCACTTTGACAGATAATTTTATTGAGATATATATCTCCCACCTTACTGGTGTAACTGGTGTTACCACCAGTAACATAGTTGTTTTATTGTATTTATTTTTGTATCTCCAAATGATTACAGCATGATACATGCAATAAAGTTCATATTGCATTTTTTAAGGATTCTTACTGTATTTCTTTTAAGAATAGATATAAATCCTTGTATTTAACCTCTCAGCCTTGCATCCTTTTCTTCGTTTACTGATTTGCTGATTAAGAATTACAAAGAACACAGTGTAAAATCAAGCTTTCAGCTTTTAGAGGTAGCTTTCCATCATAATCCTCATAATTTGTGCTTGAAGTGCCTGTGATCTTTTTTGAGGCCTGCAGTGCTGGTGGGATGGAAGCTTCCTTTCTGATGTCCAATTTGAAAGTTTCTTGGGATCAAATTTGATGTTGCATTTAGATCCATGGAATTAGCCACTTTCTTAAATAATTCCTTTAATATTTCTTGATTAACATTATAGTAATTTCCTGTTCAGAGATGGATAGCTAGAAATCTCAAATACACTTATGCTGAGAAATTGTCAATAACAATGATTCCATATCTTTTAGGAAGGAAATCTAAGTAATAAATATTTAACTTAAAATGAGGAGATCTCTTTTTCAAGCCAAGTGTTTGTTGCAGGCATTGAACAAGTTACAGTCTTGTGTTCAGTGTACTTGGATGAGAGGGAGAAAAACTGACAAGGTTGTTTATATGTACTGAAGAGTGTTGAGTCAGATCCTATCCTTTGTAAAAGCCTGCAAGGAAGATCTTTGCTGTGAAAACTGGCATCATTGCTTCTCCCTCATCCAGCTCCTTCTGTTGTGTTTTCAATTGATAGTGACAACACTTTGCTTTCTCACAGAGCTTTCTCAAGCACTGGTGTTGTGTGCTTCAGGCATCTAGGAGAGGGCAAAGATCCTCCTGTAGTTTCTTTCACTTGAAATAGTTTACATTTTAGATATACATGGTGTGCTCTTCCCTTATCTTCTACTAAACTGTGAGACTTATTTTTTCTGTAGCTTTCTGTAAAAGTGCACTATAATCGATGTTATTTAGAACTAGAAGTCTCTTAGACATACTTGCTGCCCCTTTTCTTCATGTGTTCCTGTGCTTTCTTTCTGAAGTACTAAAGAGTGCCAAAACCTTAAATAATTCACAATTGAATGATGATTCACCATGTGTGAATTGTATCTGCTACTTTCAGATGATTTTTAGAGCTTTAAGATATGGGTTAGGGAACCTATCATGAATCACAGAATGGTTTGGGTTGGAAGGGACATTAAAGATCATCTAGTTCCAACCCCACTGCCACAAGCAGAAACACCTTCCACTAAACCTCTCTGGACATCCTGTTCTAGTGTCTCACCATTCTCACAGCAAAGAATTTCTTCCTAATTTCTAATCTATATCTGCCCTCTTTAAGTTTGAATCCATTCCCCCTTGCCCTGTGACTACAGGTGGTTGTAAAAAGTCCCTGTCCAGCTCTCTTGTATCCTCTTTTATGTACTGGAAGGCCCCAATGAGATCTCCCCAGAGCCTTCCCCAGCTGCAAAGCACCACTAGTCTCAGCCTTTCCTCAGAGGAGAGATGCTCCATCCCTCTGAACATCTTTGTGGCCTCCTCTGGACTCATTTCAACAGGGCCATGTCCTTCCTTGTGCTGGGAACCCCCAGAGCTGGGTGGGGTCTCACCTGCAGAGCGGAGAGACAAGATCCCCTCCCTCACCTGCTGCCCACCAGGCTTTAGATGCAGCCCAGGGCAGGTTTGGCTTTCTGGGCTGCAGGTGCCCGTGGTGGGTCACATCCAGCCTCTCATGCAGCAGCACCCCCAAGTCTCAGCAGGGCTGCTCTCAGTCTGATCATCCCCCAGCCTGGATTGATACCAGGGGTTGCCCTGACCCAGGTGCAGCATCTTACACTTGGTCTTGTTAAACCTCGTGAGATTCTTGAGCTTGTCCAGGTCCCTCTGGATGGCATCCCATCCTCCAGGTGTTTCAGCTGTACCACTCAGCTTGGTGTCATCTGCAAACTTGCTGAGGGTGCACTCGATCCCTTCATCTGCGTGACCGATGAAGAGATTTCTGAACCCTTGGTGTGGTTTAGCCCTCTGCTAAGTTGACTGAAACTTCTCCAGAAAAATGGAATACTGCCTTCAGCCATGTCAAATTACTTTTGATAGTTTGGTGAGTTGATGCGATTAAACCACATCCTGGTCAGCTGGTTACAAAAGACGATGACTTGGCAAGTATCCTTGGGTGAGCATTACTGCACTCATAATGTACCACAGAAGATTTGGTTTAGTCATGTGTGTGCTTTGCTAGGTGGAAACACTTGTGTGTGTTTGTGCAGCACTGTAGTCTGGCAAGGAAGCCTGCTTGAAGGGCTGGGGGTGCTTTTAAGACTAAGAGGTGTCGTAATTCTTCAGAAGAGACTGTCCACAGTGTGTTGTAAATTAATTACAATGTTGGCATCAGCAGGAGAATCTTACAGCAAAGACAGCAAACGTGGAAAGCTTAATGCTAAACATGTCAGCAAAAAAATGAAACATTTCCCACTTTCTTCTTAAACTGAAGGTCATGAGTAGCCACATAAAAAGACTGTAATTTGTTTTGTCTCAGCTGTTAGGGCATCAGAACGCAGCTTTTGTGGGACCAGATCTGTATAGACATTTAATGGAAACTCACCAAATTATTTGGCTTCACAAATAGCATTGGAACCGTTTTAGCAGCAAATTAAATACTTGCCAAACGTTGTCATTTTGCAACTGAGATGTCCAAAACACACAGCAGCTAGCCAAGGTGAATTGGAAACTTTTTGTTGTCTGTGCAGATTGTTTGATTTGACATTGTCTCTTAAGCTGGGAACACAAAGGTTAACACCCCACTGGCTCCAGGAGTTAAAGACAAGTGGTAGCTCTTAAGAACAGGCAGTATTTTCTAAAACATAACAATAAAGCAAAAAATGTTGGTTTTAACTATTGCAAAGAAAAGAAGATGAATGCTGTTCTGAATATGTCACATAGTTACTGTTCCAAATAACTAGCACTTATGGCACTGGGGCTATAAAATGTTCCTTTGTCCCATTTTTGCCTGGCTATCTCTCATCTCAGCTACTTTGGTTCCTCCTTTTTTGGCCTGCCTCTCCCTTTCTTGTGCCTCTTCTAACTCAGCTTTCTGTTTCCGATCATGTCTCAAGAGAGGCTTTGCATTTCCATTTTGCATTGAATACTTCGTTGTTGCTTCTATGTCCTGCATAATTTTACATCTGCCTGTAATAGATTTCTTCATGATTTGGCTTTTATTATATTATTGTTGGTATTAGTACATCCATCAGTACTCCATTCTGAGTTAAGCAACAAATTTTAGTATTGCAAATTGCAAGTGGGAATCCACTAACAGTTACTGAGGTTTGATTTCGTTACCTTAACACTTGCTTGTGGTACAGGTGCTTTGGGAAGGACCCTCTGCTGCTGGTTCTGATGCTCCTGAAATGATTGCTGTCTACAAACCCCATGATGTGTCTTGCTATTGAGTGTTTGAATGCTGCTGGCTTTGAGGTGAGGAAATGTGTTAGTGCTGTAATTAGTAACATTAACACAGTTTTCATCACAGAATCATTGAATGGTGTGGGTTGGAAGGGAACTTCAAAGGTCATGAAAGTTCCAACCTTTCTGCCTGGGGGGTTGGCAGGGAACTTTCCACTCGACCAGGTTGCTCAAAGCCCCATCCAACCTGACCTTGACCTTGCCAGTGATGGGGCATCCATAACTTCTCTGGGCAACCTGTTCCAGTGCCTCTCCACCGTAATCATAAAAAATAAAATTTCCTTGTGTCCAGTTTCAATCGACCCTCTTTCAATTTTAAACCTGTCATCCTGTCACTGGGTGGAGGATTGATCTTGGCCTGCTGCCAGGTGCCCACCCCAATCCTCTATCACTCCCTCCCCCCCAGCACCACAGGGAAGGAGAAAATAAGATAGATAGAAAAAAGACCTGTAGTTCACAGTAAAAACAAATTAATTGAGAAAAAGCAAAGGCAACACGAGGAAACAAAGGAAAACAAAAATTTATTTAGTCTCTATTTTCATCAGTGGGCATTGTAAAAGTGAAGAATCAAGGATTGTAACATGGAGTCCTGCTTGTGCTCTCAGCTTAGAGGCACCTTTGTTGCTGGGAGTAGCAAAGGAGTTGTAGGTACTGCCAACTTCTGCCTTCTTTCTGCTACACATTCACAAGGCTATGAAAAATGCAGGCAAACCCATTTTGGGAGCAATTTGGGAACCCAGGTAGGACTCCATGGGCTCCTCACCTGGTGATGGCGTATGACACAGAAAGTACTGGGTGAGTTCACCTGATTGTCCATGCAGGATCCACACTCCTTGGGAAGATAACTAAAACTGGGGACAGCATCAGTCATTGGGGGGTTCAATGGCTAAGGTAAAATTGGGTTCACTGGTGACAGAAATTCTGGAAAACTAGAAGAAAATTGACAATACTTCAGGACTCCCATCAGGCTGGATGTAATTCTGTGTCAGGATGAGTGGCTGGAATGCTGAAAGGGAGCCCTCCAAGCACTGGGCCTGTGGAGGTTCATTTGTTATGAGTCAGTTGATCTTCCTGCCTCCTATGTGATATACCACAAATCCCTGCTCACTATTCCCCATCACCTTCTTGTCCATCACAGAACAAGCTGGAAATCATTTCCAAGATCTCTTGCTCCCCAGGAATGGAGGTGCAGTCGGCAGGCCCGGTGAGGGTCCTGGAAAAGGAGAAGGAGTATGGTGTGCAGTGGTTGAGGGAGGAGTAACACCTGGATGGTTTTTGTTTTCTAGGAGGAATAACAGGGTAACACCAGGGAACTGGGTAAGACCAGGGAACTGTGTGTCTCACAAAGAAAAGAAAAAAAAAA
>VWZU01012788.1:762081-778673 GCA_013397095.1 Sterrhoptilus dennistouni
AAAAAAAAAAAAAAAAAAAAAAAAAGCAGCAGCCTGTGGAAGAACTGGCAAACTGCTGACAATGGACATGGAGAAGGCTGAGGTACTCAATGTTTTCTGCCTCAGTTTTCACTGGCAGCCTCTCCTCTTACGCCTCCTGAGTCGATGGTCTCAAGGCAGGGACTGGGGAAACAAAGCCCCTCCTACAATAAGAGAAGATCAGGGTTGAGAACACCTGAGGAACCTGAACATACTTAAGTCTGTGGAACCTAGTGAGACGTGTCCTAGAGTCCTGAGGGAATTGGCTGGTGTAGTTGCCAAGCCATTCTCCATGATAACTTGAAGTCATGGAAGTCAGGGTGACTGGAAGCAGCCTGTGGAAGAAACAACCAGTGAAATACTCTCAGGTTCACAGGCAGCAAGCACAGGGAATGTCCTGGAGCACAGGCTCCTCTGGGTGCCTCCAGTGTGAGCAGCAATTGCCAGTGGGATCCACTGGGAATTGTATGTCTGGGCACCAGGATGCACATTCCAAACCACCTTAATGGGCAGCACTTGCTCACAGGACACCAGCTGAAAGACCTGCAGGGCTAGTTCTGGCTGGGGAGGGGATACTCTGGAAAACCCTGGCCAAGCCCAGCCTATTCATCCAGCTTAGTTCCAGGGTGTGAACAGAGGGACAGCTGTGGGTTCCTGGTGCATGACAGTGCCTTGGGTAGTGGCACTTGCCTGCTCTCTGCTCCCAGTGGTGAGGACATGCACAGAACCAGCCCTGACAGGAGTGTCCTTATCACTGTCACCACCAGTGGTGCTCTGACATGGCAGAGTTGCCCTCCAAAAAGCCCTGAGGCTTCTCTTAGGCTCTGCAGGGCCCACACGGGGACTTAATTGCCCTCCAGAATGTTCTAAGACCTCACCTGGGCCTTGCTGGGACCTGTTGGAGGCACCTGCTGCCCTTCACAAGTCCTCCCACTCTCAAAAAGTCTAAACATCCCCCCAAAAATCACTTTTAATTAGAAATTCACTTCTGTAGATAATCTGGAAGCTGGTATAGGCTACATTTATTTAAGCCTTTTAGCCCCACCTAGATCATCTTCCTTCAAAACAGGACAAAATAGGAGGGCAGCAGGGGAATCCAACAAGCCTCAGCAAAGCCTAGATGAGGTACTGAGTCACTGGGGAGGGTAATTAGTGGCCTTTGCAGGCTGTGTGCCCAGAGCTGGGGGCAGCACTGCAGGTGGGTCTCATTGAAGCGAAGCAGAGGGGCAGAATCCCCTTCCTGCCCTGCTGCCCACGGGGCTTTGGATGCAGCCCAGGGCACGTTTGGCCTTCTGGGCTGTGTGTGCGCAGTGACAGCTCATGTCCAGTAAGCCATCCAGTGTTCCCAGGCTCTCCTCTGGGCTGCTCTCAAGCCGTTCATCCTCCATCCTGCACAGGTACTGTGGATTTCCCCAGCCCAGGTGCAGGACCTTGCACTTGGCCTTGTTGAACTTCATGGGGTTCACGTGGGCCTCCAGCCTGTCCAGCTCCCTCTGGACAACATCCCTTCCCTGGGGTGACTGACCTGCAGCACTCAGCTTGCTGTCATCCTCAGACCTGAGGAGGGTGCACCGTGTGGTGGCCGAGTCTATCTGAGCCCCTCCCTTGAGGCAGATGGACAGGGCAGGTCAGCACCTGCCATGGCTTTCCTGACAGTCTCTGCAGCTGCCTATGAATGTTGCCCTTTCTCACTAAGTTGTGGGGCCTCTTAGGATTTTTAGCATACCTTGTTGCTGAAATTGTAAACTGACTGTTTTCCATCAAAACTGAAAATTTCATTCACTTGATGTTCAAGTTCAGATGTTGTCTGAACCAACACAAGCTGTTTTCCCGATCCATCTTAAATTAACTTTAAACTCACAGTGGTCCTTCTGGATTACTGGCTTGACCTTTACCTACTTTTCATTAGTTATGTTCTCCAAAATTTTGTAGGCAAACTGTCTTGCCCCACAAAGGTGAAAAGACTTCATGGACCTCACAGGTCCATGAGGAAATTAAGGTCTACAAACATCTCCCCACATCTCCCTCTGTACCACCCCAACTGGGCCACAACAGATCAGAAATGAACCACATTGAGAAGGAAAATTTTAATTAATCTGTTAGGACACCTTAATTCTGTTCCTGTTGATTTCAAAAGAAACAAGATATGTTTCTTCTCCATCTGGGCCTTGACTGCATGGGACTCATTCAGCTTTTGAAAGAGAATAGAGTAAGGTGTACAGGACAAGAGAATATGAAGAAAAAAAAGTTTTTTATTTGAATGGTTGCTATATTCAGATAATTAAGTAAAATTATCATAGGAATGAAAATCAAATTTCCCTTTTCCCCGAGGAATCCAAAAAATGTTGCTATGTACAGAATTTACAATTATATGCAATAGTTGATTATTATTATGGACTCCAAAATTTGGTATTACTGGTTAAAACACCCATACTGAAGCTAGACCAGGATGTGTCCATCCTTTAACTTTCATAATGTTTTTTAAACTTTACAGGTATGCTTCCAAAATGATTGCTTTACCAAGGTTGAGAAACCTTCATCACCTGAATACAATTATCATCGTCCACAGTCTACATAATTGAACTGTATTTTTTTTTCAGCGGGTCAGAAGTTCAAGTGTGTTTAGGGTTCTGTTTTCTGTTAGGAGGCAGATAAAAGATTATACAAAGCAGGTGTGGAAAAAATATCTATTGAAAAATCAACAGCCGTTAGGCATCTTGGTAACTTTGGAAGGAAATCCTTTGTTTCATGAATTTTCTTACTTCTGCTTACAGAAGCTTCCTTAGATTTCATGGATTATTTGGCAGAAAGTTCTTCTGTTTTGGTTCAAGCTGCTGAACCTCTGTAACTCCCTTTGTAGCTGTAGTCCATGGGCATTACATACACCCAGTTTATCTTTAAAAATTAGAGGCCATGAAGAACTTGGCAGTATCTGTAACTTAACGTTCAATCAGATGACCACAGAAAGGATTTTGAAGATCCACGTGCAATTAAATGAATTGGAACTCAGTCCTGGTGTGTTACTAGTAGGACTTTGCTTCTTTAACTCAGCTTCATTTTTCAGTCTGAACCTTCACAGCTGCTCTGCATGAGGAAAGTTGCCCTGAGCTGGTAGGATTGGAGATTTGTAACCAAGTGTGCTGGCACACACCCGTGTTGCTGACCATGGAAGTGAACGTAGGGTGAATGTAAGGCATCTTCCACAACTGGAACTCTTGGTCTCAGTCCATGTCAAGGTCCCTTCCTAAGAATCCTTGGGAACAGCTGTCCTTGCTGTGCAGCTCAAGCAGAGAGAGCTCTGAGACAGTGCTGAGGCAGGACTTGTGCTTCACTGCCAGCCTGAAGGCAGACCCCTAAATCCAGATTAAGGTTTGATGAGAGCACAAAGGTAGCCTGCTGCTGCCAGCATCATCTCTGCCACAGAAATAGCAGCTTTAAGTCTCCTTATTCAAGTGCATAAAATGCAGAGTAGTGAACTGTGCCTTACCCCTTTCAGTTGTCTGGACACAAGAACAGTTACTGTCCTTCTGGTACACAAATATACTGCCAGGGGCAGGTGACAGGCAGAAGCAGTGTTGCACTGTGAGCAGCATTATTCAGATGTGTTCTTCCTGGGATCCTGATGCACCTGAGGTTCACACATTAGCAGCCTTGGCTTTTTAATCAGGGAAATGAAGCATCCATAAGGAACAAAACAAGAGGCTTGAAATCGTCCTCATTTATATTATACAGATCTTCTATATTCATCAGTACACAAGCGATTGCTAAACAGGCCCTCACTACATTTACTTGCATTTCCAAACAGGGTGGTTATTATGCAAACAGGTTAGCTTTGTGGAGGCACCTCCAGGACGAGCTTAACCCCGTCCTGTTCGGCTCCTCTTGCCTGAGCCTCATAGGTCTGTAAATGTTCATGTTGTTATAGGGAACGGTGGAGTTCTCGGCCATGTAGTGCGGCTGATAGTAGCTGGGCTGGATGGCTTTCTGCGCCGGCGGGGGAGTGAACGAGACGTAGCTGTGGAAGGAATTGACCCGCTGGAGAGGCGAGGGCGGGGCGAAGTTGCTGTTGAAGATGGGGGTTCTGGGGCTCTGCTTGCTGTGGTGGGTGCTGCCGGCCGAGAGGCTGCTGAAGGAGTCGGAGAGGGTGTTGGCGCTGCCCTGGTCGCTGTACGGGAGGCTGCGCGGGGCGGCCCAGCTGCGACTGAAGAGGAAGGGGAGGCTGCGCGGCGGCGTCTTGGGGCCGCGCACGGGCTTGGACAGCGCGTACAGGTGCCGGAACTCCTCGTCGAACAGCTCCACGACCTGGCCCGTGAACTTGGAGAGGAGGTTGCGGTGAACCTGGCCACACAGCCAGGTGAAGCTGGAAGGAGAGACAAGGGAAGGGTTAGAGTTAATGCCGGCCATCAGGAACTGCAGATCCCCCGCAGGGGTGATGTGAAAGGCAAATGTGTTTGACTGCCGAAGCTTCTTGTCTAAACACGGGATGAACATGGTGTCGCAGTTGAATTTCAGGCCAGTTCACATCAGTGCTCTTTGACTTGGATCAATCTTTGTTATTGCAGCTGCCTCTAAAACCTTCAAGAAACCTTGTAAAGTTATGCAACCTCCTGAAGGGAGTGGTGATCCAGATCCACTGCAGGGATAAATGTCAGATACAATACCCCAGGTATTGTCTGTTCCATGGAAAGGAGTTTAGACCCTTCTTTTGGGGACCTCTCTTCCATGCACAATGCTTAAATTCAGGTATTGCCACATCTTACACACACATAAACTGTACCTTGTACCCTGCAGCGTGCCATACCTACCACTTGGTAACTCTCAGCCACTCCAAGTGACTTCAAAAAGACTAGGAAAAAAGAACCATCCTTTGTTTTAATTTTTTCCATAATCTTTCTTCATTGGTCAAGAGAAACACATAAAACCCCAGCCTTCCTGCCATGTCCCACACCACAAAACAAGCCACCACACCTGACAAATGCTTGTTTTCCTCACTACAGAAAAAATGAAATAACAAGTATTTCCTACAGCATTTCCAAAAATAAATGTAATACTCTGCTGTAAAGTAAGGGAGAAACACCACAATAGTTTTAATTCTGGTAGTTTAGAGATACACCTTAGGATACACCACAGCTTTTACATTATTTTTCTTTTATGTGTTTCCCTAATCCACTTAGCAAACATAAATTTGTGCTTCTATAAAACCACAAGCCAGCTTGATTTTGTTGCACAGGCTGCCATGTCTGAGCAGCAGCATCACCAATAAAATGAGCAAAGTTGAGAGAATGAAATGTCATCACTCCCTGAACTGACCAGGGCTTGAGCTGCGCAGCAGAGGATACAGAGCACTGGTGGGTCTGAACCTGAGGTTATTCTGTGTTGGCAAAACTCTGCCATGGTTATTCCTGTGTGATTTTATTAGTTACGCTGGATTTGCACAAGGGCTGCTGACAGCCAGATTTGGCTGTAGGTGTGTGCACTTAAAATCTTGTCATGTTTTGATAAAACTCCTGTGAAGCTCAGTAGGACTGACAGCCTGAGCTGATCCTGAGGCAGTAAGACAGACAGTTTACATCTGCTTGCCCAGAACATTCCTAAAGAGGTTGTTCCAAGAGCAAGGGGAGGAGTGAAGAAATCACTAGTTCAGTGCCACTGGGCACCCATACAATTTATACTGTACATTTTATGACTGGACATGAGAACACACAGTAAGTTACCAAAATAGAGGTACTTCTCATCCACTGTGTTCTAATCATTCTAAATAGGGACAAAACCTTGGGAGCCAAGGTAAAGAGCACAGCTAACTCCTCCTGGGTGTGTAATATCTGGTGTGCCAGCTCAACATTGCCTTTATTCACTAAGCACTGCTCTCTAAACTTTCTCATGTCCTTCATCTAACTGTTAAATAGGTCAGGAATAAATACAAAAATACATACAATTTTTCTAGGATATCTACATTGAAGGTTACAAACTCATGGAAGGGCTGAGTTCTAAAGTATCATGTTTATACTTTATATGCTAGAGATACTTCTAGTTTATAGAAGAAAATTTAGAGAGAAATAAAAATCAATTATACTTGTAAATGGCTTTTAAAAGCCTAACAAAATCAGAGGGAAAAACCTGTTCTGCCCAATTCTGATAATTTATTCCCAGGTGTATCTTCCTGGGGTACCTGACAGACAGATATTAGTTTGTGGATCATTGATTTTACCTGTAACCCTTGTAAACAGAGAAAGTCAGAGCAAATGAATAGCCCAGAGATTCTCCAAGAACTGACGGCAGCTCAAAGTTACAAGGTAAGATCTTTGTGATTTTAGACAAACACTTGTGGACTTGTTGTGTAGTAAGTCACAGCAATTTACAGTCTGTCCACTCTTCTGGAGAACAAAACAGAACTTGGCATAAAAGACTTAACAGGTTTTCATTGGCTTAGTTCTAAGAGAAAACACATTGTTTAGGTTTTAGGCCCAGTTTTGCTCTCTAGTCTACAATTCTGAGTGCTCTTCTGGGATGGGCCCAGAGGAGTCTGTTACTTTCACCACCTGCCCAGAGGGATTGTTTTTCTCCCAGGTTTTTTTTTGGGTGAGGCCCATCAAATAAAAAGAAAGTGATGCCTGGCTTGGGGCCAACAGTGTATCACAAATTTAGTCACTGATCTCAGCCATCTTTCCAGGGCTTTGTCCTATGTCCTGTTACAGACCCGCTCATTTATGATTGTCTCAGTCAAATCCTACCTCTCCTGTTCAGCACTGGACTTGTTTTGTAATGGGTGTCCTCTCTGCACTGCTGGAGCTGCAGTTCACCAGGGACGTTCTCATCCCTGTGTTTGCAGTGCTGCAGGAACGTGCAGCACAACACATGTGGGATCTGAAATGGAAGGAAGGACGGGCTGGGGTTTTCAGCTGGGCTCAGGTTTGGGCTGCCCCACATGTCAGTGCTGCCTGCTGGTGGATAACCTGTGTGGGAGAAACCTGCCCCAGCTGAACTGATGCTCCTGGCAAAGCCTGTCTGTGTTAGATGTTAGAGCTGACTCTGAAGAGGCCAGTGGCTTTCAGAGTGCAGCCAGGGAGATATGCAGCTGCCCCTGGGGATCAAGGTCTGTGCTTTCTGCTGTTTTCGTTTTGCCTTCTTTTGGAATGATGAGTTCATGAACTATCTAATTTCAAATTCATTAAAAAATGGAATAACAGTTACCACAGGATGAGGTAGAGTGACAGAGACAGCAAAAAGAAATAGTGCATCCTAACCCCTCACCATGGACACTGGCAATAAAAATTGAGAGTACATCCTGAAGGGCTATTTTATTTCCTCAGCCTGTTCCCCTCACCACTATTACAACATCATGCAGAGCTCAGCACTTTGGTGAAATTTGGTGTTGTATTTTAAAATCTTTGTATCAGTTTTAAGATCTACTCCAATGTGATTTCCAACAAATGCATTGCAGAAGAGTTTGAATCTGTTTCACTCAACATCATTCTCGTTTATACCTGAAGAGGTTGGTGGATAAGATTCAGGCAAAATAACAAAAATCTTTTTTTAATGAAGTGAGAGCTAGCAAGAAATGCCACATACTGGTAGCCAGCTATAACCCATGTGAATTGCAAACTGAAGTTAAATAGTTTAATAGTTTTAAATACATTTGTGTCTCACAACCCCTCTCTGTCTGTGTGCTGAATGTGGAATTACCTAGTTTGACAAGGTACTTGAGATTCGAAGATACTCAACAGCAGCAGAGAAAGACAGAAGTGACTGCACAGGACTTCAGATGATTTTAGTTTTTTGGTATTGAAAGAGAAGCAAAAAGGAAGCTTCTTGGTCAAAGAAAATAGATCTTGTTCTGTCCTTCTACCACATATCCTCCACTTCTACTCTATACAACTCTGCTGATGGATTTCAAAACATCTTTGGCAAGAGATTAAAAAACACCCAAAATAACAAGAAAACAAAGGAACAGTCAGTAAAAATCTCCCAACCCTGAGTGTCCACTAAGTTTTGCCTGATGGTTCATTTGGAAATGGAATGAAAAGTGGGTGCCTGTGTTAGTGTACATCTGAGCTCCTGCAGCCCATCCTCACAAATTCACTTTTTCCTTTGTTACTATAGTTCTGTAAACTTCCTGGTGGCACAGTTTTATCAGAACAGAGGCATTTAAACTTCCAAATTGTAAACTGGGATTAAGAAAAATAGTCACATTCTTTAAATTAAATAATCACCTCTTGTATTTTTGTATCTGGATTTCTATGATACACTTGGTCATTTGTGAAACATATCTATGTAGGCATGATGCTCAGAAACTTCATTTATTTGATGCAAGCTCAGAGTCTCCTGAAATTCCCTAAGCAGAGGAGCTAGGATCTTACTCAAAAATCCAGTTGTTGAGATGCTATATCCACTATCTGAAATAATTATAGCAGCACAAACAAAACAAACAAACAAATGATATTTTAAGAAAGGAAAAAAAATGAAGGTACCGCAGTAATGTAGATATATACTGCCTACCTGTCAATGAAACACAGGGAAAAACAGTCAGTCTCTGAAGTATTTCTGTTTTACCTTTAATCACTAAATTTGTCATATGAAGAACAAATCCTCAGATACACTGAGTGGCATATGCTGCATTAAGGGATCCCAAGGGAGACAGAAATGTATCATGTCTCATGATCACAACACTTGAGAACCCAAACAATGAGGAAAGCATAATGGTAAGCTGTACACATTTCTAGTTTTGCCCTAGGGCTGCACTGACAAAGTTGTTTACATTAGTTTCTAAACATTTTAATTAAAACCCATGCTCCGTAATGAACTAAGAGCAGCTTTAAAGCAAATTAAATAGATTTTTGAAAAATGGCACATACTTGAAAACATGAGGTGTTTTTTGTTAAACAAAAGCTTCTTACCTTACAAAAATTTCCATGGCAGTTTTTGTGGAAAGAAGTATTAAAAATCATAAAGGAGTACCTAGACATGAAGTGCAATGGCTTATTCACCTGTAAGATCCAGAGAGCACATATCTCCAGTCAGAGATGAGAAATTTTTCTTTAATTTGTCCTGAAAATTTCCGGCCTGACTTGGCACAGTAAACCTCTCCAGTAACACTCCGGACTGAAATATTCTGTAAATAAAAATAAAACTGAGTGAATTACATGTCTTTTTAATTAAAAATCAGACAGGGAGGGCCCTTTTCCCCCACTGCCTTTAGCTCTTCACTGCCCCAAACTTAAATTTCTTCATGGACTCTCTGATGTGATATTTGAAGTTTTGTGTCCAGAGGAAACCTAGCCAAGGTCTCTCACTTGCCAAGGAGTTACTTGTTTCACTGGGGATATAAACCTGCGTGGAAGCTCCCACAGGTGGACCTGTGCTGTGGGACAGTAACTGACCCTACCCCAGCCAAAAGGAGCATGGATGTGTCCACAGCTGGAGCAGCCTGTTGCCTTCCACTGAGGCACAATTTGCTGTAGCTGTACTCCCTTGGGTTACATTGGCTGTGCCATGACAAGCAGGGGAAAACCTCTGCTCCTCCAATCCATCTGGCCCTGCAAGGACACAGGTGCTGCTCTGCTGGAGCAGCCCAGACAAATGCTGCCCTTTGGGATCAGATGCAGGTACTCCTGTAAGGGGAGATGCAGGTCAGTTTGGCCAGTGGGATGCTCTGCACTGCCCTTGTACCTCAGCAAGTGCCTTTCAGGCCCTGACTGCTGGCCAAACACACACTTTGCAGAATCAAGGCCTCAGTAAATGAGAGGCACCAAGGATGTGACTCACACGTTGTGGAAGCCCATGTGCTGTAGCAGGAGACTTACAACAAATAGCACAGGCTTGTTCTCCTTGGGAGTGAGGGTTTACAGGCATGCAAACAGTTATGAACATGCATTATTAATTTCAGCTTCTTTATATATTTGGGATGGAATTCAGCTGTAGAAAACCAGGTGTCTGGTGCATGTAAGATGCCCTCAGGTCTCCTGTGTGCCCACAGCTGGCATTCCAGAGGTCTGTGGCCTCTGCAGTATCACCCATCCCCAGGGAGATGCCATAGGAGCATCTCAAGCAACAACTGAAATAATCCCTAGGAGGGGTTCTTTTAAACCTAGTTCCCTCTGACAGAGATGAAAGCAGATTAAACTAATAGTCACCTAAATTTGAGGTTTATCTTTAAAAGAGCTTTACCACATTTCAACACACACAGAAACCACCCAGTGCAACCAAGCAGTGGCCATGCAAAAGAGTTTTGTGCACCTTCGCCCTGTGGCTGCCAGACCACAGCTGCTGCAGAGCTATTAAACAGAAGCAGCTCTAATGCCTATGTTAGATAACTCTACCAGGGAAATTTAAGCCCTGTTTCAAGACTTCAGGGCCAAGATAAGTTTCATCTGGGGAGCTAATGGAAATGCCTTACCTTCCTATAATATCCATGGGAAAACGTAGGCATCTTCAAAGAGGAACTGGGTGGGCTAACATTACCCCAGGAAATCCTTTGCTTCCTTTTAATTAGGAGGTGGATTGACCCTGGCATAACCATGCTTTTAGCTCAGAGTGCCTGCAGTCAGGCAGACAACTCTAAGCCTCAGAGCTCCACAGAGCCACAGTACCTTGAAGAGATCCTCAGCAATCTGCAGTTTGTCACACATCTCCGAGAAAAGGTCTATGCTGCTGTGATCGAGCAGCAGGTAGACAAAGACCATGCGCTTGTTCGCTGCCTCAAGGAGGTCACAAAGTATCTCGGTGTCTGTGAACACGTCCATCACGATCGCTAACACCTTCAGAAAAGGAACACAGGCATTAGCAGAGGCAATTTGCATAACTTAAGGTTGAGATGAGGACATTGTGATGTAGTTTATTTGTTTAAAAAAATATTCCAATAAACACGTATTCAGTTACACGTGGATATTTTTTCTGGTTTTCTCCCTATGTGCCTGAATCACCAAACTGATGAAACACATTGCCTCATTGTTTTATTGCTCATATAAAGCCAATATAACACACAACATATAACCCAAAATGATCCATGAATTGTAGGTGAGATTTCAGCACTAGGAAATACATTGAAATACATACCAGAGAATGATAAGGATGTAGCTAAATAAAAACCATAGCCCTTGCCACACAGCTCACTAGGTGTCATAAGCCACACACATTCAGCAAGAATCCCTGGATAATGCTTTTTCTTTTATTATTTACACCTGGACAGCCCTAGCTTTAAAAAGCCTCACCCCATTGTTGGTGGTGGGGTGATAGACTCCAACAGCTCCATCTTTTTTAAAACACTGATTTACAAACTAAGTGTTACAATTTGACCACACATCCATGCTCCCCAATTCACAACTGGCAGAACAGTGTGTAGAAGTCTCACGACTGGACATAAAAGCCCTGACAACCATTTAAATGCACAGCCTGCAGCCAGTGTGGATCAAGGGAACTGTAAATGTGATATAAAACCAGTTCCATACTAGAAAGTGCTGGTCTTGTCTGACGTCTGCTATTGCCCACGGAAAGGGTCAATTCAGCCCAGTTATTACCTGACTTATCTTCAGGAGATGCTTGTTTCTCCACTGACTGGAGAGGGAACCTTTGATAACTGTGTTCATGGGATATCAACTTCAATCGAAATAAACTTTACAGCATCTCTGTACATCTGTTTTACTAACCGCTTGCAGCTTGCTCTGAATCTTAGTCCAGAGCCTATGCCCACACCTAACAGCAGGCTTACACCCCCCTGCTACCTTGAGGATAATCCTGCAAGACCAGGCACATCCTGTGCAGGCAGCGTCCTCTTCAGGCAGCCAAACTATTTGTGGAGCAGTGAGGCTCCCACACCTTCCTCCTGCTGCCAAAGCCTGGTGCTTCAGAAATAGCTTTGCCACGGCCAGGTAAGCACTATTATGTCAAATATCTCACATCCACACTTCCTGTTCATGCCCCAGCTCCAGACCATTCTCTCTGGTACTGCTTTTCACCACCTGTTCCCAATTTATATTTCTGCACCTCTCTTACTTGCAGTTCTTCTCATTTCTTTTGGCTGAGTTTCATTTTGTGATTTGCACCAATTCCACAAAGGTCTTAAAACACTGCAGTATCACTTGCCAATCCTTTGCAGTTTGAGATCATCCATTAACACAGTCATTACTCTGTTATTTAATTTTGTAATGCATATATCAAATACTAGGCTATCCAGGATGGACCCTTACCAGAAGCTAATTATTAACTGGTGCCATTGGAAAACTGTGCTCAAAAAGCAGTTGACAAATTTATACTGTTGCTTCAGCACACTCTCTTAATGTAAATTAGATGATTAAGAAGGTCGTGTGAACCATGGGTTTCTATCACATTTCCCAATTTTTTGCCTACAAGTTTTCTCTTGTTGAGTCAGAAAATTATCCTGGGCTGATATTTTATCTGATGCCTGTTTTATTATTCCAGAGACATTTCATCCGTTTCTGCATCCTTCTGATGCCTCCAACTTAAAATGACTGATCTGCAATTCCCCTGGTGTGGTAAGCACTTGTTTGTAGGCTTTGTGAGAGCAGTTGCCGACGGGGATCCTTCTCCCTGCCATTACACTCCGTGTTTCCAGGACCAGCCCTCGCAGGGGAGTCACACAGTGGAAGGAATCCTCCGGCTCCAGAGGGCTCGGAAGTCTGTGCTGGGCAGCATTAGGGCATCCTGCCTTGCCTCCTGACCATTCCTGGGTCAAACTGCTGCTGCTCTTTGGAATTTATATAAGAGCAAAACTCCTGGATGATGGTAAACACAGCCCTGAAGTATCGGATGTTTTTTCCAGGAAAACAAGAGAACTGCTGGAACACACGTGACATAAGTTTTCTGTCCCCTTCTCCAGCCACTCAGTTCGTGGTTTCCCAGAGTGTGGGCAGCCTGTCTTTGGCTTGTGGCTGGCACCTCTGTGGCCTCCTCCATCACCTCTATGTAATCAGGAGCATCATCTGCACTCTTCCCACATGCCAAGTCATGCAGAGTCTCTGTATGGAGCCCACATGACATTTTAAGTGATACAGGCAACACATTAGGGATGGAAGGTATACTTTCTGAAAAATTTCTTTCCTCTGGGGATGGCTGCTGACATACCAGACATACTTGCCTGTCTTTTGCCTCCCCTTCACCCACATCTCCCACAAATCCCCTCGAACAATTCCTAATGGCTGAGAGCTCACTTAGGCTTAATTCTCATTAATGGTGCAGTGGTCTGAACAGATCACACCATCCTGCTGGGGGTACATGAGAAGGGACAGAGCCAAGCTGTCCTTTAATTTAATCCTCCACTGGGTGAATGGACGATTACAAGAAGGAAGAGGGAATGCTTTTTTTTAAGCCACCAACATAAAAAAATGTTGATGGGAGTTTAAAAAAGAAATTTTAAAAAGCACTGCCTGTGTTCATCAACAGGCTCTTCACTAGAGCCACTTTCTAGAGCAAAGCTACACTGCAACACACGAGGCTTGGATTAAACCTGAGCTTCTAAAAGCAAGAAACAACCGAGTGCAGAGGGAACAGCGATTCTCCCCTCATACCTGAGTGGTCTTGTGGATGTACCGGCGTATGATGTCCCTGATGTTGCTGTTCTTCTCCGTTTGGAAATACACAGTGGCGGTGGATTTTTCCTTTAAGTAGGGCTTCTCTGCTGTAATCCATGTGTGGAGCAGAGCCGGCTCACTGCAGTCAGAAATGGTGGGGAAGTAGGTCCCTGAAGGGAGCGAGCCGGCGTCGTTCTGCTTTGGCGCGGCCGCCCCGTCGGCACCCGGGGACTCCTGGGCATAGTAAGACTCCCTGGCGTTATCCTTGATGTACTGAGCTTCCTCCGAGGAGAGGAAATCCACCTCACCCTCTTTGCTCAGAGTTTCGAGGTAAGAGTCTGTCCCACCATCCAAGAAGGCGTCGGTGGCCAACCTTATGCTTTCGTTGTGGCTGAAATCCACTTTTGTCAACTTCGGGGACTGGTTCTTGATATCCTCGAGCCTCTTCCTTATCTTTCCCATATGTCTGGGGTGGTTCATGGCTCTTTGTCGCAGCAGCCGATCTGCCGGGCAGGCACCATGCATATGCGTGCCACGGGCACTGCAATCGTCCTTCTTGTTTGAGCTCTGCATTCTGGCATGAAATCGCCTCGGCTGAACGAATTAACTATGAATAAAAATAAAGAGATCTTATTACCACAGGCGAATTCACACTCCCTGAATTTGTCTGTACAATTATCTTCAAAACGAACCTGAAGCTTGTTTCTCAGGTGGCGGTGTACTCCGGCAACAATCTGTTTCCAGATGGGACACAAGTGCAAAGCTGATTAGATTGCTTATCTGAAAGGCACCCACCTCAGCCCCAGGGCGTACGAAGAATTCGAGCCAAATTTACCACGGTCGTCGGATTCGATTGTGTTTCCCTTCCTGTGGCATCCTGTGAAATATGAGTGAGGAAAGCACTCAGGCAAAAGCAGGTAGGCTCCCAAGCATCATTGCACAATCTTCAAAACAGCTTGAGGCTCCTCTGTCTTCCCATAGTATTCGTTAGGGAGAAAAAACAGCCCCGATGTTGAACTGGAACAGAGACAGTAGCCATGTCCATGGCTTCAAAATAGCAAAAAGGGTCATGGGCTCTGCTCTGCACCTACATGCTGCCAGGCAGGCTTAAAAATAGATGTGAACTTCGTCACTGTGCCCCGTCCAGAGTATGTTGCTATTACCACAGACGATTCACTCACTTATTTCTTTAAAGCTTTGTGACTACGCCATCCTATTACAAGAAAAATACCCCTTCCCAAACATATCCTGAATATTACGTGGAAGGAGGGTTGTGAGCTGGCCTCAAAGCATCAGAAATACTCATCACTTGATTGTGCACATTTAGGCCTTTTTTTTTTTCTTTCCAGGCTGCAGCTTCTGGAGTCACGTTGTCCCCGTGGCAGCCCTGTGCTGTGTCATTAGGGGGATGGAGGAGGTGACAGGGCAGAGCCCGGGTGCAGCCGGGCCGGCCGGTCTGACCGAGGAGGGAGAGGAGGGGAGGGAGAGGAGAGAGGCGCGGCGGGCGCACCTGCCCGAGGTGCCCACACCTGTGTGCGTGCCTGGCTGCAGCCACGTGTGACACACTTCCCTCGCACGGGAGCCCCGTGTCCCTGCTCCCCTGAGCCGCGGCTCCGCAGGGAGGGCGGGATCCAGGGGATCCAGGGGATCCTGGGCTCCCCTGGGCCACGGCTCCGCAGGGAGGGGCGGGATCCAGGGGATCCAGGGGATCCTGGGCTCCCCTGGGCCACGGCTCCGCAGGGAGGGGCGGGATCCAGGGGATCCAGGGGATCCTGGGCTCCCCTGGGCCACGGCTCCGCAGGGAGGGGCGGGATCCAGGGGATCCAGGGGATCCTGGGCTCCCCTGGGCCACGGCTCCGCAGGGAGGGGCGGGATCCAGGGGATCCAGGGGATGTGCCAGCCCGGGCTCCCCTGAGGGCTGTGTGGGNTGAGCTGGCCTCAAAGCATCAGAAATACTCATCACTTGATTGTGCACATTTAGGCCTTTTTTTTTTTCTTTCCAGGCTGCAGCTTCTGGAGTCACGTTGTCCCCGTGGCAGCCCTGTGCTGTGTCATTAGGGGGATGGAGGAGGTGACAGGGCAGAGCCCGGGTGCAGCCGGGCCGGCCGGTCTGACCGAGGAGGGAGAGGAGGGGAGGGAGAGGAGAGAGGCGCGGCGGGCGCACCTGCCCGAGGTGCCCACACCTGTGTGCGTGCCTGGCTGCAGCCACGTGTGACACACTTCCCTCGCACGGGAGCCCCGTGTCCCTGCTCCCCTGAGCCGCGGCTCCGCAGGGAGGGCGGGATCCAGGGGATCCAGGGGATCCTGGGCTCCCCTGGGCCACGGCTCCGCAGGGAGGGGCGGGATCCAGGGGATCCAGGGGATGTGCCAGCCCGGGCTCCCCTGAGGGCTGTGTGGGGCACGGCCTGGCACAGGGACGGCTTGTCAGGGCGGCCTCACAGATTCTGGGTCTATGTCAGGTGCCCTGTGGGGTGGGAAAAAAAACAGCCGCACGTTAAGACGAGTCAAAGATGTACGAAATGAAATGGCGCGGATATTAATCCCGGAGGGGCGGCGGTGGGGCCGTCCTGGGTTTCGGGGGTGATTTTAAAAACTACTCCGTCCCTCCCTCCCTCCTCCACTCCCAACATCCGCCCGCAGCTGCCAGACGGAGCCCAAAGTCACTAATTATCTCCTGACCTGTTCTGCGCAATTAGGCCGAAAATGATGCCATCTAATTACCCTGACAGGCAGGACTGTGCCCTGCCAGCGCCGGCCGGGCCGGGGCCGGCCTTGCCCTCCTGGGCCGGGACCTCCCATGTGTCCCTCAGGGTCTGTCCCACACATGGGCACGGCGGGCTCCTCACAGGTTATACTGTGGGACCTTACACTGTCACCCTGCGCTCCCACAGGAACATTCCGAGCCCCAGGGCAGGATCCCGCCCGAGGGCAGCGCTGTGGGCGGGCGAAGGGCCGGGCCGGGCCGTGCTGGCGAAGAGCGAGGCCGCCGCCAGGCTTGAGTATCCTCTGGGAGTAAAGTGTATCAGCCGCCTCGTTAGCGCAGTAGGTAGC
>VWZU01012789.1:0-69478 GCA_013397095.1 Sterrhoptilus dennistouni
GCCCCTACCCGGAAGTGGGAAAAGTCCCAAGGCAGAGTTGTTGGCAGCAGCCTTGCAAAAGCCTCAGTTTGGGTCAAAGTGCGGTTGAGCACTCTGAGAGATGATAACAAAAAACCAAATAGAATTGAATAGCCCCAGTGAGCAAGTGAGTACGATGTTGAACAGCTGAAAATTCTTAGGAGTTCCAGTCCAAACTGGCCCAAAGTGTGTCATGAAATGGCGCTCCGTGGAGAAGACACTGATGAGATGAAGTCTTGGAGAGCTTCTGTGAAATTCTGAGGGCACCAGAGAGAGAAATGTAACAGAGGAGGAAAGGAAGAGGTTTTGACAACCATAGCAGGTGTGTAACATACATATGGAATCTGCGCTTCCTTAGCAGGAGGAGGAGTTTTGAGCTGGGGAAAAAAAGCTGGGAGGAGCTGTGAGCGCGGTGATTGATGAAGAAAAGTGGTGAATGTGGCCAAAATGGAACTAACGTAGCTAAATAGAATGTCTTCACTAGAGGTGTCCACACCTGAGCTAGCCAGCCCAGCTTCCTCAGCGAGGCATTCTCAATAGATCGCTCAGAAAGGGCATATCCCTCACTCATAGCTTCACATTGCTGCTTCCTATTTCTTCTTCTAGTCTCTTCTAAAAAAAAAAAAATCCTTTAGAAAAATACTAGTTTTGAAAGAAAATGCTTTTCTTGCCAGTATGTGAACTAATCATGACGTATATAGACAATGCAGAAGAGGCACTCAGATGGCATGGTTAATACCCCCATGAAGTAGTAATGTAAAGTCAATCTTTTTCTCTATTGAGTACAAAAAGAATACATCATGATATCTCAGCTACAATATCCGAAGAGTGCTAATTTCCAGGGGATCTGAATTGTGGTCTCTTTTCAGCAGCAAAGACCTAAAACTTGCTGAAGAGCTTCAGCCCCAGAGGTGCAGTTGCACTCACCCCGGGTGCCCTTGCCCCAGGGGCCAGATGCAACCCCAACTCTGCTGCTCGGAGCTGTCCAGACCATTTCAGTCTTCTTAAACATCAGGTACTGCTGAGCACCATGGCGCGGTCGGATTTCAGAAACAGAATGCTCTAAATGGAAAATGTGGTTCTGGTGTGTGTTCCTTCGTGCTCAGTAAGGTTGTGATCACCGTGTGGCGACAAATCCGTAACTGCCCTGCTTTGCCAGCATGATTTCAGAACGCCACTGGATTAAATAACACGGAGCTTTGAAGAGTAGAGCTGCTGAGGGATGGCTGGGAAAACTTTAAAAACCTTGAAGAGTTTGTTCAAATAGCACATTCAGATCCTTATTGGGAAATAATTGGTCTGGAAATCAAACTTCAGTGCCTCCTCGTCTCAGACGTTTGCCATGCTGAGGGAAAACCACACCTTTTAAATGTCTGATCTGCTGAAGTTCGGCGAGGCTGAAAAGAGTTTTTGAAATGCTAAACTTTTCAGCATTTTTTTTCCAAGAGGGAAACTTTCACCCCGCTCTGTTTGAAGAAGTCTGCCTGTGACTAATGAAAAGCAGTGTGTGGCACGCGTTGCGGCAGCGCCGTTGTTGCCAAGCCCCCCTTGGTGGTCCTGAAGACCACAGGCATTTGCCTGCTGTGGGCACGGGCTGCCCGGGGCTGGTGGCCGCAGTCCCATGAACAAGGACACTCTGGCTGCCCTGGCTCAGTCAATCCTGTCACTTCAGCCAGCTGGAGCTATGCCTGAACGCTTCCAAACAGGACAGATGCTTCAGCCCAGGAAAAGCTCTGTGCAACAGGCTGTCACTGCCAGATCTACTTGATATTACTGGGATGAGCTTAGTGTGTTAATCTGCTTCCACAGGGCAGAATAAAGTTGGTGTCAGTGACAACTGTAGTTGCTTAGCCAAACCCTCTCTCACGTTTCACTCATCCTGTAGAATGAGAAATGCTTAGGATGGTCAAAACCTAAAATGTTTATTTCTATCAGTGAAAGTATCCTAATTAGGTTTTAAGGGCTTGTGGGCTGTGGACACACACACACAAAAGACTATTACGCAGAGAATGAGTTAAGGAAATAAGAAAAGTAAACTATGTGGTGTTCAGTATGATCCGATGGAGAGCATAAAAGGATATAGCTCGTTCTCTGACTCTCTTCAGCTCTCTGTAAAGGAGCAACAACTGCATTTCCCTTCCAAGCTGCTGTGAGCGGCTGGTTGCCTTCTACAGCACAGTTTGCAGCACCTACAGCCTGCAATATTAACTGGCAGAGGACAATACAGTGACTAAAATTTGAAAGCAGGTTTTTCCTTTGGAGTTGAAGGGAAGTTCCACTTACAACGATTGCTAGCACGACGTGCAACCGTGCTGTTTATGGGGATTTAGATCTATTATCTCAGTTTTTACTGAAAACCACTTCCTGCAGCAAAGAAAACACAAATACTGTTCTTTTGATGTTTATCTTAAATTCATACTACTTCTGCTAGAATAGATATCTGGAAGTATTTAAATGAACAGTTAAAGTTCAGACTTTGAAATTTAATGAAACAAGATTTTTATACTGATGATGCAAGGACTCTAGAAGAAAACAATGTTCCTTTTGTAATTAAGCAGAGCAGCTATTTATACTGTCAGCTGCATTCCAGTACAAAGTGCACTCATGGCATCAATTTAAAGGGCATATGTTGGAGGCAAACACACAAAAGTGGTTTGGAAAGAGGCATGAAGTACAAGTTTCTGAAGTGCCTAAGTCTTTTCAAGGAGTGAGACTTCAAGGACACTCATTTGATTTTGAAAGTTTTACCCAGGCTTACCAGAAACAACTTAAAATTGGCCATGATCCCCTGTAGCCACAGAAAACTCCTTTTGGAATAGGTTTTATTCAAGTAACTCCAGATGTACTTGCCCGACTCCTGGGTTAGAAGGAGGTCCAATTTGATTTAAATAATTTACTTTGACTTCAACCACAGCAGGATTAAGTCCTGAGTCTTTTGTCAGTAGAAGACTCAGAATTTCTTTACCTCTTTTAATATGATTATTTTTATTTCTTCTTGCATCTTTTAGTTTCCATACTTGCTTCTCTTTAGATATGTAAGGTGCATGACTAAAAAAAGCCTATCTTGCCACGAGTAAAGCATTAACATTTCCAGTTTCCACCAGCCTAAAGAGGAAAAAGCCTAAGTCTGTAGGTTTTACTGCATAGCTGAAACCAAATTCTGCATGGAAACATTTTATCAAGTACCATATTTTTCTACACATTCCTGGAGGACCTGCAAAGGAGGAGCTTGTCAGCTAAATTGAAAACATACTAATAAAGTTAAAAAGTTAATGGGAGACATTTGCAATTTCCCAATAATTTTCCTAGTGACTTAAACTCGAAATAACTGTGTATACTTCTGCTACTGTTTTCCTTACATCTTTGTATCGAATGACAAGCAGAAGAATTAGTGCCGGATATCTACCATTTGTCGCACACCTATCAAATTATAGTTTTCCTAGGCAAACTTACAGTTCAGGTGGCCAGATCTCTGTTAGTCTGGGAGGCTATTTTCAATTACTTTTAAGTAATAATGTGTGTTTTATAACTCAAACCACTTGTATAAATAGAGCTTAAAACCTTGTGACTGAGGCAATAAAATAGAAGCAAAGGTTTAGCTGTTGTAACCTACTATGCAGTCCATTAAGGGCAGTGGCTGAAATAGAATTCCAGACTCTGGGCCACTTTTGTGTTAACTAGAAAATATGAAAATACCTTCCCCTCCCCCCCCCTCTAATTAGGGTGATTATTACCTTAGTAAAGCACATCTAATGATTGCTGCTTCTTTTAGTGAGCTTTAGCTGGTTATTTTGAACCAAGACATTTCCACGTGCCCTGCTAAAGGGTATGGGCCGACAGCATTACCTTTGCCTTATATCTCTAGGTTTGCAAAAGGGAGCCATTGAAAGATAAGATTTTCATTTAAGGATACACAGAAGGGTAAGTCTGGGGAGCTTGGTTAATTCTGTCCTACTCTTCCGTGTGTTCTTTCCACTTCTCCATGTACTAGGACTAGATTATCATATCTGAATATCACATGGCCAGTCTCGTATTTATACCAACTAATGTTGCACGTCACTGGCATCCTGACTAAAAGGTCAAGAGAGAAATAGCTTTGATGGACTGGTGAGCTGTTTCAAGGGATATCTTTTGTTTTTCATTCCCTTCAGAACAAAATTTTCTGTTCAGGTACCTATTATATAAAATTTGTGTATTTTATAGATCTTTTCGACCTCAGAAAAGAAAAATAGAAAGCGATATCTTATTCCTTTCTTTTATCTGCCTTAAGCCTCCAAGAACATTCCTCTGCATTCTTGCCTCTACAGATAACATCTTTTCTAGCTGCTAAAGAGCTGACAGCATATTACAGGGGTTGTGCAGTGCTGAACCCTTCTCATTTAGATTTGGCCTGAATGCCAAAAATGTTGACCTTTTCGGCATTTAATATGGGTCAGAAGAGGCATCTTTCCAAGTCTTAATATAATCTACTGCTGAACCTTCTCATCCTCCTCCACTTCCCCTCCCCTTCAATATTGCAGCACTCTGTTTCAATGTATGGGATATGGATACCCTACATTGCCTAGCATATCCTTTTACATATATCCAGGGAATTCAGGAATTCTTTTGAATTGCTTGAGTGCTGCTATATTTGTCAGTCTCTTATCAGTTTCTGATATCAGTCTCTGTTTATCTTTAGGATTTAATAGTCTGTTAGTGGGAGTGGCTCATTTCTTTCTCACACAGCTGGGTTTTTTACCTGTCAGGTTTTGGAAGAATTCTTTTGACTGAGGACTTGATCTTTTCATAAGTAATACAATCAGAAACATAAATGTAATTTAATTTTTTTACTTCAGTCCCTTATGAATGGGTACATCTATAAATATCCAAGGCAAGCTATCTTAGTTCTGCTATGTCTATTTAAACATTTTTAATACAAGAGTGATCAAAACAGAAAAAAAAATTTAATTAAGTTTTATGATCTGGGCTTTTTCTGAAACATAGAACTGATCCATGAAAAGGCAAATATTTTGAATAGCTTCCTTTGGATTTGCTCATGTTTTGCAGAGGTACTGGTGATCATTTTAAGTTTCTTCCAGCTGAAATATTCTATTCTATTCTATTCTATTCTATTCTATTCTATTCTATTCTATTCTATTCTATTCCATTCCATTCCATTCCAATCCAATCCAATGCAATCCATTCCATCGCATAACAAAACACAACATAGCATAACATCATAACATATTAATAAACTTGCGAAGCCTTTTTTTCCAAGCTATGAAATCAAATTATGATAAAGTTATAGATCGATTTTGAAAAGTGGCGTGTAGTATAGCAAATTTTGTAGATAATTTCTATCACTTAGCATGTGAGTTCAATTGTTTTCACAGTTACAGTATATTCACAGTGATTTTGCTTCTCACTTTAATGCTAAATTAACACCTATTTTGAAAGCAGAATCTATTTTTTTTAGCTTAAAGAACAATTCCTATAATATTCCTTCATAAAATTCTAGCTCACAGTGGACAAGGTGGTATAATTGTTACAGCTTTTATCCCACAGTCTTCTACCTAATGTGCCACCCATTCTGGGTACTGAAGAAACTGGTTTTTTAAGCCAACAAAAGAGAGCTCTATCCTGGGCCAAATGGCTTCCAACAGCTGTACCCCATGAAAAAAAGTAATGCCTCCAGATACACATTTCCAGCCATAAATATGCAGCTCTCAAAAGTCAGCCGCATTAAAACTTATGCTTTTGAGCCAAGCCCAAACCATGGCATTGCTGGGCGTGTACTTTTAGGCAAGCAGCACCAAGTCTATTCTTATTCTCCATGGGGTTGTGGAAAACTCCCCAATAAGGGCAATAACAAAGCCCCATGGGCAAACTATGCCAAGCAGATGTGCACATATCATTTCTGATGAGAAGCCTTAATGGTCCCCAGGGATCATTTCCTCATTCATTCATCAGATTCAACCCTACTGATGGAAAAAGCAAATACAGTACAATGGAAGGGGTCTGCCCTTTTCATTGTACTCAGTGCAAGTTTGCCCTATTAAATCCTTAAGAAGAAGCTCCTTTTCAGGCACAAAGACATTCAAGAAGAAAGACATCCCTTACTCTAAATTACTGTGTTATGCTTTAACTTAAAATGGCAGAGATTGGAGACATTTCAAACTAGCTGAAAGTGGGAATTGTAACACAGTAGAGCTTCGCTCTCAAATTTTCTTTTTTGTTACCTATCCTACCTACCTATCATTACCTTTGCATATCTTTATCTCTTCCCTGGCCTCATTTTCTTACTTCACCTTTTTTCTTTCTTGTAATGCTGAATAAAAAAATCTCTTTCTGGCTAAGGTGGATATCCCATGCCAGTCTTCTGCCAGTGTTGCGCCAGTAAGGTTTACAACAGCAAGGGATAAACTTCCCAAGGAAGATTGCATTGCAATCTGTAAGACTCACAAAATTAATTTAGCCGATGGAGAATCCACCCTTGTGTGTTCCACTGACAGGGAGCTACTTTAAGGTCAGCAGTTCCCCTTAGAGTGACAGACAAGATATGTCTACCGGTGGATTCAGAATTCATGTTAGGCATTATTAACACATTTCAGGTGTATTTCTCTATCAGCTGGCATCAGGGTCTGGTCCTTATAAACATGGAGAGCAGGAACTAGAAAGGGAAAGCTTACTTGTAACTATAAAGTCTACCTTTATAATCCCACTAAACCATGATTATTCTTTCATGCTGGGCAGACACATTTCTTTGAATTGTGTTCATCACCTGATTAAAACCTATGGAAGGCCTCTTGCAGTCCAAAGACACTGAAAAAAAAAAGACAAAAAAAATTACCACTGTCTTTACACCAAAAAGCCAAGTCTTGTACTAGGTAAACTCTGATGCAACATTTGGATTTAATTACAGTAGGCCAAATTCTGCCCTCAGATACACCAGTCAAGTGGGGTAAGACTTGGCAAAGAGGGGACATTTTCAAATGTAATACAATGGTATTTTTATAATACCATGCCAAATAGGGCATAATATATTTTTAGAAACTTTCTCATTTATAATAATAAAATGCTCTTCAAGATGATTCATATTAAAAGAAACAATTATTTTGGCTTGCAGGACACATTTGTAGCTATGTGTAGACATGTCTTTGGATGCAATTCAACATCAAATAAATTCAAAATATGGATGTGTGCCAGTGACAGGAATGAAAAAAAAAATCTCAACCAAGAGAGCTGTTACTCAGTAGCTTTTGCAGTTTCCTTTGCCTGCAAGCTCAGAGCTGCCTGTAGCTTCACAGAGGTGAAGAACTGGAAGGGACCTCTAGAGGTCATCTGGACTATACTTCTGCAGAAGGATAAATTCAAACTTACAAGTGCAGAGATCTGTCAGTGATAGTTTAGTATCTATTGAAAACATTTGTCTATTTTTAAATGGGAAAATCCATGTCCTCTCATGCTCTCCAGTATTTTTGAAGACAGACAAGGTTTTCTAATGTCTAATTTGGATGGATTTTGATTAAATTAAGACTTATTTTTTTCCTCACTGTGGTCAGGAGAAACAGCTGAGCATGTTGTATTCCTCACTGGAAACTTGTCAGTTTACAACCCTTCAATTTCCTCTTTTAGAAGAGACATGGTAGGGAGCCTTCAGCTTTTCCATCTCATTTACATGTACATGAAACTCTCCCTATATTGCTGCTCTCCTTGGGGTCCTTACCCCAAACTGGGGTAAGCTCCTCTACAAGCCACCCAAGAGGGAAAGTTATTTCCACCTCTTTTGGTTGGAGTTGCAAAAGCAGCAGCTCAGGTGTGACCAGCAGAGAGGGCACTACAATGATCATGTCCCATATGTTGCATGACTTTTCTTAGTTTGCAGTACCCTCTCATTGCTGACTCACATTTAATCCAGAATCCAGCAGGAGTTGTCTTCAGATTTTAAACTATTTCCTCAGCTTGTCAAGAGCCTTTGAATTCCAATTTAGTCCTTCACAAGGGTTTGTGACACCTTCTAGATTATAATGCCACAGTCCTTTGTCCAAAACAAAAACTTTGGTAAAAAACTGGACTTGGGTAGATTCTGGTGCATCTCTACAATTTTAAGAATGAACAATGGCTAACTGCTATTTAAAAGAAGGATTTCACTCATCTATTCATCTCCAATATGACAATTTCCATATAATCTATTTTAATTTATTTATTATGGCATCAAAAGCTATTCTAAGAATAGATCTATTCTGTGATTTTTCTTTTTTTCATAGACAGCTAAAAATCACTTTACTTCTTTCTTTGGGCAGATGCATCATTTGCAAGGCAAAGTTTAAAAAGCCTTAAAGTTAAGGTTCATGCTCCTAAGAAATAACATCATTAAATCAAAGCTATTACTGCATGTACTTTGTTAACTTAAATACAGGCAGCCTATTTATTAGCATGGATGAAAAATTATTACAGTTATTAACCTGCAAATGACTGGGGTAATATGTTATTCCAATCATTCTCTGGGAGGGAAGGGGAGTGGGAATAATGCTTTGGAACTTATTTGTGATAGAGCTTGCTATCTTTCTGTCAAAGTCAAGAGTCTATCAGGAGAAAAATTCTGATTTATCACTTTTTATCCCTTTTTCACTGACCTGAAAGCAGGGAGCACTCACTACACTCTGGGCCAAAAAAGTAGTTCTGCCTCAGGCTGCATTATCTTCCCTCTCCCTGTCTGCTTTCTCACGTCATTCAGAACAAAAGACGCATTTTTAAGCCATGTTTTAAGGCAAGCTGCTACATTATTATCCTGTGGAGAACATGGCTTGATGCAGCCCAGAGGGTCACAGAGCTACCAAATCACCAAATGGTCCCTGTTTGATCTTACAAAGCTTCTGTATGAAGTTCTCTGACTTCTCCCTATCCCCTCCAGTTCATGCATTCAGCTTCAAATATATTTGATGAGGGTTTGGGGTTAGGGTTTGGATTTCTTATGGCTATCTAGCAAATTAATCTGCTGGATAAGGTGGTCCTGAAGTGTAAATGCAAGGAGATCTCCTTGTGTGATGGGTATGCCCCGTTTGCCAAGCGTGCCTTGCATTTTGGACATTAAATTAACTTTCCCAAACTTTGGAGACAGAAATCATCATTGTGACTCATTTGGAGAAATATCTAGCATGTTTTGACTGCTTTTGTAATATAAAAAAATAATCCCACAGGCAGATCACATTATCTGGAGCTAGAAATTTTCACAAGAAAGATTCAGTAAATGTCTCAACATATAGAAGTGAACCAGACAAACAGATAAAAAATGAGAGACAGACACAGTGCTTTTTATGCAAGTGGAATGCTGTTTAGAGTACAAAAGATTATCTATTGAGCACAACTCAATGGGGTTCGGGAAGATTAATTTTTGATACCTTTCAGATTAGATAAGAATAAATTATGAAATAATTGCAATGGGGATATAACATCAATGGATGTAATTTTAGAATAAATTCCATCTTAGGTTATTGCGTGAGAAAGAGCTGTACCCAGCAGGGGTTATTATCAAAAGTGTAATTCAAGATAGGGAAGAATCACAAAAAAAACCAACCCAAAAAACACTAGCATGATGACATTTAATGAAAAACATTTTTAAATGGGCTAAAAGATAATTTTCTTCAAAACACTGTATGTTCTTTACATATTTTATTCCCCCTACACTATTTCAAGTATACCAGTGGTCTGGATAAAAGCGAGTCATCTCACTAAATTTATGTTGTCTTTTCTGTTTGAACTCAGCAGGTCTTTGCCATAAAATGAAAGTTCTAAAAACCTTTTCTGCTTCTCCTGAAGAGAAAGAAAAGAGAACTTTATAGTTGGACCAAATCATACAATGTGGTTAGTATTCCCTGTCTCCCATGTGTTGTCATGTAGCCAACCAAAACAAACATCTCGGGTCACTCAGAGGACGTCATATTTGTCACAATAAGACCATGATCTCAAGCAAGCTGAGGGGGTTTTGTAGGACTCCTGATCTGCAAAAAGCCCGAAACAAAACATGCAGACAGTTACAAAACATGCAGACAGTTTACAGTTTATTGGTATGTGTAGCACTGCTATGTGGGTTTGCTGATACAGATTTCCCTCAAGATTTACAGAAAAGAGGAAACATGGATGAAAGTCCAGATTCTTACCTGTCTTGATGTACTAGCTTTTGAAATGAACAGTGGAAGGATCCTAGTACAGATTTCCAGCATCCAGGTTTTTGAGGGATTTCTAGGCTTTGTTGACTCCAAGTAGGTCACCAAGTCACCATTCCTGGGCAGCTTCTCTCCCTGCATCCCTGCCAGTGATGCACAAGCAGGGTGGCTGCACAAGTGCTGTGCCATGCTGTTCCCTACTACTTCTACTCTGCCATCACCCTATACTGCTACATTCCCAAAGTCGGTTCCTGGTGACCACAGGCTGAGGGGGGAGGTACAGTCCAGCTGCAGCTTTCTCTGGACCAGTCAATCTCAGAGAGAAGCCTCAAACCTGAAATCCAAAAGAAAGGATTTTTCTGGGAATATGCTGTATTGATAACCATGATATCATAACAGAGCTCTGGAGTTTTCCCTGGTGTTTGTGCTTCCCAAGGTCCCACAGGGTGTGTGTGTGGTGGTGCAATCCTGGCATTGCCTTGCTGGAGCCACTGGCTGGCGTGACTTGGCACTCATTGCTCAGGATAATACACCGAGGGCTCAGAACCTCAAGTTTAGAGTTACTCAATGAAAATGCTGCATGCTACAGTCTCCCAGTGCCTTGCATAATCCTAAAATATTCCAGTATTACTGTGGAAAGCTAGAGGACATTTAAGAATTTTCAGGAAATGTTACCATTTTCTCTTATATATAGCTTTGGTTCTTTATAAATCATCTGGCAATTATTACATGTAAGTTTGCACTACCTACAATTCTGCCTTGAAATTTACCTTGAATTTTAAATTTAAATCAAGGAGTAACTGAATTCCCAGAAGCAACAATCAAATAACAGATTCTTTTTCTCTTGTGTGTTTGCGTATGTTTGTACAGAGATACTTTTATTGATAGCCAAAGGCCTAGAAATATGGTTGGATGGAAAGCAATCCAATTATTACCTTTTTCTGGAGCTTCACCCCTCTCTGGAATAACATCCAGTTTAAGGGCTTTTTCTTGGCTAATTATTACACAGTACTTTTTACTGTGTAATAATTGTTTTCATAGTGAGCAGGTATCTCACCCATTAGTGTCATCTGAAGATGAAGTATCAAAGGAACTCCCTTTCTTACCATTCCATCTGTGGACTCAGTTATGCTAGCCCTGTAGGAATTAATATTCCGGGGTTACAGTAGCAGCATGGTAAGCTGAACCATGAGACTTTGCAATTGGGAAGGAGGAATCTGACCAAACTGTTTTCCCTCACTGACACTCTGCCACCCACAATCTCCCCAGACGCGAGTTGTGTGTGTTCACTAATCCGGCCGGCATGCAGGCACCGAGGCTCACCGAGGCCAGGTGGTCTGGCCAGGGTCCCTGGCAGTGACCCAGAGGACGAGAGACATCATCTCGTGGGTCTTCAGGAGATTCAGTGGCCTTTAGACAGCAAGCCAACCTACCAGCACGGCTTTCTGCAGCAACAGGCTGCAAAGACTCTGTACCCGCCATGCAGAGAGGCTGCACTCACCACAGGCACACGTCGGGGGTGTGTAGTGACAGGCTGGGTGTTCCTGGGTCATTCCTGTCTTGTCCATGCTTCAGACACTGTTCTCTATCTGACTCTCAGGATAACTGCTGCAGTAAGAAAAAAAACCAACACAACTGGATATAAGTCTATAAATAGATATAAATGTATAAATCAAGATATAAATCTGGAGCGAATACGCTGGTGAGTCTGCATGTTTATGTTGTTTTTCTAACCTCTCCCCTTACAGTTTTGATACAGTTCTGTGTTTTGCCTGATGAGACCAAGAGTGGATTTGGGTTTCTAGAAGATGTGCAGAACACCAGCGAAATGATCTCTTGGTCTTCTCTTTGGCATATTGGTCTTGGGAATTGATCTCATTTAGTATTCTTATCAGAGTTTGAAGTTCTTCAACTTCTGATTGATCCATGATTCTTCTGAGCTTTAAATAACAATATTATATAATATGATCTTTGTCACTTCCCAGAGAATAACCAAGAGAGTCAGATTGTTGCATTTTGTAGGTGTCTTTTGTTACTTGTTTGGGTTTTGTAGGAGGGGTTTGGGGGTCTTTTTTGGGATATTTTTTGTTTGTTTTTTGGGGGTTGTTTTTATTTGGAGGGTTTTGTGGTTTTTTGTTTTGGGGNGTTTGTTTTTCTGGTTTGGTTTGGTTTTTGTCGAGAGGAGCTCTGGTTCCCAGCCCCGCCGGGCGCCACTGCCGGGCCGGCACCATTGGATGGCAACAGCTGCCCGGCTAAACCCGCCCGGCTGCCGCACAGCAACGCAAAAAACACCATTTCCCTCCCCGCAGCCTCTTTCTAGTTTGGGAGCGAGCCCCTCTTCTGCGGGGCTGTGTCCCAGCGTCTGCCCCCTCCAATTCTACGGGATAGCCCGCAGCAAAACACGGGAGGCGGCCAACAGCCCCGCATTTCCCTCTGAAACAGGCTAAAACTGGGGGCTTGTTTTACTGGAAAACATGTAATTTGAGTTGTGTTGCAATATGAAGCAGGATTTCAGCACATGGAAACAACAAAAAGTAGCAGCTTTGAGGTATCAGTTATGAATATTTCACTCATTTAGTAGTGGAGGTCATTAAATGTTGCATTAGATGCCTTTTTTTTTTTTTTTTTTTTTTTTTTTTTTTTTTTTTTAAAAAACCATTATTTACAAAAATACAGCGNCACTAAGTTGCATGAAGAAAGTCTGGTTGGAGAGAACCAAAAACATCTTAGTTATTCTGCTCCTATTCTGATTGTCAGATCAGCCCCTCCAACATCAGTCTCTGGGGACACTTTTCCAGCCTGGTATTAAAGACACAAAGGTTCCATAACCTCCAGAGTGAATTGGGTCTTCCCCGTGCCAGTGACTTAAACAGCTCTTGAAAAAAACATTTCTCAAGAAGAGGTCAAGATTTGCAGATTAAACGTGCAACCAAGTCTGACCAATTTCCAATGTCAGCTGCTCTGGTTCTTCAAAACTGCAGAATCACAGGATATTCTGAGTTGGAAGGGCCCATAATGATTGCCAAAGCCCAGCTCCTGGTCCTGAACACCCTGGCCCAAGAAGCACATCATGTGGCTGAGAGCATTGTCCAAACACATCTCGAGCTCTGTCAGGCTGGTGCTGTGACCACTTCCCTGGGGGGGCCTGTGCCAGTGCCCAAACACCCTCTGGGGAAAGAACTTTTTCCTTGTATTCAACGTAAACCTCCCCTGCCACAGCTTCAGGTCATTCCCTTGGGTCCTGTCACTGGGCACCATAGAAAAAGAGATCAGTGTCTGCCCCTCCTCTTTCTCTCACAATATCTTGGTTTCCAGTAATAAGATGTGCAGATTTGTACAGTGAATAAGCATTTTAAGCCTATACTTTATTATTAACAGTTCTTTCCCATTGTGGCTACTGCTTTCCCCGTTGACCCTTGGAAACAGTAAGCATAAGATTGTCAGAAGTTCCTAATTTTCAGTGCTTAGGAATTGTATTTGCCTTTCATATGCTATAACTTATTCACCATCTTCACTTTCAGTGTTGCTGGGCCATTATCCTCTCTCTTTTCAGTATTTTCTCCCATTCTCATACTCTTGTTTCAAGGCTGAACTTGAACTTCTCATTCCCTCAGAGACATTTTGCTGCTCGTGAATAAAACTGTTTGTGTTTGCAAGCATGGTCTGCCACTTCTAAGATTTTCTGAAGCATTGAGATATTTTTGAAATTATTATCCACAGTCCTTCCACTTGGAAAAGGGTAAATTATTCACCTGATCTCACAGCATCTTTTGAATCATCAAACAGAAGTGCCAAATTGCAGAATTAAGTGATTTCACAATGTGTATTTGCTTACTTCTGTTGACATGAAAATTCAGGGCTTCCTGTGGAGGAAATGCTTTTATGACAATTTTTATTACATGGTGTTACACCTTCAGTCCTTCCTCTTTTAACTTTTTCTTAGACCCAAGGAGGCCAAGCAAAGAGCTGATGGTATAAATCACACTTTAATCATCAGGAACTGGCTGCGTATTTCAGCTGATTTCATTGCTGGGGTTAGCTTCAATTCTTTGTGTATATTTGACTGCGCCACCTGGATTTTGGATTTATCAGCTATCTTCTGCAGCACCAGCTGACCCACTCCAAAAGAGAAACATAACGATGACAGAAATAACAGACTGGACCAAGGAGAGGCCCCAAATGTGATGTAAATATTTAGTTTCAGGCATAGCAAGAGGGGCAACAGGAAAGGGCATTTGAGAATTGGTAAGTAATACTGCTTGCCTCTGAGCAATTTAATAACTTTTATAAAGTTAATCATTAGGTCCATTCTAATTAATAATAAACATTCAGTTAAACATTCTCTCTTAATTTAAACTGGCACTTGCATTCCCTAGTAGATTTAAGTACTTCTTTGAATGTATTCCACAACATTTCAGCAGCCTTTCATAGAATTTGCCTTGCTTCCATACTATGGAATGGCTTTTATGGAGTCATTAACATATACAATTAATTACAATTAATTATTGATGTGAGATTGCCATAACAAAGGAGATAAAACTGTCCTTTTTATAACAGCAGTTGTTAACTGACCAGAAGAGTCCTTACCACCCCAAAACCCCCAGAAACCTAAAAAAGAGGCAGCACTCATGTATCTCAGGACTGAAGAGATGCTCACACAGCCGTGCTGAGAAGAGACAGCCCTTGACTGGACCAGGTAGGGGAATGACATCATTCCAGATGATGCTGAATTACAAGACTCATCTAATTCTATGAGCAAATCACAGGATGAAGGAACAAATAGTCTCATATATTAGGAGGTGGCCCATTATTTAGAGTGTTGGGTCTTTCTTTTGTGTGTGTACTCATAGACAAGCCATGGAAACAATGAAAGCCTTGGAGCGTATCAGGACTTATTTTTCCAGACTAAAAATACTGTTGCAACTGCTGGATTGACTTTGCCTTATTTTTGGGGTTTTTTTTTCTGTTTTTCCTAGGTTTTTAAGTGTGCTTTCAATTTACTTCTCACCAAATAAACATAAAATCTTGTCAGCAAGTTTCTTTTCCTCTACCCTGAAATCTGATGTAAGGAGAAAGCAAAAATATCCCATATTCCCTTCTGTCTTCTGCTTCAGAGATGGCATAAATCTGAGTGAACCAATAATTTGCAGTGATTTACTCAGCATTCGTCATTGCATGTCCGTGAGGGAATTGTCCATAGAAAGCCTGTGGTTTTCTAGAATATATCTGTTTTTCAGTCCTCCCTCTGGCTGGCTGGCTGTGGCCCCCTACAGCTGTGGCAGCGTGGTATGTCTGCAATTCCTCCTTGTGTGTGCCTGGCTGTCCCCAGCCTCTCCTCAGCTCTCTCACGGGAGCCTTAGCCACCACACCAAGCCTCCCAGGGGGATGCAGCCTCAGGGAGGAAGAGGCTGAGGTGCAGCACCTCCTCTTCTGCTGTCTGTGCCACCGTTGCCTGCTCTTGGGAGAAAATGGAGCTGCAAGCAGAGGCACACGGGTGGCAGCAGGAAAAGCGATAATGCCATGAAACGCATAACCACTTGCTGCAGCAGATGTGAATCAGAGATTTCCGCTGGTTTAGTGGAGAGCACATTTTTCCGAATAGTCTGAATTCTCCAAAGAGTCATGGTATAATAAATCCATTACTTATAGCACTGGAACAAAGATACCACAGCCAAATGGTGCAAATTGCTGATCCCGTGTAAACTCACTTGCTGTTTCAAATTTGCTCGATAACTTTTGATGAGTTAACTTTGCAATAGTGGACTACACAGAAAAGAAATTCCATGTCGTCGTGCAGCCCAAATAAAACTGGGTTTATGCATAAACTTTCACTCCTGTTGCTTCAAGAGAAAGGTGGTTGTTTGCCTGTTTGTGATGTCAGTCAGATCTGTTGTGCTGTGATTGAATAGTGCCCCGTATCCAGCATCAGGTGTTGTGGAATCCCAGGGAGAAAATGCTGGTGGGAGCATCCTGAAGGCTGTGTTCAAAGTCTCTGGACAACACTTTTCATCTGCTCTTGCTTTCAAATTATGATCATGAAGAGTCAGTTTGTGGTTCTTACTCTTGCTGAGAGATTTCCTATGCTTTGAAGCAGCCTAATTACATAGTAAACTCTCTTCTGTAAGTGATGACTTCAGAATCTGACTACTCACACCAGGTCACTGGAGGATGACCAAACCAGGCACATCTTCCTGATTCCTTTATTGAAAACTCGTCATTCCTGTGCCTCCATTTGGAGCATTGTTACAGTGGGAACTCACTTGTTTGGGTTTTTAAATAATACCAATCATTTTAAATGTCATCATGCTGTATGCAGCTTTATCCGAAATAATTGTGCATTTATTACTTATTAGCAGTCTTTTCTATTTCTAACTAGCAAGAAGTAAGGACCAATAGAAGTAGATGTGTAGAGTAAAATAACAGATGCCAAGCACTTGACATCCAAGCTATCCGTGTTCCAAGCTCCTTAATTTAACTTTAACTCCAGCCTGCTCCCATTGACAAAAAAAAACCAGTCTTGGCTATAGTAAATTAGGTGTACTCCTACAGCACATGTTCAAAAAGAAGCTCAAGAAATCCACATCATACATGCCAAGACTATTCTAGGGCATGAACTAAAGCAGTGACTGGGGCCAACCCTTTTCGAAAAATAGTACTGACTACAAGGAAAACACTAATGTAGAGGTACCAGCTCATGCCCATGATGTGGATCTTTTAAAATAATTGTAACACTCTGATGTGTGCTTTCTGTGTCATTTGCTTAATATGCAATGAATTGTTGCTGTCATTTAATTACTTTAAATAATTTAAAATTTTCTCCAAGCTTTACCTGCACAGCTGCATGCCTGATTCTAGATAAAGTGCAACTTTCTCTCCGTATTTAAGTTAGGGAAGGTTGAATAGCTAACAGGTTAAAAAAAGGTGATATTTTGCTTGTATCATTATGTGAGAGGTTTAAAGATTTTTTTTTTTTTAATTGTTCTAGCACCTCTGCAAAAGATAGTGCAAACTTGAAATTTGGCATGGTTATCAGTCCAATACTGGAAATTGTCTTTATTCAGCCTGCCAGGTAACTACACTAACTTTTTATCCAGCACCATTACAATGTGCTTTTTACTGAAGGGATCACAAGGTATTTTTCTCTTCCACGGTCTCATTCCCTCCATGGCAGTACCACATGTTCCAAATGTGCTAAATGTATACAATGGCTAAACAGTGGAGAGTCTGAGGATATAGAAACATATGTCCAATACTGGACTAAAAATTGCGGTTTCTGGGTTCAATTTTGTTTTCAGACATCCTGCCTGGCCTTGGACAGTTAGTTAGTTGTGTCTGAGTCCTGGTACCCCCTCTATGTGGCTAATGTGAGGACCAGGAGGGTGGCTGGGTGTCCTCATGGTATCAGCCTCTTCCTCAGCCAGAGCTGCACTCCAGCTGCAGCCACTGCTGTCTTCATAACTGCATCAGTTTGTGTGAAACTAAATTCATTCCAGTTTGCCTGGTGTTGGGACTGCATGGAACAGCCTTGAAAATTATTTTTATTCAAGCCAGACTCTGATTAGTGTGCACAGATCATGCTTTGAACAGTAAAAATAAAATGAGGAGGTGTCCTTTAAAAAAATTCCTCAATGTTGTCATCATCTAAGCCGAGATTTGCAAAAGCACCTGGAATACAATCTGCACAAAGATGTAGCAGTACTTTATCTGTATTTGTAACACTGTAAAGCTGCATTGCACACCTCTGTTATATGGACTATTTTTCTAGGACTATCCAGTACTTCAGGGAATAAGGGATTAAGCTATATTTTGAAAACAGCAGGAATTTTCCCACTTCAGTGGTTGCATCAGCACAGTTGCATTGGGAAAACACAGATTTCCCTCATCAGCCCAATCATATCAATATGAAGCAGAAAAAGATTCTTTCCAGAGACTTCCACATTACCAGATGATACTCAGAGGACAGCTGCTTCCTCTTTAGCGTTACAACTACATCCTCTTTCTCCTAAAAGAACCTGATATTAAAACTTCATTTCTATGACAGGGCCAAGGAGTTGTCCTGAATGTGATAGGTGTCTGTCTTATTTCTTGAAACTTACAATGCTTAATGTCTTGTTGCTGAAGTACATCAATGGGTCTACAGGTTGATATTTTAAAGTGCTGTGCCTGTCTTCCTAGGGCTTTTGCAGACTCTGAGCAGATTTTTCTGCTACAGGTAGAAGAAAAGGACCAAGCAAAAATTCTTGACTATTATATCTTCCTACCACAGTCTGCCCAATAGATACATCTTTTGCTTAATAGAGCAAAATCCATGCTGAAAATCACATCACAGAAATGTGTAGGTGGGAAGGGACTTCTGGAAGTCTGTAATTCTCTCCTCCTACATAAAGTTTAGGGTGCTCAGCACTTTATCTCCCACTGAGTTTCATGTATCAGTAAAGATGGAAGCCACAGCCTCTCTCAACTTCTGTCCCAGCATCCAATGATCCTAATGGTAAAGAATTTTTTTCCTTACATCTAAGGAGAAATTTTCATGTTACAGCTACAGTTCCGAATTTAAAATGGATATAATTTTAGCTTGTATGAGGGCTAATTAAAATGAAATTGTTATCTTTACATGCCAGGTCTCAAAAACACAATCATCTTCAATAAATGCCACTACTGATGGGAAATGGAAGACCTCGGAAATAGTCATGGAGACAGAAGACATACTTTGTCCTGGAAAATCTCTTATCAGATGGGATGTATGCTGTCAGACAGATTGAAAAACTTGTGCAGAGGATGTGAAGTTCAAGGACACCAACCAAAACAAAATTTTAGAGGGCAATAGTCAAAATATAAATCCACTTCTTAAAATTGAAGCAGTTTACATTTTGAACCAGAGAGACTTGGTATACTCATGTGCCAACTAAACTGCCCCTTCTGAAGTTTGTAGTGTCCCTTCATGAATAGAATAAATTTCCTGGAACACCCATCTCTTTCCCATCTTGCTGCATCCATATTCCAGGAGGAGCTGACTTTTTTGAATTAAACGCCACTGGAGAGTCATGGCCAAAACCAGAGAGCATGATACATTTGAAAAAGGGAGGAACCAATCTTATACAGAGCAGGTGGAAACCAGATGTACTTGAAACTGGGGTGAAAAGAAGCAGAAGTGTCTTGACAATTGAAGATGATTGTTTCCATCAGGTACACAGCTCTGTATTTCCTAGATCACATACCCAGACTTAATTAGCACTTTTCAGAAAGAACATTGCTCTTTTTATTCCAAGTTAAGAAAAAAAGAAAATAAACTTAGTCATAATATTTTATCAGAAAATGAAGTCTGATTTTCTTTTTTTTTTCCTGCAGAAATGACTGGAAAATTTATAGATTTCCTAGGATTCTTGTTTAAAGCATAGCTGTTGATTAGCTTGTGGATCTATGCTTCATGGGAGAGTAGAACCTCTATTGTACTGTAAAAAACCCTTCTCTATGAATGCCAGGTTTTTCCTGAGCGTGTTTTCGCAGCTTGTTTTAACATCTGGTGGCCTTGGCAATGTTCTCGGTCCCAAGGTGACAGTCCCAGGGCTGCTGTCCCAAGGTAATGTCCTGGCACAAAACCACTTGCCAAGGCCACCGTTTGCGTGGCTGTTCAGCGGTACCTTGGGAGCCAAGCCACAGTGCAGTGGGACACCAGGAAGCCACAGGGACATGGTGGTGACCACTGTGCCATGTGGGGTGTCTGGCCTTTGTGGTGAGCACCCCTGGGCAGTGTAGGGACAGGGGTGGGCTGGGCAGGGAATGATAGCTGTTGGTTTGTCTGAGCAGTGGCCAGGAAGCTGCACCCTACCCAAGCCATACCTCCCACTCCACTGAAATGAAAAGAGCCTGTCCTGCGCAGGGAGAGGGCAGGAGGCAGAGG
The DNA here is from genome assembly GCA_013397095.1 of Sterrhoptilus dennistouni. Classification (NCBI taxonomy): domain Eukaryota; kingdom Metazoa; phylum Chordata; class Aves; order Passeriformes; family Zosteropidae; genus Sterrhoptilus; species Sterrhoptilus dennistouni. Next base: position 20,065 of record VWZU01012789.1, read on the forward strand.
AAATCAAAGCTGCCCTTTACATTTCCTCTGAGTGTGCCAAAATCTGGTAAAGCCAAGTGCTTTCATTTGTTCTCAGCATCTCTACTTCTCTCTGGCTCCTCTATCTGGCAGATAATCTGCTTTACTGTAAAAGTTACCTGATATGCCCACTTAATTTATTGTGTCTGTTCTTTGTGAGAAAAGCGATGAAAACGAAGATGGACAGGAGGAAGGGACTGACTGACCTTTGAGGATCAGAAGAAGGTAAAAGTGACCACAGGGGCAAAGATATGTTTGAGGAATGCTTGAGGGTTTGGTAGACCTTCGCTGCAAATAAGTGCATAATCACTCACCCTGCACATCTGCACCCAGGCATTTTAGATTTTGAGAGATCCAAGAAGCCTCTCTTGTTGTCTGTTCCCATAACAGAATATCATTCCAGTCTATAGTCCACATTTTTAGCTTATTCGGTTTCTGTTCTCATTCATCATACTGAGTTTGCCATAGGCACTTGAAAAGAACCACCTCACATTAATAAATGCTTAATATTGGGAACATTCCTTACCAAGAAATGTCCTTCCATCACATTTCTGGAGCAACAACCACAGGTTGTAGTGTACCTGGAGCATCTGGAGAGAGCTTTACTGCTCTGCTGTGTGAGAATAGTCCCCTTCTAGCCTGTGAATCTGGAAGAGAGGGGCGGGGGAGACAAGGGGAGGAAAAAGACAGACGCAGACGAAAGGCAGAGGTGATGCTAAAACGCCGTAAGTGACCATTTGAAAGATTGTATTGCACTTACTCTTGTGGAGTCAAACTGTTTAACTGTGACCCAAGGAACCACCATCACTCTGGGTAAGAGTAGGAAGAAAGGAATTGCTTTATGGACAAAGCACTGGGAAAACAGTGTCAGATAAAAGCAGAGAGCGTATTTGTAACTGTAAACATAAATTAATCAAAACCCGCTGTGGAGGATAAGTTCTGTATTTTTATTCCCATGTAGTCTTGCAATTTCTCTTTTTAACTTAAAGTGGTTGTTTCTATGATTCACACAGAATTTATGGTTCCCTCAGAAAAAGCAGTATTAGCCTGTGGGAAACAGCAAGCAGCCCTAACCAAGATACTGTACAACACTGCTTTATCTGGGCTGCACAGCAAAAGGGGCAAAAGCTGGGGATATTTCGGAGCTGGACCACCCATGGGGAGGGAGCAACAGATGTTCTGGAATTATCCATAACAAATAGTTGTATTCCTGGCACTCTTTATTCCTTGCTAAAACTTATACCTTTTTTTCGTGCATGACTGGCTTTCTGTTAACTATGAAATTAGGACAAACTTTCTCATTCAGTTACAAAGAGGAGGTTGTCAGTCACATAACTGGGTAAAGCTGTGGCTTCTCAGTAATCATCCATGGAGCAGAAGTAATGAAGCTTTTGCAAAGTCATGTCAAAACACAGTTGGTAAATGTGTCCATATCTTCTGTAACTAATATATTTCCTTACATACATGGGACTGAAGCTGACATCTTCAGAGGATGTCATTCTTCAGAGGAAGAAACTTCAGCCTCATTCTCCCAGTTACATCGGGAATTTCGCAAAAAAAAAATAAATCTTACCTTGTATTAGTAGATTAACCTAAAATATGATTTTTTAAAAAATAAATACCTAGTCTGTATGACTGATTGAAGAGAAAATATTGAAAACACATCACCCTGTACTCTTGTCTCAAAAAGTATCAACTAAATGCAAAGGATCGAAAAGCAGGATCATTTTTCAAAATAAACTCATCATTTTGATGCCTGACCAATGCATCTTCAAACCAAGTTCAAAACAACAGTACTAAGAATTAACCAAAAACTTAAATAAGCTCCACCATGCAACACAGAAGACTCACTTTTAATGCTCTTTTCATAATATGACAGATTACATCAATTCATGAAGTCTTGCTCTCTTCCCCACCTTTCTTTCATTGCTTTTCATAAGTGTTGTTTTGTCATGATATTGATGAGAACTGTTTATTCCACAAACTTGATTTCTTCTCTGTTTCCACATTACTCACGAGACACTGGCACATGAGTGTCTTTTAAATTTTTTTAGCAATTTATGAACTGCATTCAGATTATATATTTCCTACTCATTTTTTCTTACTTGTGAATTGTTCCTTAGTTTTTGCTTTGAGAATCTGTTGCTCATTACTTGTTTGATTGTATTATTTCTGGTGAATGATTAAATGGACTTTCAGAAAGCCTTGAAAGTGATGACCTATTACTTTGGTTTCTGGAGGTAAACACTCCCATGTATGAACAATATGATTCATTTTCTCCTTGTATGGCAGCAGTTGCAAATGATATACTGAATTCATATGAACTTTTGTAGGCTGTGAATAAATTTTACTTCCTGCTCAGACAAGATTAATGTACTTTCCCATTAAGAAGAATGCATATAAAACCAAAGACACAAACCATCTAATATTTTTCTTGCCTTAGCTGATAGAATACAAACTCCTAGGAATTCATCTTGTGATTTTGACTGCACAGTTAAAGTTTACTACAAGATGAAACGAAAACAATGTGGAATGCGAGAATTGCTATAACTGGAAATTTCCATCTTTAGTCATCTGAGAAGCTCCATATGTTCACAAAGGATATACTTGGAAGGTTACAAGGTAGTGAGAGGAACAGTAGTGACCCATTGCACTGATCAAAAAAATCTCAAATAGTTAATGTTATTTCTCTCTGTGTTTGTGATTGATGGCTGCAGTTTCCCTGAGCTTGGTCTTACTCATTGTTTGTGAGCAACTTCAGATTATTTTATGAATTCCAGAGTAATTTCTGATTTGCTGATTTTCTAGAACTCTGAGAGGAAATATATATTTTTTTTCAAAGCTGCACGTATTCTGGCAAGAGTGTAACACTTGGATATTATAAGACTAGAGTAGGAGAGTGTGATGGGACACAGTTGCTGTCCATGCCATCTAAAGGGCAGATGACAGAAATGCCCTGCTCTTTCTCAGTAAGTGTCCTGATGACTGCAGTCATTAAATCCTACTTCTTGTCATTTGGTAGCTGTCAGTCACTCAGAAATTCTGCAGCCTGCTACTGTGGCTGCTCTCTAAACTCTGAATGTGTTTCTTAAGTGAACTTCATAAATTGTGGGGTTCAACAGATGGGAGAAAGAAAATCTAGGAATTTTTTTTCTTTTTCTGGAGCATCCTTTAAATCTCCAAGATTACCCCAGGGATTCTCACCTCTTGTGTAGCTGAATTAATCCCTCCTAACAAAATAGATTTTTCTTCAGATCGCCTCCAACACATGGCTGAGTATTTCAGCAGTTGTTCTCTTGTTAGTATACATTAAACCTCATGAATTTCATGATGGATCATCTCCCCAGCAGCATGGAGTCCACAGCTCCATATTTGTTGATACAGCCTGTTGAGATCTAAGCTCTTTAATTTGCAATTGTAATGTGTAATTTTCTAGAAATAAAATGCAATTCAGTCACAGGACATTCAGAATCACTCAATTCTAATCTATAATGTCAGCAAGCCTATTTCACTGACATTATTGTTTTGACACTGAGTGTAATAGAAATGATTAAGCCAGGAAGAGAGCAGCACTTACTTGACTGCTGTCAGCTACTGAACCACAATAGCCCAGCACACAGACTCTATTCAGCTGATGAAATGTGAAACTTGATATGCTGCTGCAAAATGTTAGTAACCACAAAGCTATATTTCAATCCCTACTTGATTTTATAAATGTTTAGTCTCACTCTGTTAGACCCAGCCTCATACAAAAGCAATTCCTGTTTCACAACTGGAAGGAATAGCAACCAAACTTCTTTCTTTTAAATTCACTGGGCCCAGACATGTGTCAAAGCATTTTTTAATTTTTTTTTTTCAAATGGAAGAGTGTATTCAGATGGGGGATGAAAATGCAAAGGATACAAACAATAGTAGCCCTTGTGACTTTAATGTGAAGATTAAGATTCATGATGGTAGGCATGTAATGTGATAGAACTATATATCATGGCCCTTCCACCCTTCCAGTAGAATGTATACTTTGTTCTGAAATAATTTGTTATTGCTAAGCTTGGAGATGCAGGCACTTGATCTGAGTGCTAAGTGGGTAAATCTTCAAAATAGGTGTTTGCTTTCCTTTACATTTTATATAATTTTATATCATTATGCTGTCAAGTGTCCTGTGGTATAAGTCTAACAAACTGGGCCCAGACAAGGCTGTGCAATGTTGTAAGTAAATACCTCTGTCTCTCTTTTGTGTCTGAAGAGAAAACTGCCTTTTCTCTCACCGGTGTTCACAGAAGACCCATAGATTTAGTTTTAGAGACTTCAAATTATACTCACAAGAAGGCTTAACACTTTTTAACCCTTATTTTATAGTTTAAAAAGTTTTTGTTTGGACTGCTCAGTTGTTCACAGAAATGTTATCTGCATGTCACTTAAGGCACTGCAGAATAAGTATTTTATTCACAGATTAGATTGAGAAATTGGACAGAATAGATGAGAATGAGACAGGGGACATCTTATGAGACAGAGCTGACTCAAAAGGTGCTGAGCATCCTCTGTCCCCAGGGAAGTAAGTGGCACCTTACAGTCTTCAAAGAGCAGTTCTTGTCATCATTCTAACTCATGGTGCTCTTCCTCTGCTATTGCTGGCAGAAAGGATCTGTCTTTGTATGAGGAGAAACTAAAGGTTTGAAAATGAAAAGGCTGCACACAAAACTTCCAGCAGAGTGGAAGCCCTCAGGTTTCTTATAAAGTAATTATATGGTTACCTAAATGGTTTTATAAGTTTACCTCTTAAGTAAAATATCACCTCAGGGAAGAGTTAGGTTTATTTTACTGCTTCATAAATAACAAGCATGTTTGTATTAGTTAGATCACATATATAAAAACAGCTATGATTGTTGTCTCTCTGTGTACCATAATATGTTCAATACTAAAAATATCCAAATATTTTCTTCTTGATGACAGCATAAACATTTCCTACTGACATGCAATCTGTCATAAGGCATTTTCATAACTTCAACTCTTCCTAGCTTTGTTGTTTCCTCATTACCAGTATTCAGCCAGACAGCTGAAACACTATGAAGAGAATGCATAGAAGTTCCCATCTTTTTTCTTATGGTGCATTTTTAGCATTATTTGAGCAGTGTTGTCATGGGCTTAGTAGGTTTAGATAGATATGAATCTCAGGATTAAATAGCAATGCTATAATAGTGTAAATAACAAATTTATTTACAAGTATCAATAATAGAAAGGGAGACATGCATTCAAATGGACAGTGGTTATGAAATTTAGGATTTATAATTCTTGTCATCATTTAAATATTAAAGAAAGTAGAAGAGAACTGGCTAAAACAGGGAAGCAGCATGAGTGGGACATGAGTTCATGTTTTGGGGCAGACAATTTTGGGTTTCATCTCCGGATATTGCAATAGTTTTTGGCATGCCAGAACTGAATAACTTAATCTTCACTTCTAGAAATTATCCTGTTCAATTTCCAGAGCTGTAATAGGACTAAAGGAAGTGATAGTTACAAAGTGAAATAAATTCTTTACAGTGAAGTTCCTATAGGAAGGATCTTTCTTTCCACGACCAATGGTTGTAGCAGACCAGAAGAGAGTTGGGCTTTCACCAGAGGAGTTTGTGTGATGGGACAGTGGGTACCCGTGCATGCCGTGGCAATGATCTGGGAAACCCTGCTGGGACACTCAGCCTCCGTGTGGCTTTGCTGCACGAAACTGGGAACAGAAGACAGAAAGAGCTCAGTCAGAAAAGAGGATGACTGGAGGAGGGTAGGAAATCCTTTCTTCTTCCCTTTCATATTGCAGTAATTTTTGCAGTTTAAAACAATGGATCCTGCTCCACATGCAACTCACTCTAAAAAAGAAAACAAAATGCTGAGCTGCATGCTTGCAAAATTTATCATAGGTGCTGAAATGTTTACTTTTATATTCACAGAATTTAAAGATTTAACTTTTTAGACTTTTAAAAACATTTTCTGCATTTTCCTACTGTAAATTAACTCTCATGTGATGACTGACTCTGGATGGAAAGCAGAATCTTCTGTGGCAGGAATGGCTATGAGAAGGCAGCTGCACTTTCCCTCAGCAGCTTGTGTGAATTTCTGAGCTGGGACCGTACCAATATCTGTGTAAACACACACTTCTGTGCACGCTCCATTTCCCAGCCATAATATATCCCTAGTAAAATTTGGGCTTTGTGCTCTGGGCTGGCCCAGGCAGGAGTGAAGAAAGGGAGGCTTACTCTGTGGTTTCACAATTGGCTAAGCCCATCTGACTGTGGGCTGTCACCGAAGGCAGCTCCTGTCCTTCCCTGCTGTGGAAGCAGGTTGCTTTGGAGCCAGCTCCACCAGCACACAGTGCTTTCATCTCGCAGTATCTGCATTTGTTCAGGCAAGGGATTAACTCAACAGCTCTCTGGTGGGGACAAAGCACTTTGCAAGCTGAGAATCAGTAATATCAACATTGGCCATGGCTTTGTTGAATTCTGGAGGGATGCAAGCAGGCGCCGAACCAGTCACAAAAAGAGAAGACTGTTTCTTATTCTGAGTAGATCAGGTTTTGCTGGTGGCATAGATCTGATGTCTCAGGACAGCTTTGTGTGTGTGTGTTATTAAGATCAGAGATTTTACACCATAGGGGAAAGTGTAGGCTTTGGTCAGAGTGGCTTAAAAGTGGATATTGAGTTTATTTGAACCAGCTTATACACAGGAACTGTCAGTGCTAATATGGGAAAAACAATTCTAAAAAGCATTGCGTGACCATTTATGTGTGGTGGCTTTATGAGGTAATAATTGATGTCTGAATGATAAGGATGAAAGAAATAATGCTACTTTATTGATGCAATACTAGAAAATAAAATAAAAGCTTCCAAAAAGAAGAAAGTGACAACATGAACTGCAAACTCTCATAATATGTTTGCACATATGTGCTTGTTTCTTTTTCTCAAAAGAAAAACACAATTATTTCTAATGTTGCTTTTGAATTTATAGTCTAGTCTCCTTGGGCTTAGCTGTAGGATACTGCTTGTGTATACTCTATTTTCAGAATTTGCCTTTTATCTCTGCTTTGCAGCTCCATGTCAATATTTTCTGTAGTATTTTAACACTAGCTGACTCCCCATCATACTGAAATATCATGGTGTGTAACAGAAGATACAATTCCACTTCTTATTTTTATTTTTGCTTTGTACTTTCCATATGTCTTCTTTTCATCTTGGCACAAGTAAAATTCAGGGATGGGATTTGCATGGAAAATTGCGAAGTTGCAGTCAGGACAAATGAGGCCGGTACTCAACGAATCAGGCACTACAGAAAGTGAACATCCTCTGTCTTGCAAAAAGGTCTCAGCAGAATGTATTGTGTCTATTTAATACTACACAGAAAAGCTACACTGAATTTGTACTGTTTAGCAAAAGTGATCATCAGTATTTGCAAGCCAACACAAAATACTCCAGTCCACATCTTGATAAAGCCAAAAGTAAGAGAGATATTTAGTAAGAAGTTGGAAAATCTTGTTCTTGAGAGAGCAAATTGCCACTTTGGTGAGTTGAATTCAGTCCCTTGCCCTGCTAGTGAGCTGCTGGCAGTGGTGGGCATATTATGCACCAGCACTTTCACAGGTGGTCACTGACTGTGTTCCTCTCAGATCTGAGCACCCAGTTCAAAATACCTGAGGTCTGAATTTTAGAAGTGCTGAGCTCTCAGAAAGGCAGCTGAGTCAATACAAGTTGTGCTGTAAAAATGTATAACTACAGCCTGCTATAAAATGTTAAGTACTCCAAAAAAATCAGTTCCAAGTTGTCTGCTTTTAGGTACTTAGCCATTCCTGGTTATTTCCGTTTTTAAAACAGAAACAACATTTTTTCTTATATTAATAAATGCTGAAAGACAGATTCAAGCATGCTTATGAAATATCCAGATTCTGTGACAATAAGCACCTCAGAGGGGAAACATTAATTCTTCATTTCTCTCAGAGCCTGACTAACACATGGTTAAAACCAGGACAAGTGCTCCCACACTGGGTATTTGTTTGCTGCACAAATAATCCCAGTGTCTAGGAAGGCACAAAGTAGACTCCTAACTCTGAGCAGAAGGATGACTCCCTTTCATAACAACAAAAAATGGATGCTTTTTAAAATGAGAATGTAAATATTTTTTGACTGGGATTTTTACAGCTTATGGCTGTTTACACCATTGTGATTATAATCAATCACAGATTAATGAGGGAAGACTTTATGTTGCAAGTTTGTTGTAAGAGGTAGGAGTTATTTCTTTTAATTTATGTTTTAAACTGAGAAAATCCTATTTCAAAATATTTACATCCTATTAGCTGCTTAATATCAAACTCACAGTGCAGTACAGTATATCTGGGTCCTGGTGTAATAATACCAAGTGACCAGTGGTGATGCTCAGTGATGATACTGACTTGAAAAATTCCTTCCTCACCCCTGGTTGCCAGTGCCCACTCAGGGCAACTGTTGGTGCAGGTTCTCTGTGAGGCAAATCTGGTCCAGCACAGCTGAAACCAAAACAGGGATGTTTTTAACTTACTCATAGAAATTGAGACAAAATTATTGAGAAAGGACGTCTTTTAGACAGGGTTCATTAGTGTATCCTATACTCATGATAACTATATTGAATAAAGGCTTTTCTTAATGCTGATAGAGATTGACATTTTCAAATCAGTCTCTGTGCTCTGGATAATTTATTTTGCATCCTGTTATGGATGGTAGGTAGTGTCTGTATGTGGAAGTTATTCTTTTATTACTATGTATACAGATGTCTGAACAGATGAGGAGGAACTGTGCCTGTTCATTGCATATGAAGGCAAAATGATACACAATCAAAGCTCCAATGAACTTGGAGCAAGAACTGCCCTGAATTTTTGAAGGGCTTTGTAATCAGTAACTTATTTTTCTCCCTTCCATTAACTCCCACGAAATCAAAAGCAATTTTGATTTCACAAACATTGCTGCACACTACGCATCCAATTGCCTTGTTTCCCAATCAGCTGTTTATTTTCCAAATAACGCTTTTAGTTTATATTTCATTTTTTATCTCTGTGACCTCCTTAAAACATTCATAAAACCCAGCAAAAAAAACATACTGTAGTATGCTAAGTATATTTCTAAGTAGAAAAGCTAAATGCAAATGCCCTTCTCCAATTTTTTTCCATACTCATGATATATGTAGCTGTTTCCTTGCAATTGTTGCGAGACAGTGTACGGGTCTCTATATTTCTTTTCCTTCCTTCCTTCCTTCCTTCCTTCCTTCCTTCCTTCCTTCCTTCCTTCCTTCCTTCCAATAAAGAGCACACTTAATGATGTATTAAAGTGTCTCATGCATTCTGACTGGTTTTCATAATCAATAAACAGTTTTTGTTCTCTTACCAAACGTATCTTTTGCTAAAAAAAGGGCAAGAAAAAAAAAAAATCAGCGGTGTGTTCATATGACAACTTTCTTAAAGCTTTTCCTAAATATTAACCCTTCAAGGCTTGCTAACCTTTGTTTTAACTAGTAAATCAAATCACAAATTCCTCTTTTGCATCTCAGTATTTTTTCCTAGTTCCTCAGTGTAATTTCCTAATATGGAACAATGCTCACATCTGTGTTCCCATAAATAACTCAGACCTGAAATAGGTTGATAGAAATCACAGATAAAAGGTAATTTGTTTGGGATAAACACTGAGATACTTGTAAGGATGTTCTTTTTTTTGAGAAGGCAATGACAAATGAACTGCCATTTTTCTCATTTAAGTTGAAGAAATTTCTGTCAAAACTATTATTGTGATTCATCTTGCTGAAAGGAGAAATATTTTCCCTTTAAAAAAATTAAATTCAGCAATCAGAACAAAAACTGCTTTTGAAGACTCAGAGATACTTCAAGAACACTGCGGCAAGCATGTGCAGATTTTTTGTGTTGTCATGGCTTGGTTGTGACTGGTTACAGCGGGAAAAAGTTCCTGTAGATTCTTTAAATGTTTAAAGGAAACAGATAAAATACAGATGTTTCTTCACCATAAAATTAGTTACCATGCCTGGGTCATTAGTAAGGTCTGATTTTTTTAGATATACACTTGTGCACAAATCTCTGTTGCTTTAATGAACTGTATAAGTGGAAACAAATTTTGCAACAATAAGCTGTTCTGCCCAAATGATTTAAATTTAGCAAATTCATAAATATTTAAAAACTGGTCCTTATAATGGGAGGTATGCAGGAACTCCAGCTCCTGTTGGTTCAGCAAGCCCTGCCTGAGGAGCAGAGCTGATGGCAACCACTTGCACTCAAACTTGACTCCAGCTGTCATTCCCTGGAGCTGTGTGAATTCATTGAAGGAATTTGGGTTCTTATTTAAGTTATACAATCATAATGAGCAGATGTACCTATTTTTCTATCAATAACATAGCAGGGGGCAATTTTAGACCAAGCTTAACCAAATCTAAATTAACGCTAAACTCCTTTATCCCTTCTCTGAATGGGCTCAAACAGGAACCATGGAGGGTTTCTTTATCAAATCTGCACATTTAGGCTGCTGTTTTAGCAGTTGAGAGGCTAATTTCTGGCTTGATGCTGGCCAAAGTGTGGTTAACCTCACAGAACTCTAACATTCCAGCAACAAGAATTCATTTTTACCCACTGTTGCCACTAACCAAATGCTAACATTTTACTTTGGAGAGCACAATATTATTCAAACTCTCTTGCAATACTCCAAATGTTTGCACCATTACAAACTGATGACAAACTGATTTGTTCATTACATCTTAAATGCAACTGCCAAATATTCTATCCCCAAGTTCAATCCTGTGTGTTGAGGATAAGCTAAGCCAGACTGTGTATATAGGTAGGCAGCCAGAAACAAGCACAAAAATCTGGCTTCACTCTGAGCAAAACCTCCTATTTTTTTTTTTTTTAAGCTCTGTATGAAAAGAAAAAAATGCATTTTCTGAATGACTGTGGTCTTTCAGAGAGTCCAGAGGTGCATCCTTGGTCAAGGCTCTCAGAGCTTATGTTGGAAGGATGCAGAATAGTCCTGGGAAATACTCTGGGAAATTATCCTGGGAAATACTCTGGGAAAAGGCAAGTGCAGGTCCCGAAGGCACAAGAGGGACATCTACTCTCTTCTCCTCAGAGGTGGTCTATGATTTCTTTCTTCCTAGACAACTTTGAAAAAACCAAACCATACCTGGAAGTAACGTGGGTAGACAAGATAAGAGACACCAAGCAGTGGGAATAGCTTAGCAGACCAGGGATCCCATGGGAAGAAAAAGCTCATGTTATATTTACAGTTTTTTTCTGAGTTGTTCTGTTTTACCTGATAAAAAAGTGACGACAATCCTAGCAAAGCAAAAGTGATGCCTTATTGTCAGTCCTTGAGAAGCCTTCTTCACTACATACTCTATCTTATATACCTCGTTTATTTCCTACTCTTACGATGGGGAAATCAGTTTCTGTGGAATGGAATTTGATCTTTTAATGGCAATGTCTTTCTATGTTAGCTGACCTTGCAAGGCATTTCAAACATTTCATCTTTTCACCCAGGAAAAACAACTTCATTCAGCAATTCTTAGGCTCCTCTGAACCTTGCACAGGAAGCCTCTGGAAATATATGGTGAAATGCACGGTTAAGGCATGCAAAAAGCGAAGCACAGCACACAGCCTAATATAGTCCATTATCAACAAAATATTCTATCCATGGACAGTATTTTCTTTTTTTTTTCCTCAGTTTAGGCCATCCCAGGTGTAATTTCAGCTTTCACAAATAGAGCTGCCTTTTCCTTAATAATATGCATGTATTTATGTTTCTTCTGGTTAAAGATGAGACCTAGCAAAATTCATACTTTAAAAAAATTGTGTTCACAGTTCCCATTCAGGAACTCTGCTCTGTACTGCTGTTAACTCCTGTCATTGCTGTCATCTTGCTCTCCCAGATTGTCCTACAGGCTGGAGAGTCATCCTGCTCAAGCCTTTTGGGAAGATTTTGTGTTGGCAATGTGTCAGGCTCAAATCTGCTCCACTGAACCTGACAGCCAAACATCCACTGGATTCAGGCCCTGCCTCATAAGGAACACAATGACTTTTTTTGAGAACAATTTCACTTCTTCAACACATAAAAGTTTTGCATCTTTTAGATTTGTTTTCATTCTTTATCTGAGAAGATGATTAAAAGTGTGGTCAGCTGTGTTAGGGCTGGCTAAATACCAAGCACACATGCACAGTTTTTCCCACTTGGACTTTTATGTCTGGGACATGTTAAGAAATGGGCAGCAAAATGGTGCTCAGATAAAATGTGCTGGAGCTTCAGCCCCTTCAGCTGAAATATTTAGGTGACTTCCATAAAATCTGATGGCCAGCTGTTGATAAACAGAGGCCACAGGGTCATCCTCTAGGTTGTCCTAGCTCTTGGATGCGCACTGAGCCCAGACCTTCCCAGGCTGGAGCTGAAGGACTCCTGGACAGCCCCTGAGTTTTATTGCCACCTGTGAACCCTTCCTATCCCCTCTGAGGCATGTGGTGTGTGTTTTGCAGCTTTCAGCTGTGTGAGGGTTTGGTATGTAGTTTATAGGCTCCCTTTAAGATTGGAATTACTTGAGCTAAGATCTATTTATATCCTCATTCTTTTAAGTATCTTCCTTTGGGATCACACCAGGTTTACCACCGTGTGCTTTTCCACTTCTGTCACTTTATGTAAATGACACAACACGTCTGAATGTGAGCAGAGGGGATGGGACATACAGCAGCCCTGGCACTGAGTGCCATCCTGGACAGCCCTCCATCCATATGATCCAGGATTTGGCTGCTTTGCTGAATGCTGCTCCAAGCTGAAGCATCTGCTTTGGCTGCACCAACAGAGAAAGTTTTCACAGCTGCCAGACTGGGCTCCATTTACTCTGATTTTGCATGCTTTTTAGGAGCTGGCCTAGCTTGCAACAGCACATAATTTTAACATTAGAATCTTTGATTCTTTGGAGTTCCATGTGTGTATTTTCTCCTCAGCAAGGAAGGAAGAGCTGAACAGGAAGGTCAGGCTGGTATTACTGAGAAACTAATATGTGTTTCACACATATTTCAGCATGTTTCATAACGTTTCAAAATGGAGGAAACAAATTATTGATATTCACAACAGAAAACTGAAGCAAAGGATATGTGTCTCACATTAAAAAATGGAGCTAAGCCATGCTTTCCCAAAGGCAGAGACTTTCGTACATTGTTTAGTTCTGCTCAGAACAAGTTGCTGAACAAACTATGAGCATGGTACTTTAATTTTCTGCAGAGTAGAACTACCATGGTGAATGCAGGAATATATTATTTGTAAGTAATTTCAGAAGTGTACAATTCTTGCTTCTAATGGTACAATCCTTTTATTTTTTTGTGATAGCTCTTTTAAAGGGGACACCAAAGATTCCATGACTAATCATGTATTTAGCATCTGTTACCAATATCTCCATGTGAATTAATTAGCAAGGGCCTGAGAGTCTTCTGTTTGCAGTCTTCAATGAAAGTAATACTGATTGGCATTGACATAGTATTAAATTGCTTCCCTTTCTAATGTAGCCTTTTTGACAAAAGATTAGGCCTGCCACCTGTCCCCTTGGCTGGTGAGTGCTTTCCTCAAATATTCCTCTTCTTAGCTGAAACTTAATAAATGCAAGAACATTTTACCAGAGTAATTGTTTATTGATACCAAGAGAGATCAGATGGTCCTCGCTGTTGTTGGTATCTCACTCTGGGACTCCTAGTCTTTTAAAGGAGAATCGAAGTCAGAAAACACTTTCAGTAAGATGCTAATGTTCCTGCCAGCCTATGTAGTGAATGCACTACATTCAATACATTGAAACTGCTTATTGTTTTATCTGTAGGGCAAACAGCAAAACACTCAGTGCTGAAGCTGCTTTGAGCAAACACCTAAAATCTCCTGGTTTGTGGATAAACCTGATTGCTCTGAGTAGTTTCACATCTGAGTGCTTGTGGTCCTGAATCTGATGTTCTGCAAATATCCTGTGATACTTATTTACAGCTTACCACTCTGACAAGTGCTGCTGCAATGTATTTCCAGAAAATGAAAAAAGGTCAAAAACACAAGAAAGGCAGGTTTATTATCCATCACAACTCACTTTCCCCAAACACCCCTTCAGCTGAAATATTTAGGTGACTTTCAGAAAATATTTTTGGAAATATTCCTTCACTTCTAATCAGATGGCAAAAGTGTTTGTTTTATTTAATCATGGTTGTGAAACTGAGCCTTTATTTTTTTATCTTCCTTTTTCCATAAGGACCTTTTTGATTTGCCTCCTCTCTTCATGACCACATAAAATTTGGCTTGTGATGAAAAGACCAAATGGGCCCCACTAAAAGCTTTCAGAAGATGCTGGAGGAGCTGCTGATTAACCACTATTCAGTTTATATCCAGAAGTCATGCTCATTTCAGTATGTGCTGTTACCTACTCTGTGTAAAGGGCCACGAGCAATCTCAGCAGCAGAAAGGGAAGTCGCTGTGGTCACACAGCTGACAACATGGAGAAAGACCATTTGTCTCTGAAAGGACTGACTTCTGAGAACTGCTTTTGCAGAAGGAGAGGTCACAGTCCTGAATGAAGTCTGGGAGGGGAAAAAGGTGTGGAGAGATGTTAACATGAACAGTCTACCTCCTGAGTGCTCTCTGCAGGAGGCACCTGGTTTGGGGTCCCAGCTGAGCTGCTGCTTAATAGCTCGCCTGGGTGCCAAAAAGCTGTTTCATGACATTCTTGGCTTAGCATTGGAAAAGCAGTGGAACATTTTTGCTACACAGACCCTTTAGTCTTTAAATCACTGCTTTCTGGATGAAAACCCAAGAAAATTAGGAGCAATGTCAAAATGCTAAAACGTTAGTGTTCAGTCAGACACATTTTGTCCTGAATCTCAATGGCTGGCTCCAAGGTTTCCTGATGTCTACGTTAGCAAATAGTTGCCCTTTTGTATGGAGAGAAATCTGCTGTGTCCTCGGAGCATCATGGATGAGCTCGTGTTCCATCAAGCACACCTTCAAAAACTGCTTTAAACTCAGCTAATGAATCTTGTGTTACTTCTAACATTAATACTTGGGAAATTTAAAAACATTCATTAAATGGGACTTGCCCAATCTGCAGCTGGAAAAACCAGGCCATATTATTCTTCTGGAAAACTAATAAAAACTTGGATACTTTTCAGCTATATTTCTGTGTAGCATGGATCAACTGTTCTGAGCTCAGTTAAAAATTCTAGAAATGCTCATGGAGTCATTCCTGGTAAGAAGAGCATTAATTATTTATTTTGCTAAACAACTGTATTGCTTACAGGCCAGTTCAATGTCCTATGAGTTGTTGCATGTAGGTGTCCATGACACTTTCTAGTAACTAACCTTTTTTCCATATTCCTTTATAATTTTTTTCTAATTCCCTCCGAGTTATTTGACTGTAAGATTCAGTGCAACTAATGATGAGGCCAGGGCAGAAGGCATGCAGTGTCTTTCAGTCCTGTGGAGCAGCAGAAGAAATGCACATACAGCACTGGATCATTTCACAAATTAACCAGACAGATAGAAATTTCTTCCCAAGGGTGATCCTTGGCAGGAAGATACTGAAATAAGGTTTTCAGGGTTTCAGGCTAGAATCTCTTCTTACCAATATTTTGTCTGTTGTATTTGTATCTTCTATATTCTTTCATACTGAAGTTGTACTCATAAAGAAGCAACTGCACAACAGTGTTTTAAAAACTTCATTTTGAATTGTGGGTTAACAAGTTTTAACCAGTCAGACAAAATGTGTTATCAACTCAGCTTTATTTCCCAGTTGTGCTCTCCTGTCATTTTTAATCATTCTTTTCAGAACCCTGATCATGATGTCATCCCCCTGAATCTCCCAAAAGGTCTCCAGTGTTCATTCCAAATGATTAATGAAGGTATGAAAGCTATGAGTGCTTCCAAATCGAATATGTGTGTAAAGGTAGGCAATGCAGAGGAAAAGATGATTAAAATAAAGAATTGTGTGTTTCCTTGAAATTCACCAGTCCATTGATATGCAGCAGTTCAGATCTCAGTGGAACTTTTGTGCAAGCCACTGAATACTTTTTCTATGGGGGAAAAATCTCTAGACAAAGTTGCCTGTTAGACCTATTTGAATTTTATTTTATGGTTGTGGGTTTCACATACTTGTGACACTAAAAGGACAAAAATGGTCTCTGTGCTAAAGTGATAGGTCTGGCAAGCCCATATATCAATTGTCTTGAAAAGTGTGAGTCTTGAGACTTATTTCATTTTGAATGTTGGTTTTTAATGAAGAAAATTTAATATATTGATATTCTGAATTTTTGGCTTGCATTAGGAAGCTAAAAGTAAGCCGTTGCAATGCTATGTATTAATAAGCACTCAGGAGTCAGATTTGTCAGGAGAGAAAGTGCAGTGCTTTTTATTAACTGAATAAGCATTGTGTTTAGCTAGGCTTTGCCAAGGCCTCTGGAAATGTCTAACTCGTGTGGAAGCAGGCTCAGATGCTTAACTACTAAGTAGCCTAGTGGTTTCCATTCTAACACAGCATTGTCTTAAAGCAGGCATTCTCACTCAAAACTTTGTGTTTAACCCCTCAGTGGATGAACTTCAAATTAAGCAAAACCGTTTGAGTCACAATAAGAATGGAAAATTTAAGAAAGCATTGTTCCTTTACCAGTTTGCTAAAGAAACATCAGATTGGTTCAAAATTTCTAGCCAACCCAGCATACAATTATTCTATATTAAATGTATACTTTTCGCAGTAATATTTTAGATGCCATTTTATTCATATATCACAGTATTCATCAAAAAGGTCAGCAAAGACAAGAGTCCAGGAAAAGCCTTAAGGGGTAAAAACATCATATTTTTAGAACCATAGCGTATAAGTCCAAAACTATCATTCAAAAGGGCCTGTTCAGCTGTTATCTGGCAGTAAAGCATGTTTGGTTCTATTTGTGCCTGGGGAGGGATCCATCAGAACATACTTGTGCCTACATTGCAGATAACTGCATCCAAGCCAGACTGCCTTCAGTCAGTGGAAAGAAAAAAAGATTTTCGGGGCATGATTAATTTCCTAAAGTAGCTGCTAAAAGAGGTAAATGATACAACAAAAAAATTCCCCTTTCAGTTGCCCCTCGGGGCTTGCAGGACTGATTCTTACCCGTCTCCCTCAGCCCTGGCTGCCAGTGCGGAGTTTTCCCTTTCTGATTGCCTTTCCTTGAGCCTCTAGCCCTCGGCTGCTGGGCTCAGCTGTGCCTGCAGTGGGGCTCAGATGTATTTTAGACTTTTACCCATCCAAATATTGCAGGATCCTCTTCTACAATTGGTTCTGTACTGTTTATGGACATTTGTGCAAATAACCTGTCCAACATTTTGTTTAAAATTCCTGTGAAAAAAAAACAAAAACCCAACAAAACAGGGCTTCTGAAATGCACATCAAATTTAAAAGCTAGAGAGAGAGAAGAATGTTAGAAGTTCCTTTCATGTAATTAGGAAATGGTCCCACTGCCTTCAGTGGAGCTTCTCTGTTACCAGAGCCAGAATTCTGTCCTGCTAAAATGCATTATTGCTGGCTCGTGTGAAACAGCAGTTGAGAGTAAACCATGGCCCACTGGACCAAATGAGGCTATACTCCTCCTTTTCTCTTCAATATCTTCTCTATTTTCTGCCAAAGAAATAAGTGATAAGTAATTAAATGGCAAAAGGATTTGTCTCAGCTTTTTTGTCAGCAAATATTAGGGTAGTACATCCACCGACCCATCTCTTCTTTTTCTACCAAACACAGTCTTTCACAAACACTGTGGTGTCTACATGCCTGCCTTCCTAACATAACCTAATTCAATCATGTATAAATATCTGCATTGACTTGGTCAGACAAGAAGCTATAAGCTGCAGACATATTACATTTGAATATTGTAGGAGAACTCTGTGAAAAGAAAAAAGGAATTTTAAGGGTAAAAGAGATGCACCCTCACCATGCAATTGTCCCCAGCCTTGTGCCTTTTGCAGACACAGAGAAGGGCGGTGTTTCTTCCTGTAATATTAGGGTAAGAAAGCTAATGGCTTAAACTAGGCAAATTATTTTGTAAAAAGCAAATGAACACACGTGGGCACTAGATACCAAGCCACTCATTGAAATAGGCTTCAGTGGACTTGTGTTCATCCCCCTCTGGGTTTTGTGTTTGCTGAGATGGAATAGTGCAGTAAAAAGTTTCCTAGAAGGAACAGTCATGGAGTCAGGGAACTGCAGGACTGTTGCAGAAAACAAACATTGGTTTTGTAACTGGGACTGTATGTATCCAAGCTATGATAATTTCACAGAAAAAGAGCAATCAAAACTAGTTGGAGCTTAAATACTGGGTACTACAGTTAGGACAAAGCGAAGATACAGGAGCCTGTAAGATCTGGACCAGGCTTTGAGAGGAAGAAGAAGACAAGTTATAGGAAAAAAGTTGGGAACTGTACTCCAGACATCTCAATTGATTTTGATTGGCTCATAATTGGTGGGCAATAGCTTTGTCTGAAGGATAAGACTGGAACCTCTGCTGTATTTCTTGATTAACAGTAGCTAAGCAAGC
Organism: Sterrhoptilus dennistouni; assembly: GCA_013397095.1. NCBI lineage: Eukaryota > Metazoa > Chordata > Aves > Passeriformes > Zosteropidae > Sterrhoptilus > Sterrhoptilus dennistouni. The sequence goes on from VWZU01012789.1 coordinate 38,663, forward strand.
ACTCACCTGCAATGCCAGCCCATAGCTGGTGAATACTTCAAAACAAAGGATTTGTTACTGGAAAACAGAACATTAAAAGAAGGCAGATTTGCTGAGTAAATTGTTCGTTGTGAATTATTCACACAGATTTACTCACAGTCATCTGGAAAAAGTTAACCAATTAAGTAGAATGACTGCAGCGAGTTATAAATATAAATCAATCCAAGAGACATGTAGGGTTACTTGTTGGTTGTGGAGAAGGATAGGATTGATTGAAAGATGGAGAGAAAAAAGCTGAAAAACAGAACAAGATAAACAAAGAAGGGGTGGCACTTATAGGTGCAATGGTGGCAGTTCATTCAGTAACTTTTTGCTGGTTGTTACTGTTTTACACACACAGCATGAAAATGAAAGAATGGACTTCGATACTTTGCTTTTCCTTGAGATTGACTGCTTTAATTTGGAAGTCAATAAACACCATGCATGCTTACAGCATCCTAACCCAGAGCTATTGGAAATTGGCACACTTGAACTTCCTCCCACTGGGAAACCAAGGCTTGGCTTTCAAAATTCATATTTTTATGTCCTTGCTATTTCTATTTTATTAAAGCAAAATATGTGATCCTCCACCCCCAATTGCTTGTTGAAAGCTGCTTTTGTTGAAAGTAAGCTAATATTAAAAGAAAGGTTGATTCCATTATGAAGGCAAGTGCAGCTTTGTGATAGGAGATGAAAATGTGTTAATTAAAATGTTGCTTTTACTTTATCTTGAATGTCACATTAACCTTATCTCCAGCTCACTCAGGCTCTAGATGGTTTCATTTGGGCATCTGGCCATCTTTTGTTTTTCATTTTACTATTTCCACTTAAATGTTTATGGTCTGAGCCCAAGCCCATGAAACTCCATGGTAACACTCCTGTGGAGTCTCAGAGACTTTCCAGCCTTGGAGCAGAGCCTTGCTCTGAAAGGGGAAAAAAAAAAAAAAAAAAAAGAGCTTGTGAGTTTGTATGATTTTATCTTCCAGAGATCTACATACAGCACTGAAAATAGAAGTTGCTCAGCTGCCAATTTGATAAATGGCTGAGGTTATGTGGCATTCTATCGCCTCAGTTGTCTTTAACAGCAATAAAGTGCCTGCAGGCCACAAACACAAAATGCCCTGTGATACCTGTGTAAGATCTACAGTCTAATGAACTGAAATCTAGTAAACAGTTCCTTCTAATTTGCAAAAGAATATAACCCATGTCACTGATTGTGCAGGGCTGAGAGGAATTGGGAGCTATGAGGACATCTTGGTTGCTACGACCTGCAAGTCCAGCTCAGGAGGCATAAAAATGAGTAAGTTTTGTGTTGTTTTCTCAAAGTGTAACACGTTTTTAAAGGAAGATAGGTATCCAACTTAGCTGTTAAGCTAGAAAACATGAGTACTAATCTTGCCTTTTAATCCTGGGCAGGTTGGAAATATTTCCGAAAAAAAAGGGAAGTAAATCCTTGGATCGTTCAACCTAGCATTTATGTTACCATTGTAAGAGATTGACAATACTGTAAGCATACAAATATGTTTTGCACCCAAAGGTGCATTTTAGTTAGTTTTACTGCTCTGACTGTTGTGTGATGATGCAACACATGATATTGCTCATAAAAGACTGAAATCTATGTCCTCTCCTTATTCAGTAATCATGTTAAAAATCACAAAATTCATTTTCCATTAAAAAAAATCCTACTCTGTGTGTCCACTTGTAAATCAAAAAAGAATCCAATACAGACATTAAATTCTAAAATTTGTCAAATTACCACATCTGTGCTAACCTGTGCCTACCTCTAGTCAAAAGAGGAGGACTTCATCAATAGGCTCAGTAGTAAGATTTTTTTTTCATGGTCTTGCATCACCTTCAGGTACTTCAAAATAGTCAAAAGGACCATGATAGATTGTAGGACATTTTGGGAAGCTTCAGGCCACCAAAGCTATGTTGCAGGTCACTCGGGGAAGAACAGCAAGAGAAATATAGAAACATTTGTCCATATCCAATTGAAATCAGAGACAGTCTTTGGAGCAGAGACTGTCTTTCTGTCTGGTATTTTACAAGTCCTGTGTTGTTGCAGTTACACCTGGAGCTCTTTGATTAGTACCAGCATGCAAGTAATCAAGTATAAAAATAATACAAATATTGGAAATGTGGTGTATATAAGTGATGTTTAATCAGGTGCAATGACAGCAGACGGAAGGAATTTCATACAGTTACTCAGTAGATGCAAGCATGCATCCTGGTAAAAGAAATGTTTGATTGGAGGTAATTTTGCTTTAAAACCCCTAAGGTAGGTGAATTAATCAATTAGTGTTTTGTTGGCTATTTTTAAGAAGACCTGTGCTGGAGAAATCTGAATGAACACAAGTAGGGGCAGGAGAATCTGGTATGGCTCTGCTCAAACCATCCAACACTAAAACAAGGAGGGATCAGAAGAATCACTAAATTACTTGTCTTCTTTTCTGCCTGGCCCCTCTGTTTGTTGCTGCTACCTTCTGGGATACTCTCTGGATAACAGTAATTGGAGCCAGGGGATTGTTTGGTTCAATGCCGAAAACAGGTTTTAGCAGCTATAAATACCGATCAGTAGCTGACCCGTTAAAATCTAAGGGGCAAGTTAAGTTCTTTTGTTTCTGTAAAATAAATGTTTTCTTAAAAGAGCTCCTTTTTATCTATATGCTTATGTTGAGTTTTTTATACATTTGTCTGTTTTGGTGAATGTAATTAGCTTTAATGGACGAAGTGTTTCGAGAACAGCAAGCTAACTTGAGATATATTTGCCCCATTCAAATATATATATATATTCAAATTCCAGGAGAAACTTGCCATGAAAAAAAATGACTTAACATACAGCACCAAGACACAGACACTGTGTCCAAGGTGCTCTACTGTGCACATACCTCCTCTGGGGGGAAATAAAAAAAGAAATGACACCTAAGGGATATGAAGTCACATTATTTAATGAGTATTGGAAGGCACTCAAAGGCTACAGTAATTGCCATGCTGGAAGGATCAATTCAATTAGTATGGGACAGGGTCAAAAACTGCTCTCAGCCTAGACGAAGGGTGCCACAGACATTAAGAAGACATTTGTGGTTTTTTAGTTATGAAGGCAAGACTTGGCCACATTGAAAAGTATTAAATAATAAGCAAAAAGGGCCAAACCCGATTTTAGAGTGTTCTGTAAAGCAATGGCTAGGGATGAATAAACACATCCTATTGCTGAAAGCCTGGGCAGGGTAATGTATTGGGACACACAGCTGCTGCAGACAGCGCTCCCCAGGCAGCTGCGTTGTGACCACACGGACATGCTCGGGCTGCAAGCAGGCAGATGAAATCAGTGACTCCAGTTGTGGCTCGTGGTAGCTCAGCACATTCCCTGCTGACCTGGCTGAATGGCTGTTTTTATGAAACACAACTGATTAAAGAAACAAATGATGTAAAATGAAATGTCATCATGGATGCAGGGTTTAGGGCTATATAAACAACTGGGGACTGAAATCATTAGACTCTCTGCTCTGGAATGGTTCAATATTTTTAGAGGATTAAAATGCCTTTTCTACCCTTTGGTCACTTGTACTTATTTGTATGTCAACAGAAGTATTTGTCAGTGTTTTTCATGTTTCCTAAGTCAGGAAATCTGTAAATTCATCATATAAAGGGGCTGAGTCTTAATTCCTGGGCCTGGTAGTCCTGGATCAAAGGTTTTGATATATTATTCCTAACTTCTTTTATTTGGAAAAATGTAGCCAATACTTCTAGCAGACAGCATGGACCTGATCCAGAATCCACTGAAGTTATTTAAAATACTCTGATCAAGTTCTGCTAGTTTTGCTTCAGGTCCTGCGGCTCCAATCCAGCACAGCACTTGAGATTGTATGTAGTTGCTCAGGAGCTTAACTTTACATCCAAGTGTCAATGCTTTACCAGATTGACACATTCATATCAGTGGGTACAAGCAGACTGGCTCTGCATAACTGCTCAGATGGCAGCCACTGGATAATATACTCATTTGCAAAGTCTGAAATAGGATTTTTCATGTATTGTGTTAGTTAGTAATCCTCTACCTTATAAATTCCAGCAAGTCTTTCCTACAATAAAGCCATGTGAGATTGTCACAACAACACAAGATGTGCTTGTAAGGAATGCTTCCTGTTGAGGGCTGTGGCACAAGGAAATGCCAGAAAAATAAGCAGAAAGTAATATGGGAAGGCAGAAAAAGGGGTTGCAGTTAAGCTGTTAAACAGTAATGAAATTTTAAGAAGTGAGCATAGTTTTTATGAACATCTTTGTGGGGAGTGGCAAGATGATTTTTTTGTCAATTAACAATCCTGACTTACTTGCCCCTTGTTTTCTCCATTACACTTAGATCTTGGCTGAGAATAAACAGTAAGGACAAGGGGCCTCTTTGGTAGTTACAATAAAAACAACAATGGCTGCCTCATTCCCTGCAGCTATCCATTGCTGCATTCTGTAGGGTGTAAGAAGAGGGGTTACAAACTCCTGTTGAGCATAGCTGATCATGAAATAGTAATCAGAGGTAATTAAAGTCTACTGGCTGAAATGGCTCACAGTCATTACTAAACCCAATACTCCATTATGTTTTTCTGTAAGAGGTTGCGGTTGTGCACATTTCTCAGGAAGTCCCTCTACAGTGTGATGCCTGGATTGGGCCCTAGGGATGAACTCAGAACTGCAAGACTGTGATTCGTCTGCCACCGCAGGAGAGAATTTTCGAAACACAAATTACTGGGAAACATTAGACATCTGTTTCTCTTTAAATATACCTGAAAGTGTCCTTTCTGTTTCCCAACCAGATAAGTTTAGCACAGAGAGCCCGGTGAGACTGCAACCACAGTGCATGCTCTGCTGACACGGGCAGGTGCTGATCTCCAGGCACAGGCACAGCTGTGGGTCTTAGCATGGAAAGGTACCACCAGCCATGTGAGAGATGCTGGTAAACAGAATTCCTCTATTCCATACAGGATTGTAAAATAGCTTGAGAATTTCAAAATGAGGTGTTCTAGAAATGCAAATCGATACCAATTGGAAGCAAAGGATATATTGATATTCTCGTGGTTTTCAGAGTTCTGAGTGTATTGGAGCAAAGGACCAATATCAATCTTCAGGAAACTTCTTTGGTTTTAACGAGGTTACTCAAGAGGTGCATTTGATCTTCTGCTGACAATTTTTAGCCTTGAGAAAACTATTTATGCTTTGAGACAGAGGGCTTAAAAAGTAACAGCAACATTTAATAGCGTAATTACTTCACATTATTTTGCATTCTCTGACTTTGCTCAAATGAAACACATTGCATGCTGAAATAATCTTGTATGGAGGATTATTCAAACAAGATAAAGTCCCTGCTGAATGTAATGTCAGTTCTTTTTATGCACGCTGAGTAACCTACTGTGCTTTGGCAGCTTTAAGACTGAGCCATATCGTGCTCATATTGGAAGCATGCAAATGCCTGAGCTAGCAGTTTGAAATGTGGCCGAGCAGTTATTACTTCAGGAATGTTAATTATTACTTTTATGTGGATAAACTCTCTGGAGCTGCATCCATTTAAAATTCAACCACAGGCACTGTGCACAAGTTTGATTTGGTCTCAGTGTTATAATTTTTCTTTGTTTATACCACTGGTAATGGTACCATGCTGGTGTCAACAGACTGAGGGCTTATGAAGTGAATGTAGAAATAAATATTATTGTTAAAGAAAAGATGAATCATTTGCAGTCAAGCAAAACTGAAGGTTTGTCTAGCTGCAGAAAACCTTGACTTGAGGCACCAGAGTACATAGAAATAACGCAAAAATGTTAAATAAAAGTGAATTAATATTAATGCAAATGTGCAAGTACAAGGTTGGTGAAAAAAGGAAAACCCAGAGAGTGCCAGAGGACAAAGCCTAAGCTGCAAAAGAACATGCACCAATCCAGCAGGTTTTCTTGAAGAAGAGCTGTAGTTTCAGGTTCCCCAGGCTTTATCGGGACAGGTGATTAGCACTTGCAGCTTGTGTCGAGTCCCAGAGATTTCCACAGCAGAAAGGTATAAGACTGATCAATCACTGTGCCCCAAGTTTTCAAAGGAGTGTTTTATCTGGTTGCTTTAATGATACAACAGAGCTAAATGAAGAAAAAAAAAGAAAAAAAAGAGGTAATTTTAACATATTTGGATTCAAATCTTGGATCTTATTTTTGTACAATGTGTACAGTGTTTGGATGTGCTTTCAGCATGAGCTCTTACTGCTTGTAGTTTTACCAGCTCTGCTAAAATTTTGGAAGGCATTAGTGATGATCCTACTGTGAGTAAGCAAACTACAGACAGGGAGAAAAAAAAGAGAGAAAGGAGCAAAGGAGAAAGAGTCAGTTTGACACATTGGTGGGAGTCCATGGAAGAGTTTCTTCAAACTATTTTATCCATTTTAGATTTCCACATGTACGTTCAACAGGAATTGCTTCTGAGTTTGAACTGCCAGTTAGCTGGTAACAAAACCAGGACACAGAAGCACAGACCACTGCTGGTGCAGCTGCATTAGAAAGGACTGTTCTGAACTCGGACAAGAAGTCTGATTCCAGAAGGAGCTGAGAACGTCACACACAAAACATTTTTATGTCTATTTCAGTGGGACCTTAACTAAAAGTGATACTAATATTCCCAAAAAAAATTGCCAATTAACTGATTAACCTCTAAAGTTCATGGTAATCTATAACAGAAAGTCAAGCCCAGGCTTTTTGACAGGCATTTCAGCAGCAAACTCCTTTCATGGGCAAGGAAGCTGTGGTGTCTGACACACGGCAAAAACGCCTACGGTGAAAGGATAATTCTTTGATGCTGTTTGAGGCACAAGATTGCTTGCAAGACGCAGTAACACTACACCCCTGCGACCAATTTCACTCCTAATTTAATTTGCACTTTCTGTGCTAGACCCCAGTGAAGAGAAGCCTCTCTTCTCAGGAAAGCCCTTCTACATGTTTGAAGTTCTGTGAAAATTTAAAACACATGTCATTGTTGTCCAGAATAGATCTGATTTAATAGCCTGAGCTCCGGCCTCTTTTTCCACATGGGCCGTGTTCAGAGTGCTTAAAGCACCTCTGTTATACCTATGAGTATTTTTACAAACGCCGATTCAGAGATCATGACCCTTTTGGAACACAGAAAACAGAGAGCACAGGTAGGTCATTAAAAATACATGTAGAGTAAGACCTTACTTAATGTGAGGCAATCAGGCCTTAAGCATGAATTCATGATAGCCATGTACTGAGGAATGGTAGTAGAGTTTGTCTGTGTATATATATGCATCTGTAGCTATAAATACATACATCAGTACGTGTATGCCTATAATACATTAACTACTTATTTCAAAGCGATAAGCAGATACTGAGGCATTGCTACTTTTGTCATAGAATTAAAGTAAAATGGCAGCGTTTTAACTTTTATCCTTAAAACATGAGCCAACCGCTGATGGGCTCTGAGCTCCTAATACTTTACTTTTTCTCAGAAATGCTGAAATATTCTGCTGAATCCTTTGTGGTTTGGCTTGTCCTTGTTTGGACTTCAGTACTTTCCTAGGTTTCTTTATTATCCTCAGAATGTCAGCTCCAATTTTGGCTTATTGAATTAAGGATCCAGCATGAATCTTAATTTCTCTTAAGGATGTCTGAGTCCCAGTGTTTAACTGGTTCCATACCCAAGTGAAGTGCTGATGTTATTGCCAAATACATTAAGGTTAGGCATGATTCACCCATAAATGAACTGTCACTATGGTCTCTAGTTATTTCTACTTATTTGTATTAAGCAGTCTTTGACAAAGGTATCTATATGAAGGACATATATGCAATAGAGGAAAAGAAGGGGAGAGTTTTATTCCCTCTCTCATAACAACCTGTTTTTATAGCAACCTGCTATAGCTGTTTGCAAATGAATTTAGCGAAACAAATATTTTCTTCGCCTTTTTGAATTATTTTGATAAGATATAAAGTCCAGAAGGAGAGGAGCGTTGTTTCAGCAGAGTTAAAAAGAGCGGTGGGGGATTCTCAGACAGGCGGATGCACATTCTCAGGAATGCTCTTTCAGAGAGCAACAAGCTGTGAATGTGCAGCTGCAGCCTTCAGCGTCCTGAATAATCTGCATTCAGAGACTGCAAAGTCATCAATATTTATGGGCTGGTGGGATCATCGCTGGCATGCAGCTACATCTGCCAGCTCTCTGTTTACTCCACATCCTTTTCTATGCAAGTTTCAGGTTCTTATTTCCTGAGACTAGTAGGTTTGCCCTTTGAAGCAGAGCTCCTCCAGTGAAACAGAGAAGATGCTTCCTGAATCATACTGGGCCAGCACGTTAACTGTGCGTGTTGAGAAATCCCCACTGCAGCAGATGTTGTGTGAGAAACAGGAGCTGATCACAGTTTCCCAGACTCAGCCCTGCCTTGGTGCTTGCCAGAATTCTTGCTCCGACTTATTTGCTCACAATTAATTGCTTGTAAAGCAAAAGGCTCCCATACTCTTTTTCAGCAGAAACTGCCATTTTGTCTTCAAACAGAGCCTGCAAGGCACAAATGTCCATACAGATGTATTTTCTCTGAGAGGTAAAGTCTGTGCAGCAACACTCGCACTTCACTCACATCTACTGGGCCAATAGAGCTCATCTCACACTGAGCCAACCAAAAATAAATCTTAATTTTCCATATAAAGAAAAAATGAAAAAAAGCCATTTTTAGTTTACAAAATCAGCATGGATTTAACAGAGAACATTATTCCTTGTCTGTTAGTCTCAGGCCGTTTAAATAGCATTATTAATAATAATAATGATGATGTAAGATTTTCTGGTAGTTTTATTTTAAATTAATGGTCATCGAGCATTATTGATGTCTATAAATGTAAACATGTAGCACTTGTGTTATTTCTTGCCTTAAATTTGCATATCACTGCTGTATAAATATAATTTGAATCACAGCCCATCCAAATAGCCCTGAAAGCGTAGAGGAAAGCCTGTGTTGCTCCAGTCACCTTAGAGTCTAGACACATTTACTTCAGCCAATCGAATTTTGCTCACACTGTTACATGAATATTCAGGTGATAGAATTCTATTAGGACAGGTCCCATGTAGCAGGAGCCCTAATCTTGCATGATAATTGTTGACAAAAAGTGCATTTTTAATTAATTTTATCAACATGCAGTGCTCTTTCACCTCAGATTGCCCCATCAAGAGTAAAACTTGCACTATTTGTCCAAACAATTCCCTAGCTGCACATTCTGTACTTCTGTTTTTCTCTTTATGAGAAATGTCACAGTATCTAATGCACAAAAAGTAATTTCTTAAACAGAAGTCACTCCATACAAGTAATTCATGTGGCTTCTTGTAGTCATTGACATTGCATTACTCAGGAACTATTAATGAATTTCAGAACAGTAAAGAAGCAAGAGAGAATAATATCTCTTCACTCCCACATATTTATGTGTTGGTTTTGATGTGGTGATTTTGGTTTGGCTTTATTGTCTGCATGGTATTATGAAGTAACTTGGTTTATTACTCAGAAGACAGAAAGCCTGGAGGAAAGGCAATTTCTTTGTCTACCCTGACAAACCCCTGAATTTGAATTTATATGATCCAGTGAAGGTACAGCATGGTGCAACTTAAAAATCTTTCTCTCCATTTCAAGTATATGATGCCACTTTACATCTGTTTAAGTCCCGAGTTCATATGGTAGTCAGGAGACTTCGCTTATTACATCAAAATCTGCAAATACTACTTAAAATATTCCCTTTCTTAGGACACATTTCAAAGCAGTGTGCAGGGAGCACATCAGATGAGCTCCAGTTTTGACAGAGTAATGTGCTTTATGTGAGCAAACATTGTGCTCTGGGACACAGAGCTGACCTGTTGGGCTCCAGAGCCCCTGCTGAGTGGCAGCTGAGAGAAGATGACAGCTGCCCCTTCTTCTAAAGCCTACCTGGCATCAGAAGCATTACAGGAACATGGGACCCATCTGGGGTGACACCTTCAAAGGTATCAATTGACTCTGCTCCCATTCCTATGGGGCTAGCAAGACTTCGAAGTCTCAAAAAGTTTTTGACTAAAATTCTGAAATATTCTTGATCATAAGTCCTATTCCTGATTAATGGAAATTATTTGAGTGATGCTAATCTCACAAACAGTAATTCACGACATATTTTTCCTAAGATCTCTATGAAATTACTGTAAAAGGTTGTTGTCAGAAGAAATTTTGGATCTGTACTCTTCTCAGGAGAATATTTGCAGTGATCAGCTTTACTGGTGGGCTGTTAATGTCCTGTGTGTGCCAGGGGAGAAAAGTAAAGATAAATTCCAGGAGCAGGAGAGTAAGGCATAAAAAAACACGAACACCCTCTTACTGGGAGGCAGATACGGAAGTTCATATGCTCAAATGTTCAGTTCCCTCCTCCCTGGCTGTTATTATCAAATCTACCCCAAACACAAATTTGTAACTTCTGCCCTTTTTTTGTCTTCCCCCTCTATTCACCATGAGGTTCTCTTGAAACCTGGTGGGTGGGTACCTATTGGACTGACCAGCTTTCCTGTGAGACCTAAAGGGAAGGGGGTGCTAGCACCTCAAGTTTTCTGCCCCCACGCCAGAAGAAAATCTCCAAAGATAGAGTGTGTTCATCAGCACCTTGGCAGGTTTACAATGCCTGCAGGAGGAAGGGGTTTGGAAGCAGAGCCCAGTGTGCAGAGTGGGAGCCTTCAGGAAGCAGGATGGTACCTTGGGCTCCTTCTGCTGAATCTGGATAACATGGGGTCAAATTCTTTTTGACAGAAAAGGGAACAGGATTTTTCACAGCCTGGAAATCTTCCCTTTCCTTATCTGAAACTCCAGTGACTATGACTCCCTTTTCTGGCAAGTTTTGAATTTACCAAAAATTCAGTTAAAAAAGGGTAAATATCAAAAGTATAACTAAATCACTGGGCACCTTGTAAAACTGGAACAGGACTGAATGACTGCACAGGGGAGGAATTCTGATTTTAACTGAATCATCCTCATTAGCTGGATATTTGTGGCACAAACAGTGTGGTTTGATGTCAAATCAATTTTCCTCTTCTGCAATCCTTTCAATATGCCAAGTTCTTGCAATCACTGTTTTAAATTTTCTTTCCCTCTCTTAAGTCCTGACTTAGAAGTGACATGAGCATTCAGCCAGAAATCTGTTTAAACTCTCATTGCAATATCCTCATGTCATTCTCATCATCTGCTGTGCTGACTGACTGATCCTACAAGGTAGAAGAATGTGCAGTACAACAGTACCTGAACATGACAGAAGAATTCAAGGCAGCTGCAACATAAAAGTCTTCCTTGCTTTGTTTCCTGGGGTTTTTTTTGGTGTTTTAAAGGTCTTACTCTAACTCATCAATCTGTGGTTAAAATTCAGTTGCTTTTATAAGGTAGTAACAAGCAACTCTTTCACCCACACTGAACATGCTGGATGGGGAAGGGTAAGAAAATATTTAAGTGGCTTTTTAATGGCATAAGAGTTAGGATTTCTGGTAACCCAATTCTATTTAGTTGTGAAGTTTCATGGTGAAATTTATAAGGAATGAAATGTCTTTCTGGAAATATTGATTAGATTTATCATCAAAAATGTGTGGGAATACAATTGCATTGCCCACCTACATAGAAAAACCTATGATAACACAAGATTTACTGGAGGGTGAGTTAAAATCTTAGAATGTAACTTCTAATATTCCTTTCTGGAGTTAATAGGAACTTCAGCAAAAGAAACTGAATATACACAGTTTGCATACGAGCCCATCATAGAGGCTGGCTAATTTTACACAAATTGTGGGCTATCTGGCCATTTTTAGGGCAAATAATACAACCAAAATCACAGTAATGTGCTTTCAAATACACCCAGATCAATGGTGAAACTTTTTTTTTCATTATCACCTCTCTGAATACTTTCAGCATACGCTTGAGAAGAAATTTTTTTCAGTATCTTTCATCTTAATTTTGTCTTATGATTTCTCTGACGTCACAGTCAGTGGTTTCTCCATTAAATTTTAAATACATTATAGGGTTTCTGCTTATGAAACCCAGGTCTGGAGCCACCAGCTTCTTATGCTTTCTTCATGAGTCTTTGGCCCTTGGCTTTCATCAGTCTTTCCTCTTCTCTTCTATTTCAGCCCCTTTTTATTTGAATCATGCAGCACACACTTATTTTCATCAGTCTGCTCTGCAATTGAAGGCTTTTCATCAGTTTTGCTTCTTGGGTTTGATCCAGTAACCTTGTCTCTTTGTTTTTGTGGTGTCAACTGTCATGCTTTGATCTGCAGCTTTTTTCCATAAGTAAAGTGTGTGCTTTGAAAAGGTTATAACTAGAGGGGGAAAGATGCATGGAGAACCATCCATCAAAACTGTTCCTCAAGTATAATTTTGACATGAGAGACAGAAAAGAGGAAGAATTTTTCCTATTGTTATAATTTTCTTTTTCATGCTCATCTCATTCCACATATGACATCAGAATTTGTCCGCTTTTCCATGTATAAATACTTCATTGAGACACAGAGATTGACTGTGTGGCTTTAGATTTAAAATTTACAGTCCAGGAGACAGAATCTTTTTTTGTCCAAGGATTTTCCATTGCTTTTTCCTGTAGGATCTCCAGCCTACTTCCTGCCTTTTTTTATACAGATTTTATACAACTTAGGAAACTGGTTGAATTATATCTATAACTATTGTATGGTAAAAAAAAAAGAAAGCATGCCTAATAATTTTTGGGAAAAGCATTAAGCAATCAATGACAATGCTCCTCCAATAGCTGCAGAGAGCTTATTGGACAATTTCCAACAGAGTCCATGGAAAAATCCAGATCATATCAAGCAAGCATCAGCTGTGAGAGTATCCAAGGTTAGAGGGAGACTCATGCTTCATTTATCAGCCAGGATTAAAGGCAGTGGAGAATGTTCATTGCAACTGTGCAAACATAAAACATATTAAAGGGCCAAGACACAGAAAATGTCAACCACTGCTGTTCTGAGGCTATCCATCACAGGGAGCTGGGAGTCATCACTGTATCCCGCAGTGAGTCATGAGTGAAGCAAATGTTACATAAGCTTTTTACCCACAGGGATTTCAATTAGCTTTCAAGATAGAGATGCATTGTGTTGAATGTCATGCTGATACTGAAGACCTCCACAGTGTTGTCATGCCTGTAGACATTTTCAGATTATTTAATCAGCTTTGTCTGGGAAGAGTAAGGCAATGGGACTCTCAGATTTAAGCAGTTTTGCTAAAGGTGTAGCTAGCAGCCTCCATATACTGGGCAACCAACCACAGTTATCATAATAGTTACTGGTAATCTGCTACATCATGGTGTGGAAAATGAACTCACAGAGCTTTGTGGTGATGATAGTTTTATTCCCTTCTGCAATCAGTGGGGCTCAGCCACAAGAATGGACCTTACTGGCTTTATGTTGTTGGCAACTTGAGATCTCACTCTATAACATTCCCCAAAAGGCTGCACTGCACACTGAGGGTTATGTGAGCTGGAAGGTGTTACTCATTCTCCTGTTATGTTCCCTTAAGCTATCAAGGGAATAATTTGAGGACTTAAAGGACTCAAGAAGAAAGTTCTCAGCTGAAAATCATATAGTGTGCATAAGAGGCCTTATCATAAACAAACACTGGATGCAGTTTTTCTTGAAAGAGTTAACTGAAAAGGATGCTCACCTATCTTAATATAGGGGAGAAGCTTAAACCTTGACAAGAGCATCATTTGACAGACAGGAGAAGCTTCACAGACTGATGGACAGCTATTTTTTTTATATGAAGCAACAAAAATGGATTTCACATCTTGATGTTCTAGGAAGTTCAAGCTCTACTTTGCTGAACACAATCCCCTTACATAGTTTTTGGGTAGTGTTGCTTGTACTGCATGAAACCTTAGAGGAAGTTTCTTAAAGGCACTCTCAGAAAAAATTAGTGACATGGCAGTACATTTTCCTTCCCAGAGCTTTGCAAATTCTAAATATGTGGTGAGATTGATCCCCTTTGCATACCAACTTGAAGGCACTGAAGCAAAGTGATAATTTTAACCGTGTCAGTCTCCATGTCAATCACCTTCACTGTCATTACTGATCCCTGAATTATGACCTTGCGCACTTCTCATGTGCTTCTTATCTTTTTTCATTCAGCTGTTGTCCTTCTCATTTTCTTGGTTTGTCCTTCAGCCAGCTACCTTCTTTCTCCTCCTTTTCTGCCAGAGGTTAGGGCACGGAGGGAAGATTCAGAGGCCAGAGCCATAAACTAGCAGCTTTCTTGAACACGCTGGATGTGTGCAGCAAAGGCATTAGAAAGTAACAAAGAAGAGAAGAAACAATAGGGATATTTTAAACAGTCAATGGGATTAAAAGTGGTTATATTTGTGAGGAGAAGTCTGTGCAGGGCACAATCTGTATAGGTATGTAAGGAAAGTTCTATGGAATGCAGATACTGTAAATGAGAACTGCAGAGTTACAAGCAAGGTGTAAAATACCCGTGCACTGTTAATCACAAGGTGTGGGGTGGTTTTGGTTTTGTTGTTTGTTGGGGATGTTTTAGCCTAGACTTTCAAGTATCTACCAGTTGTTTCATTTAAGTGTAAGAGTGATCTGATTAATTTTTAACTTCAAAGATCAGAGCCTGATTTGGTCTACTCACAATATTTTTTAATAAATTCCAGTTTTGAAAGAGTTTCTGTCACTGAACTTTTAAAATGGATTTTTGACAGCTGATTGTGCAAACGGGTTGTCTTTGTTTATCCACTTCTGAAAAATAGGCAATGCAAATGTCACACAAAATGGTTTTCTGGGTAAAGAGGTAGTTTAGAATGTTCAGATCTATAGCAATCTGTTGTTGAGATTTTATCTCTCCTCTTGTGCAAATTCCCCTGTCCTTTTGTGAGCATAAGAATAGATGGAAAACACACATTCCCTATGAGAAAATAAAAATTTACTTTTTTTATGTGTTCCACATCTTTTCATAATGAAGTGCTTGTAAGCAGAATGTTGAAATCAAGACTGGAAACAACAATGGCTTGCAAACCCATTCTAGCACTATGTTGAAATTGAGTGTGATTTGACAATGCCATTAAGCAGTGAAAATTCTTCTTAGGATTTGCAAGGCAGTAGAAATAAATGTTATAGGTTTTCTTATTAGTTGAGAAATAGCAGTGGACAAATTGCTGCTGCTTTTCAATGTTAGGATCTTCTGAATAACACTCTCATAATACACTTCAGAATGGGAATTTTTAACATTTTTCCTCAGGTTTCTCTCCTTATTTTAATCCCAGTTGAATTTCATACAAAGTTCAAAATATTCTATCCTCCAGTACAGCAAGATACACAGGAAGCCTTGTAGATTTGGATTCACTGCTTTAGCTCCCTGATGAAAATGCCTACTGCAGGGAGAGTGGAAAGAAAACAATCTTTGGCTTCCTAAGGAATGCATTAAATGGGAACTGCTGAAGTCTCTACAATTGCAACCACGTCTGACTTCAGGACTTTAAAATGGTGCCTTCTATATTGACTGGAACACCACAAAGCACTCAAATAGAACAATATATCAGTGAGCAAATCAGCAAATCTAGAGAGGAATTCAGAGCATCAAGTTGGCCTTTCCCTACAATATTTCAGCATTTTCCCACCATTACAACAG
Organism: Sterrhoptilus dennistouni; assembly: GCA_013397095.1. NCBI lineage: Eukaryota > Metazoa > Chordata > Aves > Passeriformes > Zosteropidae > Sterrhoptilus > Sterrhoptilus dennistouni. Next base: position 54,333 of record VWZU01012789.1, read on the forward strand.
GGTAGGACTGCCCCTACAGTTGGGGTCTGTCTGCACGGACGACCATACAGATGTCAACAGCTTTGAGACATACAGCGAGCTTTATATCACATTCTTTTCTTCTTCCAGATTCTTCTGTTGTTTATGAAGTCTCCCCCTACTTCACCAAAAGTCTCATGAGTCAGGTCAGCATTTTTTTTAACCTGGAAGTCAGGTTAAAATGCACATGTACAATCTCTGGCAGACTGTAGCCCAGGAGAAGGTGTAAAGTCCTTAGTGTGTCCAGCATAAAAGGTCTAAAGGATGATGTTGTAAAATGTGATTACACTGTGCTGTGACAGCAGCCAGCAGTTCTGGGGGTAAGAGTCAGTGTGGTTTTCCCAAGGGTCATCCAGCTGACCTGTCCTCCCATGGCCCCACATTGCTCCAGGTGCCATTCAATGGGATGAAGGCCATATGGATGTCAGTTTATGCCAGACTCTGCATGAATACTTCAGGGAAGAGAAGGAGAATCAGCGGATTACTCTTATCAGTACAAAGAGAGACAACACGCCTCAGAAAGCTAAGGAGATAAATGCACAAGCTGGAAGAGAAGCAGGATAAAGCAGAACTGCCCTGGAGACAGTCCACTTTAAAAGCAGATATAAGGAACTCTTTGAAATATGTGAAAAGCATATAGAATATTGGACATAGGCACACTGCTGATTTTATCTTCTGTCTATGGCAAAATTCTGTGCTTTAACTTAGAGTGACATCAGATAAATCTGCCTGTTGACTGTGATTTCTATTCAGTATATGAAAAAAGGCCTATTAGGGAAAATGGTTTTCAGTGGATTAAAACAAAAACCAAAACCAAAAGTCTTGACCATCTGTTTTCATAGTGTTTACCATGATTTCTCTTATCAATTTGAAATATTAGAATATAGATCTTTAGCAAGTCATATATATATTCAACTAAATTCAGATGGGAAATTAAAATAAAATGCCAGTGTTATTGATTCTAGGATTCAGTTTTGAATTGGTGCATTTGAGCTACTCTATTTTTGCCTTATTTCCTAGTCTTTCTGTGTTTATCCTTTATTTTACTTATATGACAAATATAACACACATCACTGCATCAAGAAGAAGATCTCATCGGTTTAATGTTACTCTTCTCATCACTCCTATGAGAAGAAGAGTAACACTAAACTCATGGGGATAAGCACAAGGATCAAAAAGCAGAAGAAATTTAATGAGCATAACTGTGAGTATGACCCTTGAGTTAGAGCCCCTGCTCCATATGACCTCCAGCAAACAGAAGCACAGTGAGTGCAAAAGTCACTGCAGCAGGAGCACAGAACAGTCTGTGTCACTCACCAGACACCAAATGCCCAAGTCCTCCTCACTCCTTAAACACAAGATCTTCCCTGATCAGTAATTGACCGAAATAAAACACAGAGACATTGAACCCTTAAGCACTGTTTGCAGCCTGGAGGATTGTGTGTATGTGTTTCAAATAACAGCAGTTCTTAATAAATTTCTTCTCAAAAAATATTCCCTTTCAAGAACCAAACAAGATGATCTCTGCTGCAATGATCCCCAGATATCTATTTGTAATCCATCTGATTATGGACGTGTGTTGGAATGGTGGCCTGCTTTTCATGTAACTGAGATGTTACTTTTTAATTTTAATTCAATTTAAAGAAATTATTTCAGGGATCATTGATTATGCCCAAGAGAGCTATGACTCTTTTCTCAGAGAGAAGTGAAGACTCAGGATTCTCCTGAGCCCTCGCCCTGTTGAGAAGGTTTGTTTTGGTGAATTCTTTTCACCTGCAAGCTCCATAAAAGTAGTAGAAAAGAAGATCATCAGGCGAGAAACAAAGCCCCTTGGGGGGAATATACTTACAATATATCTTCAACCAGTCTCATTCATCTTTGTGCTACTTTTGTTTATTTCTGTTGTAACCACAGCTGTCAGTGGTTAGACTAATAGAAAACTGCATTTTGCAGTATGCAAAAAGGAGGGACTGATTATCCCCAAGGGCAAGGAAATTATACCACACGCTTTATTTTGAAGACAAATTGGGGAGCTGGGCCTGTATTTGACAGTATCTGCAGTGTAGAACCACAATGTTTATGTGACTTCTGCAATAGCAGCTACCTACACATGCTAGCTGGATAATCAAGAACAAATGACCAAATCAGCCAAGGATGAAAATTAGAGCTATTGCAATATAGACATTGTGGGTTGTTTCAGAAGTCCATCGCATCCTTGTGTGGTGTGTGACAGTCAGACACGTGTGCCTCCCACTGTGATGGGCAGAACTCTGTTTTACAGACAACAGAGTTTAAAATATATAATTCCTTCTAAGAATATTTTATTTTAAGTTTCACATTAAAGGATTAGCTTGGATTGCTTAAAGAAAACAAAAGAGAAAAACCCTTCTAAAAAATTCTATTTTTCTGAACAAAATGTGGTTGGTTGAGAGTTCTGTCTTCTCAAGTCCCTTGTTTAGTATTTGAAAGGGAACTGTTGGCAAAGACTCAGAAAAAAAATACTGTATATCCAATGTCTGGTCTGTCTAGGTTTTCACTGCACACCCAGCTTCATAGTATCTCAGGACTTGCATGATATTAAAAAAAAAAAGTATAAAACCCCCCAACCTTTTCTTTGTTTGTACAATCCTGGGACATTTTCATAGGGCAATCAGTTAGAAATTCTTTCTTATTTTTGCTTTATTTTTGTGTCAAATGTTCTAAGGAAGAAAACTTCTCCTCCTGCCGTTGAACAGAAACCTGCACAAAGCACAGCCTGTTCGTGATAGAGCCAAAATTCAACTCAGGTGAACTCCTCCCATCTGCACACTGGGTGACTTGTTTTGCTCTGCAATAGAGGAAAGCTATCATGTAGGGCAGAGAGAGCTGCCTGGCTTCTTTTCTTTAAAGCCAGCTGTGAGGTCAGTCAGTTCCCCTTCTTGTACTGCTGTAAAAGAGCTGGTTTTAGCATATAGGAAATGTTAAATATTAAATGTATTTGTCCTCCTTGAGTAGAGGTAATAAAACCCGCAGACACAGGAGCTTTCCTGCAGTCGTTTTTCACAAGTGTGGCCCAAGTGGGGCTCAGGGCAATCTAGCTGTGGAAGAGGCATCAGGAACTATGTGAACAAGGGATGCTTCAGCAGGCATGCTGACAGCCTGACTCCGCAGCAGTGACATACAGAGCAGGAAAGTGGCCTTCTTCATAGCAAGTCTGCTTCTGAGAATGATATAGGTGTACCTAGAGAGTCCTTCAACCAAAGCACATACCCCCACCCCCCAAAAAACCCACAGCAAAACTTTAAATATCTGAGTATGTATCTGTCATAACAGGGACTCTTTCTGGTTGGTTTGAGTACCTGAAATGGTGGTGTCTGCAGCCCTAGACCAGGCAGAAATCTACCTTGCCCTGTATCTTGCATGTTTACCATACCAAGCCTTGAAAGGCTTGGAAAGCTCAAAGCAGAAAGAAGCTTGAAAACTTGCAGGTCTTTCCTTTGGAAGGTTTTGACTAATGGTTTACAAAGAGCAGACTGCCTACTACACTCAAAGAACTGTTTCTTTTATCAATAGGAATGAAGCATTCAAAGGGAAAAAAAAATAGGTGCATAGACTCAGTAAAGTTGTATTATCATTCGTCAATGATTTGTGCAGCCTGGCTTCTCTTAACACCCCCAAGAGGCCTCTCTTGAGCTATTTTTTTTTTTCCTTGTAGAGCCAATAGGCAAAGCAATACATTCAGGCCGTAAATATCCCAATTGCAACGTTAGCAAACACTACTAAGAAATTATTATTGAGCACTTCTTTTTCATTACATGTGTTACAACAAAAAAAAGTCTGACATCCCGTAGCTTTGAAGAGCTTTGTGTTAAGTGTCCAGCAAAACACATAAACCTCATATCTGACCATGGTAAAGTCTCTTGTAGCTGATGTTTGTCTGACCTTTTTATATACATTCAAATCTGGTTTAGATCATTGTTAGAAGTTTTTATGCTTTTTTCCGACCTCATATAGTTAGATGCAAGATACTTACAGTTTTACAGTGAGAAACATAAACAAATAACATTGAATCTCCTTTCCTCCATTTCTTAAAATACTTCCAAGTCATTTTCCCACTGTTTAAGTGAAAGATAGTGAGCACATATCTCTGTGTTGTAAAGAAGATGCATGACTTTTTTGGAAGAGCCGCCATCTCATTTTTTGCTCATTCAAACACTGTCTAATTTTACTCTAGGTTTTCGTATCAGAGTCAGGCTCATTTATCCCATCACAGCACAGCACTATAAAATTCTCCTGTGTCTGCACATTCTATATGTATATATGCAAGTACACAGACACACTCTTATATATTGATAGATGTGTGTATGCATCTTTGTTTACATACCTTTAGACCAATGCATGTAAAAGCTCTGCAGAGTACAAGAGGACCATCTTGTCCAACTTTAGCTGGTCAAAAAAAAATTATAGGGTCTTTCAGGAAAAGGGCAGTCAAGTGTAGTGCAGCAAAACCTCCTTTCTGATTTCTATCCTCTAGCTCCCAGGCTTCATTTGCTTGTCATGATCAAGCTATATTCTAGTTTTGTAGCCTATGGAAGAGTGTGAGATGGGCGAGAAGTCAAGAGACTGCAGGACTTAGCACAGTGTTGCAAACTGAAATGCCAGAGATGTGCGTCACAGAGCCTATGAGAAAAGCAAAAATAAACCTTCAGGTGGATAGTAGCTTGTTATACACATCCACAGTACAGGCCTAAGCATATGAACCCTCAGAATGTCACCTCTGATGTCCTCATTTGCTCTCCAAAACCCAGATGAATTAATAAACATAATATAGTGTAAATCATGAGAAGGTCTAAAAGATTATCCTTTTTGATATAGCTGGGCTTTGGGCTAGAAATTAACCTTAGTGAGGCAGAAATTCATTGCCAAGAGAGGACACAGGACTGTTACAACCCACAATGTGCTATGAGAACCACTTTGCAGGGAGGCACACAAACAGTCCCCAGGTACATCTTACCACTATAAGGATGCGCACTTCTCACAAATGGCTCCCACCCAGGCAGAATCTGATGATTCCAGGGGCAAGGAGAGAGGCTCTAAAGGGCTACCCCAGTAGCACCCAGCCCTGCCAAGCCAACCACCCACTGGATTGCATCGCTGCCATGACATGAGTCCCTGAACATTTACTACCCGACACATAAAAGCAGAAAAATCATACAAACCAAAGGATGTTGGGGTTATGCAAGATGCTTTGGGATTATGAAAGATACACAAAATCTAAAACAATGAACTATAGCAATTCACATCGGTGGTTTTACTCCATTGCTGCTCTGATGGATTTAGTTCTAATGGTGTGGAAACTGCTAATTAAAAATTGTTTGGTAGTACGATGAGAAAAGGTGGTGAATGATGGCAGCAGAGAGCATGTAATGCACCTTCTGATAACTAAGGCCTGCAAGAAAGCTTTTGTTTGTCAAAGAGCTTATTCAGCACAGTTAAGCAAAGGGTAAACACTACACCTACTGTATTTGTGAAGAGTGTGTTTCAATGGGACCCCCGGTGTGTCAGCAGGCTTATTCACAGGACATAATGAGTGTAAATTGGTATTTGCTAGTGTAAAAATACTTTTCCATATGCAGAGAAAAAGAACCGATCTTTTAATTGATCTTTGAACTGTGCTACAATTGACAGTCCTGAGATGCCAGCGTGCAAAGCTAATTAAGTTGTCAAAGATATTTTAAGAAGCTGAGCCTGGTTTTGTTGGAAGGTCTTTGTCATTTACAAATTTGGGAGAGGTGCTGCAAAGCCGCGGGTGATGCTGGTGTAAACAGAGAATGAAAGAGAAGCAGTGTTATCTCTGACTTTGTTGTGGGTGAGGATCATCTCATTCCAGCTCCCACAGGATGTCCACATGATGCCAAGACTAAAAGTAGGCTTGAAGTCTATAAAACTTAATAAAATTGCTGGCCAATGGGGGTAAATTAAGAAAGTGGACAGAGGAATTTTGTGCCATCTTCTAAATTTGGCATGTGTTTAGCAGAGAAAAGGAGAAAAGAAACTAATGGAATTAAATCAAAATAAATAAAAAATAATAAAATCGCACTTATACTAATACCTAGACTTTTGGAAGTAAGGCCCTAAATATGCATTCCTTGAACATTTCCAACCTTCACCTCCTTCTTTTGTGCTTATGTGTTTAAAAGAATTAAATTAGATTGACTTTATTCAATTAATACAAATATGTGCAGAATGCCTTCCAAAGCAGCCCAACTTCAAGACAGTATCATTTTATTTCTAAGTGTGTCTGAGTGAGTCTGACTGCAGGGGTGTGCCCCATGAGAACAACATCTTTCATGAGTAAGAATAGTTGTCAATTTGTGGTTGGATACAGTTATCTTCAAGGGAGAGTCTCTCCTCTCTGATGGGAGCAGTAACTGCTCTCTTTAGTTTTATTGTCCTGTCATAAAAATACAATCTTTGGCTGGATCATTGTGAAAAAATATTTTTTCTTGGAAAGACAGAATAACAATAGCATGTCTGTCCTCCAAATCCTTCGTGTCCAGAAGTCCTTTCAGCTCACAGGAGCTTAGTGAAGAGTATGTTTTAACAAGGTTCTGGTGAGATAAAAGTAAATCAGTAAGAATGGAAGTAATGGAATTTCTTTAGAGAAGTTTTTGCAGATAAAGTAAAATGCCAGAAAAATGTAAGGGCTATCACAGAAACCGTGGCTTTGCAAGTCAGAGGCTGAAGTTCAGGAAAATGACAGGACTAAAATGAAAAATGAATGTTTTGTGTAATTGTTTTACAGGAGTGTCAATAATGAATAATTTAATTTACCAGATTTGTCACCAAATGACCCATGGAAATATTAGAGTGGAAATATTTCTGGGAGGGGGATGATAATTTCAATGACAAAAAATGTGCTGTAAAAATGTTAATTTTGTGAATACTTTCTTGTATTGAGGGGCTGAGATAACTTCTGTAGGAAAAGGCAAAAAGTTACAGGGAATTTGTTTCGTTTTCCTAATTAAAAAAGAGCCATCTTGACCTTAATGTGAGAGAGAAGTCGTGGTGTTCTTTTTCACATACATTAACAGACCAGTGCTGTTACATGTCTCAGTGAATACAACTTATAAAGGATGTTTGAAACACAATCTTTGGACAGCCTCACTTAGAAATGAATTTAACACCTTCAGATAATACAAGTCCCTTGAGCTCTGGGGGATCAATAAATTCGTGTAGGTGGAGGCTGCTGGTGATGCACAGCAGGAGCTGTTTCCCAGCTGTATCACTGATTAGCAGGAATCTCACCTTGCCAAGCCTTTAAAGCCTTGCAGAAAATGCACCAATTAAGTGTTCAAATCCTCCAGCCTTAAGCCATATGTCAAGAGAAAATAATTCACTGGCACAGGGCTTTGGGTCAAGCTTCTTAGCCCAGCAGTTGATGTGATAATACTTTAGTATTGTGCTGCTTGCCCACCCAGGAGGAAGGAGAGGGAGACCTGGCTATTGTTTCTCTCTACAGAAGTGCTCTGAAGAATATGAATGTAAGTGTGACTCATTAATAATCTCAATTTTAAGGAAGTATGATGGAGAAGGAGTGTTTAAAGTATTCTTGGCTCAGTGAGTATTCATTGAAATAGTACTGCTTTGCTCTCCCTCACTGCTCTGCCTGCAGTTCAGGGCTCTGGCTGCCACTACCCTCTGCTTGCAACAAGTAAGCATCAGCTTTGTGGGTAGATTTTGGGGAATGGGAAAGGCAATCACATTTACTTATGGCAAGGAACAGTTGATTTTTTTAAGGGTTGAGAGAGAGCATTTAAGTGTTCACTCAGGATAGCTGCATGTTTAGCTGCACAGTAAACTAAAACAGTCACTATAAATCCATGGAAAGCTCCTAAAATTCTGGAATTGCAGAGCAACATTGACTACCTCTGCCTCAAGGGCACTGGCTGTAAAATGAGGTTGGCTAACCTATGAGGAGGCAAAGGAAAAACCCAGGGAAGGTGGCTAAAAACTCATGTTCCAAGATGCAAAAAGGGGCCCCACTCTTCCGAACTGTAAAATTCATTGCTTTTTGCAGTGCAGAAAGGGCAAGCACCTGTCCACACAGTCATTGTTGCCACGAGATGCCTCAGCTCTGAGGAGCAAGAGGAAACTCAAAGGCTTCATTGAATAGAAGCTAAAGAAAGCTAAAAATATTTCAGGCATCCTCCCACAGGAAGACCATTGCTTCTGTATTGAGAAAAATACTGGGTGTTCAAATATCCCTGGCCACCTCTTGCCCATAGACCCACTCAGCTCTTGCAGCTCAGCATCCTTAAAATGATGTGGGTCAGGGTAGGTCCCTGTAGACCTGAAGCTGGGACATACCAAGTTTTAGGCCTACAATGTAATTGATAAAGCAACCTCTCCCAGAGCTCATATTTGTCTCAGGAAGAAATTTCCTCTGAGGTACATAGCAGCTCCCTCTCTAAGCAGTGCCAAGTGTGAAATATCTATGTGTGAAAGGGAGAAAAGGAAGGAGAGTAATGTAAATTTTGTACAGACACAGAATAGAGAGATTAGATATTGTGAACAAACAGTGGATATGAGTTTGTTTTAAACTGAGTTACTCCACCTGCCTATAGTTTTCTCATATACATATGACTAAAATGCTGGGCATGGGTTTGCTTTTACAAGGTTTCTGCGTAAATGTTTATGTGCTGTGAATTAAATCATGCACTTAAAGAGGGAAGAGGATGAAATGGAAAACTTGCTAACCATAATGATGAATGGATTGCTCATTACTCATACTAACGAACAGCCAATCCAGGCAGGAAGTTTCCATCCAGTAAATGTATCTCTCTGAAGATTTGCCAGGTAGAGGTAAAGAAAAATGTTAGCTTTGCCATTTTGGATTATTTCTTGAAGGGTTCTGGACTCTCACTGCAGGAGTAATAAAGACAAACCTACAATAATAAGAAATACTGAACAACTGGCATAATCTAAGTCCAATAAACTAAGCTTTTCTATTTGTTTTTCTCTATATCCTGTTCTACCTCCTGGTCTCTCTGCTAGAAGTCTTTTATAATGTGTGTGTCTGTCTTACTTCATTAAAACTGACATTATCTATTAGCTGCTAAGGTGAAGGCTTTGTCAACATCTCACTTGAAAATGTGAGTAGTGTAAAACAGCCAATCTTGCAGTCTTCTCTGTTAAACATTTTATTTCAGTACTTTGGAAGATGAGCAAGAGCTGTATCTTCAGCCAGCCCCTTTGTTAAGATAACTTCAGCTCTGCTAGACAGCTGCTTTAAAATAATAATTCAGATCTTCAATACTTTGGCTGTTGAAGTGAATATTTTCAACATATAATTTAGATTTTGGCAGGGGGGGTTGGGGGTTTTTTGGTTGGTTGGTTTTTTGGGGGGTTTTTCGGTTTTTTGAAAAGCCATCTGAATTAACTTGTAGCTATAATATTTTTGGCTATGCTTTTTTTTTAAGAAACCCATAACCCATAGTAATTTTCACCTCTGTGTGCATATGTATTTATATGGTATCTACACATCCAGAATTCACAGGTACAAATAAATGCTCTCTGCTCATTCTTCTCTGAGCCATCTTTTTGTTATACACATACAAGTGGAGCCTGTTCTGTGAGTAGCTTTTAGGTGAGAAAGACTAGGTGGGACCAGGCCAGGTTTCACACATCATTAAACTCTTTTAATAAATTGATAAAACTCCACCCTATGAGAAGCTGAATTCTTTGCCCAGACTTCATCTACTGGAAGATTATGGAAGAGCTAGAGCTCCCATATGTCTGTTTTTCCACAGATATTTCCTGGTTTTCTACCTGAATTTTTTTCTGGGACAAATTTGCAGATTCCTTTTGATGCTGTTTCAGGATTTCTGGCTGTCTGGCAGTCTGAACAAAGTACTGCTCACTGTTACCCATTTTCAGACATTACTGCAAAGCCCACATTAGTCAGCCATACAGAACTGGTACCATAAGCATTTTAAAAATGCTAAAAATAACCATCACCCTGCAACTCCATTCATCTGAAGATCTCAAATGCTCAGCTAACACTTGAACCTCAGTGCCTCAGGTGGGTTATCAGAGAGAGGGGACATAAGGCAATCACAGCCTGTCCTTTGCAGCCTGGACCAGGGTTACCCCACACCCTGAGGGGGTGTGAGCACCTACAGCACATGGGGATACACTATATATGGAGTGGCTCTCAGGAGGGACCTTACCCCAAACTGTTGTTGCTACAGAGGAAGACCACCACTTGTCCCCAGGGTTGCAGGGAAGAACATTCAGATTGAACAGTACATGGATGGGGAACTAGAGGAAAAACTTTGGTAAAAATGAAGGAGTTGGCTTGAAAAAAAAGTCTTAAGCATGAAGATTGGCGACTGGCAGGAGAGATCTTGGAGAAACGGCAGCAGCCTCCAAATTATGTCTGATGAGCCATTTTATCAGTGAGATGGTGTGTTTGGTTTGATCTTTGACTCCACAGAAAAAAATTTAAACAGATACAGAGAAAAGTATAAGCATGACCTTTGTTCCCCAACTGATAGGGCACTATGTGTAAGTTTGTATCTATAAATCCACACAAGGCTGGGGAAGACTCTCTTACTGATGCATACAGGGCAAAACACTTGGGCAGTAACAAGATTAGAGTTAAGCAGAAGTTAAATCATGATGAAAAAATAAATTATTGCATGTTAAGTGGTAGCTCTAAAAGCCTTGCTGTGGAAACTGTGCGCACTGCTGTTATCTAGCAGTGAAATTTGGACCAAAATCAGCACATAGGATCACTTTTCTGTGAAATTTGGCAGAGCACACGATACAGAGTTTACTCTGGCTGTATGCTTTCCTGATAGTTTTATGCCTGGCAGTGTGGTGAAAGTTGGTGCCTGATTAAGTTTGAAGGCTGTTGTTGCAAAGATAATCCATCAGAAGTTGCCTTGGTCAAGGTGAGTTTACACCAGACCGGTGATTTTTGTCATCTCTCTTTAGTGTTAGAAGTTGGAAATACAGAGCTGAACTTGTACCATTGAACTTGTACCAGCTTGAAGCCAGTGAGTTCTGGCCTTCACCATTTACCCTGCACATGAGTCTGCAGTTCTAGTGAAAGAACTACTGAATTTCTTTACTATCTAGCATTTCTGCCTTAAATTTTTAGGGGCCAAAACTTGGTCTGAGCAGCTCCTTAAAAAGGCAAATTGAAGAGCTTGAAACTTGAAGCAATCAGTGTTTCTGACTCTAAGCATTCTCCAGGAGGAAGATTTCCTTTATTTTCTAAAGATGGTCAGAGTCTCTATTGAGCTGATGTTCACAGAGAGGTTTTTACAATGCTGGGTTGCCTTCAAAATTTTTTTGAACCTGCACCTCAAAGGCTTTGTAGTGAGGCTCAGTGGTTTGCAACTGCAGCAGGCCTTCATTCTCCAAAGGCTGTAAACTGGCATCAGGAATTACCTGGAGCTGAATAAAGGACCTGAGCACTGGCCTGAAGTGATTACGGTGATCTAAGGCAGGCACAGGGCAGATGGCCTCCTTCTGCCACATCTGGAGCCAGCACATTGTCTTACTTTTGGCTTGGGAAGCTGGAGGCTGTTAATAACACAGCCAACAGGTAACAAATGCAGAGGATATTGTGGCCTCAGCAGGAGGAAGGGATGAAACTCCCCATAAAGCTGAAGATGTGAGAAGGTATTTTTGGGAAGGTGCCCAGTCATCCAGACCCAGTAAGGAGTCAGATAAGACTTCAAGCCTTCATACAACCCTAACAAAAAAAAGCTTGCAGGACTTTAATGGGAGACAGCCAGTTTCACTTCCATCAGCATCACTTTAGCCCTGCATAGGTTCAGGCTGAGCTCTATATTTGATTAAAACTGGCAGGCAGGAGGAGTTTCACATTTCATTTTTGCAGCCAAAATTTCTGCTGTACTGGTAGAAAATCATACATAGTTCTAATAGAAACAATTTAACAAACTTTTAATAAGTGATTGTTTTCATTCTAAGACATTCATTCCCTGAGACTTTCTGTGCCATTGAACTCCACTTTATTATGTGGAGCTTCAGTCTAATTTTCTTCCTCACAAATTCTTGTGCAGTCATGACTGTGTAGCCTGCTTGCAAAGAAGGTAGTCAGAGTTGTGCTGAGTTTGTTTAATTTCTGTATGAAAGAATACTGGTTCAGCCTGATGACTACCTCATTTTTCTCACATTCTTGAGGGATGTCCCATCCTATTAAAAAGTGCTGCATGGGAATTATTTATAGTGACCTGAGAGCATCAATCAGGTCTGGTTTAGAAGGTATTAATCCTGTAGTCCTACATGTTCAGAACTTTGTTCTGCTTTCTCTCTGCTGCTAACTCCTGGAACTTTTAAGTGGACTGTTTATAATCCTAACTGCAAAAAGCCGGCTCTGTATTAAATATGTATTAGGGTATATAAATTGTACATATGTGCCTACAGACATTTGTTTTAAATGCAGCTTTATGCTTCCTAACAAATTCCCATTTTGATGTTATTTTCAGTTGCTAATGTATCAGATCTAGTACACTCTGTACTATAAAATTTAAGTTCTTACTTAAGTTTTTTTGGGTGACAAAACTGAGACTAGTCTATTGCCATCTCTCTGCTACATTCCTCATGTCCTTCAGCTCAGGTTGCTTTTGAATCACCCAGCAGTTCCTGTTCCAGTTTTTCCTCTCTTCTTTCTTACTCGGAGAAAAACAAACCCCTTGCACTTGATTAATTAAAAGCCATTTTCAGGAGTGGAAATAGAACATTAAAGAATTTGAAAACAAGGCTGACCTGACTAACTGCTGCAGTAGTTGCACTGTCCGGGAAAACATCTGCAGTCCAGTCTTGGGGACCTTGGAAGTTTCTGCTGCCACTCAGGAAGGAGCTAATCTGCCTTGGAGCCTGGGATCACAATGCTTCTGACTGGGAAGGGGCCTGAAGCAAAAGTCCAGGGACATGTTCAGTGCTTGTGAAGTAAACTGGGTCTTTAGATAATGTAGCATAAAAACAAAATCAGGTACCTGAAGTGGTCCTTGTTTCAGCTCCACTCTTCACAGTTACTCTTGTAATTACAAATGTTTACCAGAATGACTTCTACACTCCAAAATAAATGGCTTTTACTAAAACAGAAGATAGCAATTCTGAGTAGCTTGCTGTTATAAAATTTAAAAAGATCATTGAACTAGAAAAACATGCTTCTAAAAAAGTGTAATTTTTTGAGCAAGCATGTTTCTGTTTAGAACTCAGAATTTCTACATGTGAATGGAAAAAAAATAGCTTTTTGAATTTCCTTTCACTGCAGAGTCTGGGTTTTGTTTGTATCTCCTTCTTACTGAATAGGTAATTGTTCTGATAGATAATGAGACTATATTCCAGTAACAACAGCAATTTTTTTTTTCTAAGAGTTTAAAATACTGATAAGCAGTACAGTAATCTTATATTGCATGCATTTGCCAAGCATGAGAACTTTTCTCTAAATACTGGGTGGCTTGTGGCTTTGTATCCATAAACAAAGCTGTTTATGCAGACCTATGAGTAGGTTTTGGTAGCAGTAGATCACACTACATGAAGGAACAATTCTGTCCTTAAAATGTGACTCTGATAATCATTTTATCAGAGCCTGTGTTTACTATTTCCTACTGATTACTTACTCCATTTACCCACTTTTCAGCTGAAAACTTTCAGTTTTCCAAGCTAAAACCTCCCCAAGCCCTCCAGAGGTCTTTTTATTTCATGCATCATCACTGACAATATAAATAACATGAGCCAAATTATACTGCTAACTCTATCTCTGTAACATCAGCTGTGGTTAGAATATGCCTTCAGCAACATCTACAAAACCACACTGGTTTGCAGTGTGCTTGTTAGGCACATAGGATGGTAAGGCTTGACTTGACTGCCAGATCTTTGTGGGTTTGAAACTGAGAAACACCTCTGTTTGCCAGCTGAGCAAATTGTATGGTGTAACAGATGAGACTTAATGAACCTGCATCCAGGAATTCTGTAGCCCTCAGGAAATTCTGGTAGTTAAGGCCCACTCCAAGTTTGGCTTTCATAGCAGATGATATTAAAAGCATGACACGCATTTTGGTCAGGGCTTTTTCAGTATCAAAAACAAATAGCTTGGAGATCTTTTGTAATGTTTTAATAAAGGTATATAACAAAACCTCCCTAGAGAATACTTTCAACATGTTTATTCTCATGTCCTCTCTCTTACTCATCTTATAAATTTTCTTTTAGTGTCACTGCATGTTGCTTTTTAGTTTCATATGATGTGCTAGTTGATCAAGTAATAGCTCATTTAGTTTATGAGAATTAAGCCAAATATCAGGTCATGTAACATCAGTGCAGTCAGTCAGAGTTGCACATTATGATCTCAGGGGCGGTAAAAGCAGTAAGGGCTTTTTCACTTTCAGTCCAATGCAGTCTTTGCATGTTATTCCAGGTTTTCCTGTGTGCTCTAATGGCAAGAGATCAAGTCGGTAGATTGCATTAAATTAAACAGGTCATCTAAATGAGACCATGAAAATAAGTGTGTGCATGTATGTGGGTGTTCTTGAGTTCATGTATTTTACAGTTCCTTGTACCCCAGTTAAAGATGGCTTCCAAGTTCTTTTCCCCTTGAGTTCCATTTTGTTGTTTGTCCCCCTCTCTGTTATTTTTAGATCCTCAGTTGATACTTTCCTCTCCTCAGCCCTTGGAGACAACTCTCCATTGGTTGTCCCTTCCCGCCACCTGTCCTGTCCATCACCTCTACCCCCCATGCCAATCACCCTGAGGCCTGGACCTGGGGATTGGCTGGACCCTGACCCTCTCTCCTCCCCGCTCCTGATGATTTGTCAAGTTGCTAAGTTTGCCACTCCCTGTTCTTCTGTTATTGGCTGTGTCGTAAGTCTCCACCCCTGAGTTGGCCGAGTTTAAAAACCCATGTTTCGGACCGTTCGGGGTCTCTCGTCCTGAGGGCTCCGGACAGGGAATAAACTTCTCCTGTTCTACCCCAACGAGAGTCCCTTCTCTCTTTTGCCGATCCTATTGCGGTGGTCTTCTGGGTGAGGCATGGCAAAGACCCCACGACACACGTGGCTGTCATGTGTGGCAGGGCTGGTCGGGCGACAAGGCGCACCGCGACACATGTA
>VWZU01012789.1:69680-115552 GCA_013397095.1 Sterrhoptilus dennistouni
GGGTTTTTTTGTCCTGAGGCAGTACAAGTGTCCAGGATGGACCAAATAGTCCAATTTTCTTCTAGATGGCCTTCCCGGATTTGCCGAGTCCCGTGGATCCGTTCCGGGAAGGTCTTTTTCTTATGCGAATTGAGCCAGCCAGTCTTATGTTGATTCTGGTATGCATATTGTGCCGGGGAATTTTCGTTGTCGGGGAATCCTGCTTCACTGTTAAAGAAGGAATTCTCCTTGCATCGGACGGGATGTGATTCTTATTGGGGCTGGCTAGTGTCTTTGTTTGGTCTGACGGTCCTTGTCCTGCTTTTTTGTTTCACAGCTGGAGCCGCGGAGACTTGGCTAGGTACAGATTTATACCTGCTAGGTTTTTGCAGTTTATTAACACCATTATATTATACATTTGATTATTATTTTATTTATGAATTTTTATACCGGATTTATCACATTACATATTTCAGTATCCCAAAATTCTGTAAGGGAAGTACTAACCAAGGAAAAAAAAATATTTGTATGGATGGAAGGTTTTTGTTTGCCTTCAAAGGTGCAGTCCTTATCATTTACCCTGACATCTTGTGTGCAAACACTGGCAGGGTCAAGCTTAAACAATGGGAAAACTGCTTGTAAAGGCTGCCCATTGCCATGTCTTCCCTTAACGTGAAAAGTGAACTGCTACAAACGGGTGACTTGTAAGTTGCTTGTTAGGGCAATAACTCTTGCTGACAAACGAGCTCTGAGTTGGATGGGGAGGAGAGAAGGGGAAGTTCCCTGATCTCTTTTGTCTCAGTACAATGTGCTGGATTTAATAGAGGCTGGAAAGACTGAACAGAACACTGCTGGTGCTTTGAAAAGAGTAATAGTTTGTTTCTGGTAGAGTTGAGCCAAAACAAGATACAGTATTTCTCCTACTTTTTTTTTTTTTTCCCCTCCAGAGAAACATTAAAAATGTGGACCTCAGAGCTGATAGGCACCACTACACAAAGTTTATCATTTTCCACCTGCATGGATGCTTTCTCTTGTGTTGTCCCTTTGGAATCCTACCTTTTGTCTGCCAAGTGGAACTAAGTTGAAATACTTTTCTGCTGATTTGGCAGGATTAAGAAATAAATTAAAGCACCCTGACTGCCTAGAAGTCTTGTTTTACCAGCTGCTTGCAAAAATCTACTAATGATTACATTTTAAGTCCTTTTAGCACTTTGAGTTCAGCAGGTTAAGCCTGCTGGACCTAGTGGCATGGGAGTCATGTGTCTCCTGTATCTGAGAGATCAATGTTTTATAGTAGGTTGGCTTAGCAATAAACAGTGAAAAAAGACCATCACTTTACACCTAGTTCTATTAAACATACAGTACTACCTTGCTGAGGTACCTAAAGGCTAAGTAGTCTCTCCGGCAGCCATGGTCACTTCTCGCCAAGCCAGAACTGTCATGTGAGCTCATGTAAATCTGTTCCATTTGTGGAAAATGAAAAGCTCAAGAACTAAAAGAACATAAAATGTACTTAGGAAGTCATTTCACCATCCATGAGGGGTTACTTCATTAAATTTAAACAGATCTGTTTTCTGATTTCACTTAAAATCAACTTAAAGGTATGATGATTTAAAAAGGTAGTAAGGAAAATAAAGCAAATATGCTGAACAGATATTCTGAAAAATGCATTTCTCTGTTATTTTGCCACAGACTCCATTTTTGCCTGGAATGGACTGTGTATTTGATATAGTAAAAGCAGATGACATTTTGTTCAAGGGGAATAAAAATTTGAAACAAGACAGTTAAATTTATTGGAATTTGAAAAATTTGGCACAAAAAATTATTCTTTGAATCTAACCAAGTTTACATGAGCTTACTCAACTGTTACATTCGTAGCATCTTTCTCCAAACTCACAGTCTGTCTTGGATCTCTCTGTGCTCAAACTGTTACGCTCTAATGTTTGATTAGGACTGAACAAATTAGATGTAGTTTGTGCTGGAAAATCTGTTTTATTTCAAAGCATTTTTGTCAAAATCAATAAGCAACTGCAGTATCTCTTCCTTATGAAGTTGACCTGGTTATGAAAAGGCTATGCATTATTTCTTTGGATCTCTTAAATAGCTGATTTTCAGAACCAGGGTCAGTTTGGGTAAATTCGAGAAACCTGAGTGACATTTGCCGAAAACATTTCCTGATGGCTTAGTCTTTCAGAATATGCTAAGCATCCCTTTAGGGTTTAAGATACCCCATGGCTTACTGAGGCCCACACTGATGATTATCAGTTGAATGGACCCTGTCAGGAGAGATTTTGACCCATGAAAACAAGGACTTCCTTGAGAATAGATAACAAAACCCAAAGGTTCATCCAGTCATCTCTGTCTGTAGCTTACAGTAAACAAAGGGGCAGTGTGGGCTGGCTGCTTAGTACCTCTTTTCTCTCATTTCTCCATATGAATTACTTATGGAGGACTGGGTTGGTAATCTGGTGGGCTTTATGTAATGAGGCTGCTTTTCTCTAGATCAGAGACAAGATGTTTTAATTTGCTGCCAGGATTAAATGACGGCCATTCTTGCTGATAACTTTCTGTCAATGCAGTGAATGACTCTTTTGAGTGATTTACTGACCTGGGACCTGATGAAGCAAAGGATTATTACAGGATGAAAATATACATAGCATAAAACAGGTCACATGTCACCAATAAAAATAGCAATAATCCAGGTTTTCTCTTCACATTTTATACAGAACTACATCATTGATTTAAGACCATTCCCTACAAACTACTGCACTAGCTGATTACCAGTGTGGTTTTCTGTAACAACCTTCTGTTGCTGCAGCCCCACACTTCAGTAGCCCAGCACACTTCAGTAATGATGGTTGCCTGGTAATACTTTCTCAAAACCCCTTTATTAATAACAGCAAACTTGGGTTTCTTGCAGATGACTTGTAAGTAACCCAATAGGGACGATGTATTTAAAGAAACCCAAACCTTTCACTGCAGATCTTTGCTCACAAGTTTGCATCTGCAAAAGGGGTTTTTCTGAATCTGAACTTGGCCCACTACAAGAACTAAAGATTATTAAACTGCACAGACCTGAATGTTGTCAGTGTGTGGTTATATGCAAACATGGAGATTTAGTTTTGGCCCAATAGTGAATTCTCAAGCTTGCTGGAATTGCCTTATCCAGTAAGTTTCTCTACTAGAAAAACGAAGTAGTACCCTGTGTAATCCCATGTAAAATAAACCAATCCCTGTATTCAGTATGTTGTATGGTCTTTCTCCAAATGTGAAGGAAAGTCTTAGTTTCATATCCTACTACATTCAGTACCTGACCACCTTAAAAAAACTTAAATCTATTTTGCATTTTCACATAATTTCCAAACATGTTAATTCTCTCAGTTTTTCTCCTGTAAATAGGTGAAATGAACTCCTTTCTGTTATGTGTAAGAGTACTGTTGGGATTTCTGTAAGATTCATTTTAAGTATGATTAAAAAACAATAAAATACAGTGGTGTTGAGAAAAATATTTCCTGTAGCAGCAGGATATGCTTTTTTAAAAAAACTGCAAGTCCCAAGCTGGGCTGGAGTCTGTGAAAATCAAAGGCATTTTTTAAAAGATAGAAGACCATGTAGATTTGGCATACTGACAAAATCCCACTTATGGAATCCATTCAGTGTCTTAGCCACAAAAATTGCAGAAAGAACACCAACAAGATTTTTAGTTTCCAGAATACTGTATTTCTTCCTCTCTTCTCTCTTCTCTGTACTCATTTCCTGAAAGTTGGCTCATTAAGGAAAGGAAATAGTATGTTTTTAAAGAGCAAATAATTAGTTGTTCCTGAAATTCCATCCCATGGGTTATCCCACTGTATTTGACATACCTACAGTACAATAATTTCATCTGAAGAACTGATTTCATGAGTTTAATTTTCATGTATAAAGTGTATTTCCAAAAGAAAGCCTTTTTCTTTTCTTTTCTTTTTTAACATAACAGATGTGTTTTTATCCTGTCATTTTAAAGGAAATATATTAGGTAATTGAATATTTTCTAAAAAGCTGGATCTTTAAAGTTAGCCTGGGATTATGCTAAATAATGAATAAACAACCAGAAAAAAAGCTTCCAAATCCCTGCACATCATTACATTTTTGAGAGGTTTTACTGAGTAGATAAAAATAACCACAGAAGCATTTTAAGGGTAAAAAAATGAAAATAAAGACCTGATGATCCTTTATATTCAGTGTACAGTATATTTTGCTCATTTACTGACCTACTCCTGTAGATTTTTTGTTTATAGTCACGCAGCTTCAAACCATTTGCCTCTTCTGTTTTCATCTGGAAGTACTGGGAACTCTGTAAATATCACCAGGCTTCAGGTCCATGAGCTTTTGAAGCCAGAATAAAGTGGAATGACACTCTTCCCCTATTCTGTCAGGTTTCCTCCCTTCCATTGCCAGGGGCTGGCAGTGTTTTCTACAGGGCTTCTTTTCCAGGCAGGATCAGCCCTTGGGAGATCCAGGGCTCCAAGGGAGAGCAGTGTGAGTCTCTCAGCCTTATCCCTGCTTCTTTGTCCTGGGTGCTCAGCAAAAACATGCACGGGCACAAACCTCCCACCACCCAATTTTACTCACAGTGCAGAAACCTGAAGGTGGGGGAAGGATAGCAGTAATCAGATCTCAGAAGCAGTTGGTCCAAATTGCACAAGAAGCTTTGCTCAAACTTGGCAAGTGTCAGCCTGTTTGCCACCACCAGCTTATTCCCTTCCCGCTGCCTGATGGATAACGCTAGATGGCTGACCAGACTAATCAAACACAAATGCTTCCAAAGGGGTAACAGGAGCTTGTGTGGATTGCAATTGTGAAGTTGCATGTTGATGGCAGAGGTCTCTTTCCAGTTGTACAGGTTTTCATCCTTGGCACTTGATTTCCAAGGCAGTACCGTGTGCAGTGGAACACGGAGGCAAAAGGATGGTGCTGTCAAGAGATGCTGTACAAAGTGATTGTGGTCCTCCTCTGTCCCTGACTACAGAATGATACTGTCTTGGTTACTGCTGTTGAGGGTTTACATAGAAAATTGAGCCTATAAATAAGTAGTTCAGAGAACACTGGGACCAAAGAGGCCTGATTTCCTGTAAATTCTCCTGTTAGGTTTTATAGATCTTTGTCCTTTAGTTTTTCAGGTGGTTGGAGCATGTATTTGGGCTCTCTTCCATGTGGATTCTCTGGTGTCTAACAACATTTGAGCTCACATTACTCTCCATCTCTCACTGGTGGCATTAATAGGGTTTCTCTCCACTGCCTGCCACATGCTTTCAAAAAAGTGGATGGAATCTGAGACTCTGAAACCTCCACAAGTGTGGTTGGAACTGTGCTTCCTAACACAAGGTTTGAATTTGTCCACAAACGTAGTGCAGTTTTAACTGGGCAAGGGAGCTATAATTCCACTGACTCCAGTGTGGTTGTTGAAAGGGCCAGGAGGCAAAATTGTGCATATGTGAAAAATCCCAGGGTTTTAGGAGATGTTCCTTTCAAATTGCAGTAATAAGCAAAAAACACTGAACCAGATTCATGAAAGTAAAATTCTGTTTTTATACAAAACACAAATATTTTAAAGAATAAATAAAAGGTGCCTCTGAAGCTCTTAGTGGTAGGAATGTGATCAAATTGAGAGTCTGAAGGCTCTGATAATCCTGGCTCCTAATCATCTGACCAGGGAACCCTGACAGGAGTGAGGTATCTGATACAGGTTGGTCAGAGCCCTGAGGAATTTGCATTTTTCAGCTGGGTGCAGCAGTTGCTCCTAATTCACACAGTATTTTTATGAGTAATGTCAGATCCCAATCAGTGCCAGACCCTGTTGGCATCTTACATGATAACTTAGCAAACAGGGGGAAAAAAAAGGATGATAACAGAATACTAATATTAACTTTGTAAGAGAGAGAAAAGATTTGTTGCACATTGATCTTATTAAGTAAATGATTTACTGGAATTTCCTCTTGCTTTGTAACTCGCCTGAGAACATATTCGATCTCAGCTATCCAAGGCCTGGATAATTTCATCTGGTTCTCTGCCAGCTGTGACACAGCCATTTAACTCTGTCACTTTTCTTGGTCGCCTCCATTCAGTGTTTGTTGTTGACTTCTGTTTCTAAAGTAACAGGACAGTATTTTCCTAAGATACCAAGCACATGGCCAACAGGAAACTGGGAGGTCTCATCTGGCTCTGCTTAAGACTGGATAATCATTGAAAATTTGGTCTGAGGTTGAAAAGGACAGCACTAGGTTTCTGTTCTTCTTATACAATTTGGATTTATATATCCCAGGGGCTAAAAAAAAAATAAAATCAGGAGAAATAACAGAAACTACATAACTGTGGATAAATCAGACTTGATTATGTTTGGTTATCTTAAGTCCTGTCTTCAACTAGTTGGACACAAGAAGATCTGTTACCAGTTTCCTTGCAATTTGGAGCTGCTAGAATAAAATGTAGGCCAAATGAATGATGAAAGAAATTTCTCAAGGAGGTGATTTAGTATGAAAAATAGTTAACAAAATAACTTAATTATGACATTGAGGCTGCAATTTGACACTTCACATTCTTATGTTTAATTCCTATGACTATATAAATGTGCATTTAACATTTGTGGAAATATAATAGGGATTGCAGGTCTGCAGGGAGAGATATGCACATGAAGTGCATATGTGATCTCAGTACTGTGATTTCAGTCCAGCTCTTTGATTACTAAGATTCTGACATCATGATATAATACAGGCATAATCAAGATACATTAGAGTCGCTTTGGGCATCTGAACATGACGCTGTGGGATGCCAAAAGTTTAACAAATTACCTGATATCTACTAATTTATCACTTGTGCATGTTATTGGATTACAAATCGAAACAGACCTGACTACTGGTTTGAGAATCAATAATGATTTCTAAAGCAGCTGGTGAAATTACTCTAGTACCTGCTGATAGTAGAGGGAGTCTGACAACCCAGGGACTTCTTTAACTTCAGCAATCTTCACAATCTTTGTGAAGATTGCTCTGTCTGCTTTTGCTAGTTAAAAACTGAGAGTATTATGTGAAATGGCATTTTTATCACCAAAAAGAGACTTTTATGACTTGTAAATATTGTATATTGAACCAGAGGGCACATCACTACTGACAAATGTATTTAAACAGTAAAAACACCTAATTAGGTTTTATAGTACCTGTATTTGTCTAGCAGAGAGAACTGATTACAGGAAGATCAATAGACAGGACTATTCATTGCAGCAACCTAAATGCATTTGGGCCAATGGGAGTTTGGAATGAGCCAGGAATGTACCTTGAAGGCAACTCCCTCACTGCTGGAGATTGCTGTCCCTCATCCAGTGTATGTGTATTAGCTATGCCATTATTTCTTACAGGAGTCAGCCCAGAGGTAAGCCCAGTGTTTGCAATGATCAGTGTGCAGGGCACAGCAACTGAAGTGAGGCTGCCATAGTGGGGGAATAAGCACTGCCCCCATTAGGGGAGAGAGATAAAGGAGCACATGGTCCCTGAGAGCTTGGATCTGGGTGCTTTACTGCCTCACAGGGGCACCAGTCAGAAGGCAGAGGTGGGAAGGACAATTTGATAGAGGCTACACTGGCTTGTTGGGCAGCAGGGTCCTTTGAAAGGTTGCAGGGGACATCTCTTGACCCCTGCCCTCCCTGTGCCTTGGGTTTACTGTCATTGTCAACAGCACTACATACCCCAGGTCATGGTGCTGAAAGGTTAAGATCTTTCCCTCTGCCCTTGTTTAGCACCTTTATGCACCAGGAATAATTTCACCCCACATGTGCTGATTCCAGAAATTAAAAGCTGTGGTATATATGCTTCAAAGTAGAAGTGTTATTTTTTTGCAGCCTTTGCTGTTGCTACATCAACTGGCTTAGCCTTGGGCTGTGTAGCCCCCAGATGCATGACTGCCTTCTTCTGTATCACTCCAGCCTGGAGCATTAAAGAGATCCACTTATAACTTCTTATCAGCACAGCATGAAGACAGGAAGAAAATCACTTTTAAGAAACAGCATGCCTTTTAAAATAATCATCTCAAACTTCTGGTTCAGATTAAGCACAATAAAGCTTGGGTTGCACCCGTACTATATCCTTTGGGGAAGAAAACACCACAGAGGCATTGTTCATAAGAATGGATTAGGCTTGCAAAGATCAGTAACTAGTATAATCTGGAACCTCAATTCAGATGCTTTGTTTTTTAAAAATAGGGTTCAATGGGGCAAATGTATGCCAGATGTAACAACTGTGGCCAGCAAAACTAATTATTTCTATTTAAAAATTCCATTGCTAACACAAATGCTGCCTGGAATGGTGTGGGTTCATATTTTCAGCATATGAAAGGGCTCTGCAACTTCTGACATCTCTGGAAGCAGTTTGACCGGTAAAGCCAGGAGTCCTCTGTGCAAACAAAAGCCTTCTGCTTCTTTTATTAAGTGTATCATGTTTTCCTCAGTGCATACAAGGCTAGGTACAGTTAGGAGCCATGAAAGTGGGAGAACACCCATTGGTGAGTCCATCATCAACTCTTTCAGCTATGTAGAGCATATAAAAGGGCATTCTTCCCATGAAAAATGTAAATTACAGTGGAGATAAAGTATTCCCTCTGTCCACAAACTCTTTTCAAATACTCATGAGTCGTGCTTGTCAGCACGTGCACATGCCTCAGGACGTGCTCACAGGACATGCAGGCAAAAGTTTATGGGGGAAAATACTGTAGAGTTTTACACTCCATCCAGTAACTCTTGCTTCTATTCCCATGCCACACAGTAGTATTGTGGGTCATAAAATCCCTTCTTCCCTCTCTCCCCAGCTCGTAGTGAGGCTATTTCTGAGTACAGAAGAAAACTTCTTGATTTTGACCGTGCGTTGTCCAGAATTTCAATGCATTAAAAAAAAAATTGCACTTACAGCCCAGATGTGACTATGAACTTCCCAAAGTTTGACTGAAACTGGGTCTGGAGCCTCTATGCACTATGTTTCAGTTACAGAGTGATTAAACTGGCTGAGCTTTACGGAAGGAAGTCTGGATCCATGAGCTGCTTAGTAGGTTTGTAGATTTAGGCCCAAAGACCCATCCTAGCCCAACAATTTAGGCTTGTTTAAAGACACTTGAACTTGTTATGGTCAGTTGAGTGCCAGATTTTCTTAAACTGTTTTCTCAGCTGTATTTTGCATTGAGGTAGGGCTCCAAAAACATCAGGAGTAGGAATTTGTGTGGTTTGCACTTATACACTCATTATCAAGGGAGCACAAAAACTATGAAGAACATCAGAACTCAAGACACAGAGTTTGTTTTTTAAAAAATCTTCAATAAAATCCATAATTTTAGAATCCTATAGAACAGAAAAAGAGAGACTCTGAAAGCCATGAGTGAGCAGCTGCTTGAGCCATTTTCTGTAGTCCACCTCCCCTAAAGTTTCACAAGTGAGGACTTCATTTCAACCCTGTTGACAGACATCTGAATGGAAGAGATACTGTGTGCATGGCAGAACACAAACAAGAAAAACTGATTCCAGTTCTATTGTCACTTCCCTCAAATGCATTTGGACAGTGATGAGAAAAGTTCTTATCTGATTTACAAGACATTTCCTTTCAAATCAACAAAATGATGTCACAAAATTAAGAAACCCCTTGATCTGCCAACAAAATTATTAATGCTCCATGATTTTTTTATTTAGACCTTGAATGGAAGTTTTATTTCCATTTACTGCCATTTTGTATTAAATCTTGCCAGACTTTTAAGTCAGTATATGCCTTGCAGTGCATATTGCTGTTCCCACTGGGAGCAGTCTGTCACTGTCAACCTGAGAGCAACACCTCAGGTTGTGCTGATACAGCTTCACTGGCAGCAAACCATAAACTAAGTGAAGTGGTTGGACCCCCAGAAGGATGATGGATAGTCCTCAGAACAACCTCGTTAGCACCCTTTAGAAAAAGATGATGAGGGATCAAGGCAAGGAGCATTTTGCTTGCGTTCTTTTCTTGACCTACTATGACCCAAACAAGAAAGTAACACAAATTCCAGAAAAAGGTTGATGTTACCTGAGAACAAGGAATACTACTCAAAAATCTGATGAAAAAGATTTGACCAGGGAAGAATATTCTGAAATAGAGTCACAAATTTGAAAAATAGCCCCATTCAGCATCTGAAATGTTTTCCAAAATGAAAGAGTTAATTAAGGAATCTAAATCAGCTGACTGTAAAAATTAAAGTATATTTAGATTACTGAATTTTATTTTTTCAGTGAGTTGTTCACAACAAGAAGTGAGATTAACTCTCCTATCCACATCTGGAGTTGAATTCAGAATTTCTGCCAAACTCAAGGATAGTGGAAGAAGAGATTTCAGCCTTTGTCCAGAAAAATCCCAGATTTCAGTATCAATTTAAAAAAACAGCAAACATAGTACATCGCAAGTAATTCCTTTCTGTGCAATCTCAGTTCTTGAAACATATAGAACATCTTACAGCTGTTTGATTTTTATGAGATAGAGTGTGTTTTTGCATTGCACCTTAGCTTTCTAAGTTTTGTCAGCCAAGGAGACAAACAAATATTCTGGAAACTGAAGAGAGTGTGTTCAAGAATGAATGGAGCATATCCTCCTGTAGTGACTCTCTGACCTTCCTGGTTTGTTTTCCTTTTCCAAGAGATGAAGCCCCACTCAAAAACTCTCTGGAGAATCCTGAAAAAATCGAGCTCCCATTCTTATCTGAGTGGCTGTGCTGGTGGAGAATAAGAGTACAAACCCATAGTGACGTTACTGGAGATGATTTCTGGATTAACTGCATGATTTTGCTAAATGCTTCAATAGCAAATTAATTAATAGCTCAAATGAAGTATTTCAAGCCGTGCAGAGATGATTTATCTGACATCTTTGAATAGCTAGTGAATGAAAAGGAAATCTCTTTGCCTCCTCCTTCTCTTCATTTAAATCCTTATTTTACTCCTGCTGATAAGTTTATTCCTGAAGCATGCATAGCTTTAATAGGCTGACAGACTTCTTTCTCCATGACCTTTCAGGGCAAGAGCTAATAATTACATGGAAACTATAGTCCAAAACTCTTCATAGCACTTCATACACAGAATAATGGGCTACTTAATTTTTGTTGGGGTAACAGAAGGATATGATAAAACTAGTGAATGCACCAAGATAATCAAAATGGGTTTTATAGCTAACTTTTAATAGACTTTAATGTTTCAGAGAGTGAAGATTTATTGCATTACCCAACAGCAAACACTTCTGTAGCACGTTTTCACGTCCCAAACATTCTGCACATTTTCCTGGAAAAAGGAAAAAAAAATTAAAACCTAATTCTCTTCTCACTTCCACCATCTTTTTCCAAAGTGAACATATGTCTTTTGCAGTATTATCTCCTTTTAAATAAGTGTTACTGACAGAAAAATCTGATCCACGGTCTCTATGTGGACTTCTGTTTCTTACATTGAGGTTGGCCAATGCAAGGCTGACATCTTCAACTGCTTCGATTAAAAAATATATAGATACCCCCATTAGAAACTTGGGGAGACAGCAGGGTTTTTTGGTTGTTTTGTTGTTTTTTGGGGTTTTTTGGGGGTTTCTGTTTGGTTGGTTGGTTGGTTTGGTTTGGTTTGGGTTTTTTTGATTTTTCTAAACTCAGATGTAGACTCCAAAGCCTAAACCTCTTTAAATCTCCTTTTTACAGGAATGAAGTCCTGGCCACTAACACTCTCAAACAGGCATTATACTTTTCTCTTATCTCAAAGCACAACCCCCGCCCTGGAGGCTCCATTAAAACCTGAGAGATCTTCCCTGCCAAACTTTGATCATGCTCTTGAGCTGCATAGTCCAAAGTAAGGTCTCTCCTAAGAAATATTTAGAAACACCTTTGTAGCTGGTCTACTAAGAGTTTTCCAAGCACTTGCTGCAAGTCTTCAGGCACAGAAGTGGAATCTAGAGAAGCACAATTTGACAGAATTGATCTCCAAAGACATCTATCACTGCAGCTCAGGTGACCTAGAAACTGTTTTTAATGTGACACTCAATTTAATGTGTGGTTATTGTGTAAATGTTACAGACTAGAAGTGCAAGCATTTATTAGTAAGAACAGTTGTTCCTGAAAGAAATCAGAAGGTACCACTCCTGTTTAATTTCTAATTGGAAAATTCAGAAGGTTTGTCTAAACTGGAGAAAGTGCTTCACCTGTTTTTGTCATTAATAAATAACGTAAGGTCAGATCCAAAATCTGTTAAAATTTATGGAAAAGCCTCCCAGTGATTTCAGTAAGCTTTGGACAAGGGCCTATACATCTATAATTCTTCCTCAAAGCATTTGCAGTTCAAGGATATCACGTGTCATTGTCCCTATTATTTTAGTGCATCATAAAAGTATATCGTCATCATAGAAATTTTAGCAGCTAAAGGTAAGTGTGGAGAAATCCTTTCATGCAGTACAGGGGCAGAAAAAAGAAAAATGATCCAGCCAAACTCACTGTAAAGCTCCAGCTTGCTCTCTCACTATAGGAATGATACTGTCAAGTTAAAATTATAATTGCTGATGGGATTTATGCCAGCAGTTGACCCAGATAGTGAGTTGATCATCAGCTGAAATGGGGATGTAAGGCTTAATAAGAATTGAAAGAACAGAACTGTTACGAGGAATTCCCCACGGAGCCCTTGAACAGTAGACAGTGTTATCTTTGCAGCTGTGCGTAGGAAGAAAGCACAGACTTCAGCAATTCTCCAGGCTTCAGAATGCACACAATGGTGTATTTCACATGAATGCATTTCTCTGTTATGGCTACCACTAACATGGATCCGTGCTTACATCTGGTGCATCTGTCCCTTTCATTTTTTTTATAGCTGATGGGAAGCCTATGCACTAACAAAGATGTTATCTTTGAATATTTTTTTTCGAATTTGAAGAGTATTACAGTTATACCTTCATATACACATGAACAGTAAGTGCTTAGTGTGTGGTTTTCTACTTAAATGTGGTATTTCAATGAATAGTAATATCTAAAAGGCTTCCTCAGACAAAGATTGTTTGCTCTTTTCAAGTCTGTCTTCAGTACACCCACTGGTATATAAATATAATACCAATTTATAGTCTCCATCACATTGTAGAATTTTAAAGGCAGAAGCTTATTATAAATTAAAATCATTAGATATCAGAATGTAAGTAACAAAGATTACAATTAAGGTGTATTATAGAGCACACAAAATGCCTCAGTGGGAGGCAATTGGATACCTTTGATTCGCAAGAGACAGAGAACCAGATACAGCCTGGCTGTTTTCTACCCATGCTGAAGCACAAAGAAGTCATAAACTGAGGTTAACCAACCATTTAAATGGGTTTGTAGCTGTTCGCATCACGGGCTCCACAAAAGAGCCAAGTTATATTAGTGAGCTGAACCCAAAATATTAAAGTAAAATTTCAGAACAATGTTTGAAAACTGATACAAATACATTCTCATTAATATGTAGCTTTGTTAACTAGATTATCAATTTTACATAATACAGAAATTTGTTAGTACTGAATTTAAAGTCTGTCAAGTTAGAAGTCTTTAAACACTATTTGATTTTTGTGGTATATGAAAGGTAATTTCTGTAGTGGTATTTTCTTCTTTTAAAAATATCTTATGGAAAAGTTAATGAATAGCTGTCCTGGGTGAATTTATGATGCTTGTATCCCCAAGTAAATAACACAAATAAATAACATGTGAAAAGAATGTGGAAAATATCAGCCTGGTTGGTATTCCACAGCCTAAATCTTTGTATATTGTGAACAATCCTTTGGGCAGAATTTGTCAAATTACCACCTTACTGTGGGTAAATATTCTGGATTTCCTGAGCTGCATGCAGCACAAATCAGAGGCATAGGAGGAACAGCCCAGCTATCTTTATATGCCCCCCACTCTGATTATGAGGGCTAACCAGTTATATCCCCAAGATAAATTAGAACAACTCCACCGCTACTTTATCTCAGAAAGCCCCTCAAGGGGCTGTTGTGCTCGTCAAAATTCACCAGAGCTCCAAATCCTACTTATCTCACTGAAGTCGAGGGTGGGCTGATAGGAAGGCAGCTACACCATCTTCCTGTTAACTGGAGATTTCCTCCGTCTGTTAGCACGGGCAAGGAAGACTGAGTGGAGCTGTGATAAACAGTATGCAAGGATATGAAAGGTTGTTGCAAAGAGGAAGGGAACAAGCTAATTCCCACATGCAAGGGAGATAGGGGAAAAAATGATGTGTTCATGTAGGAGTATCAAATACTGTGGGAAGAAAGATTAGAGTAATGTTTTTGGGACAGCATGTTCACTGAGGGAAGTCAAGTGCAGGGAAAGATTGCCTAAAGCAATTGTGGAGGCTCTGCATGGAGATCTTTACAGACAGGTAAGCAAAACCTCTGTCTGGAGTGAAATGGGAATGCTTTATCCTGCCTCATGGTCGTGACAGGTCTATTTTTGTTACAGTTCCTTATCACCAGGTGGCTGTGTATACATCTGGCTGGAGATCAGTGACCCTATCTGCCAGCAGTTCCTTGGGTAAGTCAAGAGTTACCTTGGCTAATCCTTGATTTTCGATTGCTTTGTGCCTGCAACTGCAAGGAGTTACACAACTTTCTATGGACAGAAGAACACACCCTGTCAACAAATTCAACCATTACTTGTCCTCCCTTTGACAGGACGTCTGCCACATCAACAATGAAACTGTCCTATATGAACATCCTTACAACAATACCATGTTGAAAAAAATCACTATACAGATGAGTCTATCAAGAAAATAATTACATTTGTGAAAATATTTTCAGACAGAGGCTGAAAATTGCCATTAGAGAAGGCTTGGGACTTGAGGCTTGGTTCTGAATGGAAAGGCTTAGGTTTAGAAGGTCTTCTCTTACGGACCTGCCAGGCAGGTTTGGAAAGCTTTCTGCGCTTGGTAAAACCGAAGTACATGTATAAGCTGAATGGAACTGGGAGAACACAGCCCATGTTATTTTTCATTCATGAGCCTAAAGAGAGAAAAATTAAAGGACTACAAGAAATTTGAGGACTGAATGGATTCCTCCTCAGTGCTGGCAGAAACATCAATTTGGATGGAAACCTGGAAGTTCTGTGCTTACAGGAAGAGGTTTGTTTGCTTTCCTAGTCAGTGCTACTTGGACTTTGTTTCTTCTTAATAGCTGACATCTGGTCACAGATTTTCTTAATATTCAAGTCCAAAAGTGAATAACATCTGATAATTAAAAATTTTGAGATAAACTTCAGCTTCTGGGTGTGTGTACATCTGGTCCCAAATATGAAATGTATTTCTTATTCATAAGCGCCCAAATAAAGAACAGAAATGCAAGTATAAAAAAAAGAAGTGAAATATATTCCTTTTCTCAATGCTCCTAATTACAAAGCAAAGGTACCTGTTTGTGGGTAAGGATAACAAAAATAATTATGTCAGGCAATGTCAGGCCCCAGGTCTCTGAGTGTAGACATTTTGTAACTGATGAAGCAACTGGAGTGAGCAGCAAGAAGTGGGAAATGCTCTTTTCCTTTAGTCAGATGTTCAGGTTAATGAATCAGGCCAAGTGAGTTGGGATTTCTTCTAACCAAGGGCTCTGGCTGCACCATCAATTTTTCCCCCCCACCAACCAGTGAGTCTTAGCATTCCATGTCCTCCAGCTGGCAGCTACCACAGCAAACCTTTTCAGAGCCATGTCCTTCCCTTAGCCCACGGCTGCTGTCCATCACTGCTTTTGGAGCAAGTTTTCCAACCCTTTTCCCAAAGGTGGGTCTCCTGCATGATACGTACGATAAGTTGCTACCAGCCAGGATATTGGGGTGTCCTTTTTTGGCTGGACCAAAAAGGTGAATTCATTCCCCAGCTTCCCTCAGGAGCCTTGATAATGATTCCCATAGGCTTTCTTGATGTTTACTAGGAAAGCAGAACTGAACAAGTGCAGACCTCCCTGCTGCTGAGGTTGGACAATAGGGCTGCTCATAATACCAACAGATGTTTTTCCTTTTTAGGCCGTACAGGGCAAATTTATTTTCCTCTCAGGAGCAAACATAAGAATAGCCAAGACTAAGAAATTCAGAGCTAGTTTCTGGAAACCCACTATTGACTTATGCTGCAAAGCAGTACTTACACTTAAGTAAGTAATGAGGCTCTTCTGGTTAGTACATGGAGCTGCTGGCTCAGCATAAATTGATGTGCCTTAAGCATCAAAGCTGGGCTTAGTTTTATACCCTGCTCTGCTTAAACATGGTGCACTAGGTTATTTCTCTACTTAGTGCATTGGGTCTGTAATGGCATTGTGTCTCTTCACCTTAAGGCATTGAGGTGTGAAAGTCATAGCACTTTGAAGTCCTCATTAGTATCATAAGAATCCAACTAATCTATATCAATTTTTTACATTTCTAAAAAACCCAACACTTTATAAACTATTTTTGGTTTCTCTTCTATTTCTTTGTGCTCATAAAAGTACTAAAACTAAAGCAGAAATAAAGGGGGAAGCATATTAAACTGTTTAAAGTCTTGAGTTCACAAAAACTTTTATCTGGATTTCTTGTTTGGATTCAAAGAGGCAAAACATAAGACTTTGATGTTGTTCATTGCCTGTTAAAAGAGAGAGAATGAGACCCACCAATAGGAAGAAGTTGGCATGAAGCCCTCTTTGACACAGCAAGCACAATGTAAAGGATTAAAGGTCTAATCTAGAAGATATATTGCACACTAAACAGCAGAACGATTTAGGAGAACATTAAATGGCACTTAAGCTAAACAGTTGTCCTTGGGAACTGCAGTTTATATGTGACTGCTCTAATATCCATTTTAAGCTTGCAGGGCTTTGAAAACAAGATGTCATTGTTTTATAAAAACACACACATTTAATCTTCACTTGTGAGGCTGTTCTTGAAATATCTGGCTGCTGAACTGGCTAAACATTTCAGAGGAAACAAACGAGGCTGGTGTCAAAACTAGTACTGTTGAACTTTATTTCTGAAGTTATTTGCATGTGCTCAGTTGATTTTTTTTTTCATCTAAATAAGCAAACCACAAACTTATTCAATGATAAAAGTCCCATTTAATTTTTTTAACAGTATTCCCACTGTTCTGTAAGAAAATAATAATAATAATGCAGCTTAAGTAATATGAGAACACCAAGAAAGTGGTCAGTTCTACATTCACTTGTGTTCTGCGTTCTTCATAAATTAATATTTATGGAACTATTACGAGGCTTCAGCCAAAAATAAAGACCACCCAGAGCAAGGTTTCAATTTTAGTATTCTAAGCACAGGTCATTAAAAAAAAAGTCTTACAAAAAAGCCTTCTTCTGTAACATGTACACTACATGGATTTTTCATGTACATCACTCAGTAGGCGTGTGAAGCATATTCCATTTCTAAAAAAATTACAATGCATGCTTTTATAATTCATTTATTATTTCTCCCTAGAGAGAAATCATCCTCTCCACCACACAGGCGATGAATAGAAAAGAAAAAAAAGGCAACAGGGAGGGGACTGTGTCTTGCAGAATTATACAGTCCAGTTCAAAACCCTCCTACTTTTAACTGATGATCTAGAAAACAAAATGGAAAGAACAATTAAAAAAAAATTTAAAAATTGGAACCATATATTTGATACCTTGAATATTTTTTTCTTGTATCAATCCTTGGCACAGTGATTAATCAAGGGTATCCCTTAGCTCAAGTCATTATCCCTGGCAGCTATTTGAACAATGAAGTGTCATTGTGGTCCTCAGGGACAGTTTTGGTTGACTGAGCTAGTGGTCTTCAGACAGCTGCCAGGAGAGAGGCAATCCCAGCTGGGTGCCTTGTTAATTGCTTCAGAAGGAACCTAAAGACAAAATGAGTGAGGAGAGCAACCACCTCCTGCAGGGCCTGGGTGGCCTGAAGTCACAGGTGGCCCGGGCTGAGGAGCACTCACAAGGCACTGCAGGATGGACTGCACGGTGTCATAGCCACGGAACAAGCAAGCAGAGACCCTCTGTCTCCAAGAGGCATTTCAAGGGGGTTGCAAGAGAAAAGTTAGCAGTTATCCTATAATAACCTCCTGCCAAATTCCTCAGTCACCAAACCCGGATGCCTACTGTCCTTGTTAGCACAGGATTAACTGCTGGAGAATCTGTGAAGCTGCTCCTCTCAGGTTGGGTAGGAATCCACTTAACTCTTTGTTAATTAAAAGCAGCAGCTGATGTAAAGCATGTAAAGCATTCTGTGTCTGTGCTAAGTGCCTGCCACAGTTCTCTGTCTCTATTTGACATCATTAGGTAGATTTGCCCGAGAGCACAGCATTGGGATGGGCAAAGGACAACAGCAGTGCTGAGGGAAGCAGAGCACTAAGGCAATTTGGTTAGGCTTCAAGCCTCACCTGTCCAGGGATGACATAAGGACTCTACTAGAAAAGTTTTGTGTGATTCTAATTTTAAGTGGTTCTGGTCTGAAATTTGTCAGGGGAAGGATGGTGTTGATCCCAGAAGATAAAGTATTTTAGTAATTCTCCTATCTTTCCCTTGAGAAGCCTTCCTAGGATGGTCTATTTTTTCTGTCTTCCTATATACCCATGCCAAATACCACCCCATTTCCAAGGCCAGAAATTTCCTTTCAAGTGAGACCACTCAAACCATGTCCCTAGCAATGGTAACTTTTCTGCTGAGAAAAATAGTAAAAAACCAAGAGTAGAAATAACATGTTTTATTAGAACAACTAATATCCTCAGAACAAATGCAAACTTGCAGGCACCAGTAGCCTTTCTTCAGCTCTCAAAAACAATTGCAAAATGAAGGCAATGTAATTTTGATTCATTGTGATATCTTAACCTGTAAGACACCTGAGAGAAAATTAGCCTTCTTCCTGTGTAGAGCCAGGTGACTGCTCTCTCAGCAGTCCTTCCTCTATTTTGTAGTGTGTCACTGAAAAGCTCAAGTCTCAGCCCACACAGACAAGTCTTACATATTATTTGTCTTTAGGACAACAACTAGGCTTTTCTTTGTTTTACCTTTTTGGCTTTTAGCTTTTTAAAAAAAAATTATGGCTATAAATGCTGACTTGTTGGTATTTTTGTTGCTCTGTATAGGTCCTGCATCAGGGTGATCTCCATCTCTGAAAAATGGTAGACCCAAAAGTTCTGGAAAGAACTGAAGGGCTCCATTGGGCAAAAGGAAGATTTGGGGAAAAAGATTCTGTTGGAGGAAAAAAGCTTGGCTTAAACTGGTCTAAAATTATGGCACTTAAACAGAGCTTATTTAGTCCAAGTTATTCATTGTAAGTGACATCATTTTGGACATTGAACTTCAGATAAGTTGAACAATATCAGAACTTTTCCAGATGCAGAACATGGTAAACATTGGAGCTAAAATGTCTGTAGTGTACAAAACATTCTCCCAAGTGCAGTTGGCTGCTCCCATGCTGGAATAATGCATACCCACAAATAGCAAGTAACAAAAAACACTTTCTATTTCTTAATAGGCTGTCTGCTGTTAATTATTTTAGTTGCTTGCTGGGAACAATAGAGGTGAATTGGAAATGATGGTTCAGCAATTATGAGAAATAAATAACTATTTTCAATGTTTTGGACTTAACTAGTATATAGCGCCTCTCATGAGACGATCCCAAATCACTTAGAAAAGGGTAACTATTGTATTATACTCAATTTACAAGCTAGTAGAGAGGGGCTAGGAAGTTAGTAGGGTGTTTAACTTTGAACAGGGTGCAGGAATGGCTTTTGCTGCAGCTATTTATAGAGGATTTACACAACTGTAGTGTTTATTGTGTCTTTCAATAAAAAGCAGCTGCAGAAACAAGCAGCTGGCAAACTTCAGTACCTGTGAGATACCCAAGACATTAACCAGAAAGCTGATGCACAGGTACAAGGAGATTCCCATGCTCTCTGCAGAAATTTAAGTGTTTCTTTTCTAACAAAAGTCTGAACCAATTTTAAATGTTTATGTTGTTTATGTTCAAAATTCTCTTCCTCTGCCTGTTTAAAGCCAAAAATCCTCATCCTGATATAAATCATCCAGGCGCATTGTTTGAGTTCCTGAAATAGGTGTTTGCTGCATAGTTCTGCAGGCTCTGGCACAGGTATTGTTCCTAGGGAGCCTCTCATCCACACACTGAAATATTTCTTCAGGATTAGCAGTGCCATTGACCCAGATTTAGCCATATGTATGGGCTGGAAGCTGTGTGCTGATTGCTCTCTAGCTGATATGGGACCTACTTTCTCATGAGAAAATGGTGCAAATATTGACTCTATGACCCCTTTCAATCCACTTACAGACCCATCTTCCTATGAGTTCATGATGACCCTCACTTCTGCACATTAGCAATGTAGGCTCTATACTCTCTCTGTATACACATCATGTAAGAGACATGCAAAGAAGAAAGGATCAAAGATGTGGCCATGAGCTGAACATCTGCTTCTGCCCATGATCTGTTTTCCTTGACATTTTCTTATCTCACATGCCGTTCATAAACTCCAGAACTTTGAAACCAGCCTCTCCTGTTTTCCATTGCATTATCTTGGATTGTGCTAAAAGAAAAAATGCAATTTAATGTATCTAGAAATTAAGACTCCTTGGAGAACTCACAAAGGAGATGTGACCACTCTTACAGCCAAAGGGCTGGAACAACACTGTTCAAATTGCTGCCTAAATAAGATATGCTAAGTTTTGTGCCTCTATTTATAGGTTTCTTTAAAATTCTGTAGATAAGTTTGGGCTTAGAACTTTATTCTTTAGTTGAATTTCTTGTGAGAGGCTGCATAAAGGTCAGAAAAACTTGCCTTATTAAGAAAGAATGGGAGGGAGGGGGGGGAATCAAAAGAGCCTGGAGATGCTTTGATTGAAAAGAGCATGTTCAATTTCAAAATTATGTCATGTCTTTTTATCTTGTGAAACAGTCACTTCGGTGCTCACTGACTCTATTTCAAATCTAATTTTGAGATTTCATAGTGAGATTCATCCAAAAGCCATCAGAATCACTTCTGCAGTTTTCTGTGAGATTTGGATTGGACTCTGCCCACATGTATCCAATTAAAATGGTCACTCAGACTCTTGAGATCATCTCCCTTTCATCCTCTTGCAACAGAAGTTAGGGTTTCTCAAGACAATATGATATCCACTCTCTATCAGCAACACTAAGAGTAGTGGATGCATAAAAAAACCCCCAGCCAATACATCAGATTTTGCCATAACTTCACACTGTGTTCAATCCTATTGATGTCAGTTCTGGGCAGTGTTTGGCCCCAGATTTTCCCACAATGGGATCCCATTCTTCTTGCATGAGAATATGTCTTGGACAAATTGCCATGTCACATGCATTCAAAGGGCCATGATAAACCCTCCATCTTTGCACGGGCTCCCAATTACATCAAAGGAATTTCTGCATACAAAACAAGGGTAAAATATGCCTCTAATTTAAGGTTAAATTATACCGTTAAGACATGGGCTGAAATAAGGGGCAGCAAGGAAGCTGAACCACATTACGGAGCACATCCAAAGCACTGTCTCAGAAAAACGCAATCCTTTGTACTGGGAGCATTTGGTTCAAATGGGGAAGAATTTGTGATGTGCCCTTTCAGGGAACAAGCTATCTCCTTCCCTCCAGACAGGCCCAGTGTAATTCAGGCAAGGAGAAGAAATTAATGATTTAATATGCTCTTTACCTCTCTTTTCACACTGATTCCAGGCAAAGACAAGGCCTGGTCTCTGGGTCCCACACTTCAGCTATCCACAAAGACTGTGAAAATACAAGAATGGTCTTACTCTTTTTTCCCCCTACCACTGTATGAATGCTTCTGTGATGAACAGTTTATCTTGTGGGAGAAAAGATCCAAACCTGGTTTAGCAGTGAATACTCTGATGACATATGGGGTCATATGGAAGAAATGCACCTATGTATGTTCCCTGTATATGTAAGTATGATTACAAAAGTAAAGATGAACTATTGTCTGTAAGGGTCTAAGATAATCTAAGTAGAGATTGACAACAGCACAGACTTCCTAAACCAGAATAAAATTGGAAATTCAACTCTCATCTGGGAATATTATGAAAATACAACTAAGAAGGAGATTCTGCAGAGTCAGATATTTGCTGCCACTGTTTAAATATTTTGAGCTCAGTGAAAGTAAAGTCAAAGGTGGTAGAATCTTCTCCCTGCTCAGTCTTTTATTTATCGTTTCTTCCATCTTAAATATGTTGTCTAGATATCAGTATCAGGTACCTTCACCTATGGCACCCTCACGAGTAGCACTTTGGTGGGAACTGCAACTCTTCCATCAGGTTGCATATTCTGGAGCAAGGGAAAGGATCACTTCATCCAATGAGATTTTGGAACTATGCATTGTAACTCAGTTTTGCTTATTGCTATCTACACAGCTACCAAAAAAACTGTGATTTGAAAGATTTGGGATAGAAGACTATAAATTGTGTTACAGGAGGATTTTACAGAGGATTCAGTGGATTTAAATAATTTATGATTGCATCTGACTTTAATTGATGTATCCCAAAGTCACACATATAAAATGTGATGCCCTTTTCCACAACTTTTGTTTTATAAAAAAACTCCTTGTATAGTTCATGACAGTTTTAACTTTTCACAAGGCACTCAAAGACTAGAATCATCTTCCTTGTGGGCCTGCTAATGGAAATCCCCTCATACAGTTATTAGTCACTGTCTTACAATAGCTTCTTGTCTCTAAGTACTTTGATGTTGTACATAAGAGCCGTGGATCAATTACATTCATTTTTCCCATTACCAGGCAAATATTTGGACATTTTCTGTTGAGTTGATTCAAGGCAGAACTAAACCAAAGGAGTTGCATACTGTGCAGACATTTCTAACCTTCAGAAGCTGAAGGTTTTGTGACCTGGGAGAATTAATAGATGTTTATTCTAGCAGGGTAAATGGAAAAAGACCATTTCTATTTTAGGGAGATAAATGAAAAGCAGGGAAGATGGGTTTTGTTATGACAAAATCGTTCACAAGTGGCATGTTGAAATGAGGAAAAGCAGTTATGTATTTATATTATAATCCTTGGGTATGTTTGTCAAGAAAGACTCAAGTGGCAAAACGCATTAGTAATTGTTGTGTTTCCTCACTTGTCAAAACAAGAATTTCCACTAAAATTAGTCTACTAAGGCTGCCTCCATCACAATGATTCAAAACACACTGACCTTCTGCAATGAAAATCCAGAACATTTTTCGTTACCATGTGATTCTTCCCAACAAGGAGAACACATATAGCCATTTCTTCTTGCCTGTTTCAAACAATAGCTGCAAGTCTTCCACCACTGTGTCAGAAACACATTTTGAAAATGTTTCACTCGCCAGGATTCTTCTGCAGAACAGAAGAAGGAAGGCGAGCCAGCTGGCATGCCCAGCAGTGGCAATCTCAAGTGCTTACCATGCTCAGGAATGTTAGAAAGCATGAGCAAACGGGAGGCATTCTCCAAACATGGTGCTGCAGTTACCCCTCAGCTGGTGCTGCTCTTCTAAACTTACTCAAATTGGCTACAAAGATGGAGGGGGATTTTGACTCAAACAAAGCTTTCATTGAGAAGAGACTAGTGCTCAATTTGGTCATTGATTCTTCATTAAATCTCTTTTTCAGCAGACAGCACAGATTCCCTGAAACCACTTTTTCCATAATCCGTAAAGGAATTTCTGTGCCTGTGGTATAGACAAACCCTCTGTTAATTCAGCTGTATTACTGCTGTGGTTCTGGGGATCAGAACGTGTCAGCTGTATGGAAAGGCAGCTTGCATGGCCTTCCTCCTCTTCCTTCAGAGGTCAGGAACTGCCCAATGATAGGAGTGGTGAATCCTAAGAAGTAACCC
The DNA here is from genome assembly GCA_013397095.1 of Sterrhoptilus dennistouni. Taxonomy (NCBI): domain Eukaryota; kingdom Metazoa; phylum Chordata; class Aves; order Passeriformes; family Zosteropidae; genus Sterrhoptilus; species Sterrhoptilus dennistouni. The sequence continues at coordinate 93,512 of VWZU01012789.1, forward strand.
CATAAGTGGATTCCTCCCCAGGAAGATTTCTATTTGTCTGTGAAGCAAAAAGACATTTTTTTTTTGTCTAAAGATTAAGGAAAATCAGATGATGAAATTATTGTCAATATTATCTTCTTTAAATAATAATTAGGTAATGGATTTAGAGCTGTTCAAAGAATGAACACATAAATGGATAACATACAGGTTGCTCATTGCAAAGTCAGGATTATGACTTTTTTTTTCTGATGGGGTTTTAATATTTTTTTAAGTCTTTCTGAAATGGTATTAGCTACTTCTTGAGTATTTCCATTTAACAAAAAGATGGGATTCTGACAAAGAAACTTTGAAAAACAGTAGCATTTCTGTAAAATATTTCATTAACGTTGTGCAGTTGGAATAGAAAATTAGTCCAGTTTCAACCCTGAAAAAATTAAAAATTACGAACTTAAACATGCAATTGTTTTTAAGTTCTTAAAATCCATTTGTAAGGCTTGATACAAAATTATCATATCTATCACTTCCAGGAGAATATCTTGTGTCAAAAACATCAAGGTGTTTCAATAGGAGAAGGTATAGGTCAGCACTGTTATCTGCTGTGGCTGCCAGGAAAGGCATAAATCATAGTTATCTGAAGGGTTGATGCTGTTCCATTCATGTAAATTTGAGTCAGGAGAAACACCACTGTAACCAATGGACTGCACAACTGTACAGATAGCAGGAAGAGGGTGCCCCAAACACATTGTGTTTTGCACATTTTATCTTTCTTTACACATTTTCCTGCTCTAACCCCCTTTTATTTATTCCTTAAAATGAACGATTGTGAAGAGCTGCAACTGGAAACAGCCTTATCACAGGGAACCGCCCTCAAATCAATGTGTCTTTTATTAGGCATTGTCTTGAATCTCCCAACCACAACTTGAACTAAGGACAAGGGAAGTTGGTGCCTTATTGCATTATTGTAATTTGTAGCTTGAAAAGCGTTATTTAATTTTCATTTGAAATGGATTTGCAGCATATGCAATTTCAAAAAATAGGATGAAACGTACTGTCTCTTTCCATTTGTGGCTCAAGCACTTTGTTGGAGGCATTGTCATTCATCACAATGTCATCTCATGCTTATTAGTTTGCTTGCTGGGTAGAGGCATTTCAGCTAAAAGTGAAAGTACCAATTGTGCTAACTGCAGTTATATGTTTGCAGTATATTGAAGAAAATAGATGTAGTCTGGGACTTAAGTTAAGAGCACAACTTCTGTGAGGTGCTGAGAACATCCTGCCAGATGCTGTGCAACCTCAGCTCCCATCCAGGGTGACAGAAAGCTAATGTGCCCTGTCTTTTTCAGGGTCAGACCACTGGTGATTAAACAATTCTAGCAAACATGATCTCATCCTTATTTGTCTGGGACATTATGAAATACAACATGAAGGAAGTTCAGATGTGGTAGCAGAATACAAAGCACTAACACACCCAGCATGATGCTTGAAATGTGTTTCTTTATAATCCTATATTTCCCAGACAAACACTTGTAAACATTGAAGTAAAACAAAACACATTTTCTTTTCATGAAAAAAATGCCTTAAAAACCACAGGATTAACAACACCAGGGAAGGACAATCCCCTGAAGGGTCTAAATCTTGTTTCCAAAACTTGGGCCAAGTTAACTGTGTTTGAGCTGAATTTCTTCACAATAGCACATGGAAAACATTAAAAAAAAAAAAAGTATCACGGTCAAACATACCCTGAATGGATTCTGAAGTGATACCTCATGATTTGAACACTTACTGATTACATTCCAATGATTAGGGTGGGAAATGGAACTCACACACACTGGATCTGGTTTCTGGCTTGGCTGCAGGTTTTCTTGCATAGACAGGAGCAAATCAGTTTTTCTGTGCTGTATTGTGGTCTCACAGCTAAAGAAAATAAATTATATTCTGCTTTGTTCAAGTCAGAAGCAACACAAATGGGAGAACTTACCTGCCATTCCTGTCTTCAAAAGCAAAGGCCACTAAATATATGCTGAGGTGATAAGAAGTGATAGCCTTATTTATTTTATGCAGTAAAACAAAAAAACATGTGGAAAAAGCTCACTGTTGTTGGTTGGGTTGTTGTTTTGTTTTTTTTTTTTTTTGCTGAATCACATTGTTTTTGAAAATAGACAGATTATGACATTATATCATAGGTTTTTATTCAAAGGTTGCAAAGAGCTCCTCCTTCTCTCCTGCCCGGGCTGTGTCCAGTCATCCAGTCAGAAGAGAAAACTATCACACAAGTGAACATCCCTGGAAATGAGGAGCATTATAGACAAAATGCCTGGTTTGTGGGGTGAAAGCATCAGTAATATAACACAGGCCCAGACCAATGTCTCTTTGATGGTGTTTTATCTTTGGCAGCAGATTCAATTAAGGCAGGATTCATCCCATATCCTTCCGAGAGTCTGCCCTTCAACTGTGCCCTACTTTCCCATCTTCCAGCATTTAGCCACATAAGAACTTTCTGAGCTAGAGGTAGCATGTAAATCACCCATACAAAGCATCTTATATTCATGAATTTGCCTAATCCGATAATTTCAGGGGGATAAAAATTACATGTTTGTCTTTCACAGAATCCATCCTACAGCAAGGATGATGTAATGATGTGCTGAACAAAATTCTTCCTTTTCCTGTTGTCTGGTAACACAGCCCTTAGCTTCTGTACTATTGCAAAAGTTTCCCATCTTCTTAATTTCAGATATTTTCACCACATTACCCATTCACTCACCACTTTTGCAAATGGAAGGGCATTTTTTTTTTAGACTCCTTTACAGAAAACTCCTCTGATTATTCTTGTTCCCCTTATCTATACTTTTTATGTTTTCCTCATACTGGTGCTGCTTTCATCCATCACAATCACAGTTGATTGCCTGACAAATTCATATTTGAACTCTTTCAAATTTCCTGTGTGAATACTGCCAATTGTTACTGATATATCGTGCTACTGATTTGCTCTAAAATCTCTGACACTCCAAAATGGGAGTTTGCACAGACTCATTGGACATAAAGAATGACCCCAGTGTGAAAGACTCCCACCTCATTTACAGCAGGGACCAGTGCAAATAATTCATTTGGCTGTTCCATAATGTCTTTATCTTCCTTTGCTGCTTCTTCTCATCCTGCTAGCTGTCCTGCTTCTGATGTGGATACAAAAGGCTTTACTGTTAGTGCCCATTACTTCTGCAAATTGCTTTCACTAATATTTTAGCTAGCTTTGCTGTGGTTTAACATTTATTTTGCTGAGGATTATTCTCTTCCTCTGTTTTCTTTCTTTGGACACTATGTCCATATTTTGGAAGATGTCTTTTGAATAGTGTCTATTGCACTTCTCTTTAACTCTGCCAGATGCTTCTGGTTGTGGCTCATTCAGAGTCCATTTTTATTGATGCTATCCATGACTAGCACACATTTACTCTTTTAAAAGCATGCATGCCACTTGCAAATATTTCATTCTTCTAACTATTATTTCCATATCTGCTTCAAAGAGTTTTATCATTTTTATACAATTCCCCAACTATTTATCTGAAGTATTTTAGTGGTGACTTAAATATTACAAGACACCCAAGCTTCTGAATCGCTTTTTAAGTTTTTACTAGGGATAGAAATCAGACAACAAAGCAAAATAATGAAAGGTAAGTTGTCATGAAAAGCTTTCTCCATTTGATTCACATATTAACACAGGGGTTAATGCTCCATCAGTGTTTGTTTCGTAAATTTCCAAATATCTACATTAACATCATCCAGAGTGTAGTGGGGGTGAAACAGGGGAGGAGAGGTGGGTAGGCAGATTTATCCTAAAAGCACTACACTAAATCCTTTGTTGTTTACAAAAGGCTTTAAAATTATCTTGGCCAAAACCTCGAAGTGTAGTTAGATCCTGATGTATGGCTTCATGGAAACATCAGTTTGGGTGCAAATATTTCACCTTCTGTGAGAGATGCACCATGGTAAACATCCTCCCTTCAGAAACTCTGAGTGTGAAGATTACAAATTAGGCTAATTAATTTGTGGCTACAAATAAAGCCACAACAGATCCTAACTACAGCTTCAGAACTTTGGGCAGAGTCTTAGGAAAACCTCAGAGAGGCTTTTGTATACCTTAGCAAGGTATACAAGAATCTCCTTAAAGTAATAAATGGAAAGGGAGTCATGTTCACCTGAAACTTGGGACTTGCTATGTGGTTAAGTAGCTCATTATACTTTTCACAGGAATATGATGATGTTTGTGCCATAGTAAATTTCTGTTCTTTAGGTTCTGTAAATGTAAATAAGTATTTATTAAACTATGAATTCTCTCTATATTTTGATCTGCTTTAAATAAGAAGTAAATATATGTCACTTTTTAGATGTCTTGCTACATGTCTGACAAACAGGGGAATTTATGCAGATAACATACTATATACACACAATATGTATAAGTCTATACAAGTATATAAATATACATTTTTAAGCTTGCTCATGTTCTGCATGCCTAATGGTGCAAAACAGATGCTTTTTTAAATTTTTAATAGCATAGAACCCCTGCCAATGGGAATGAAGAGCTGAATTTATTTTTTATTTTCCACATTGAGATTTTAAATTTTGTAAGAAAGCCAGCCATTTTTTAAAAATAGAAGAAATAAGCCAGGAAGACTGAAAGACTGGAAAAACAGATGTCATTGTAAATGACAAATAAGAATACAATCCTGTTTTCAAAAAGTCTCTTCAGAAATTTTCCAATCTGATGTGATTTTTTTTTTGTATGGAAGCTTGAATAGAGTGTAAGAATAACTTAGAAGTAAATCTCACAACTCAAATACTATATTATAGAGTAAATCAGTTTATTTTAAATTTAATTGAAATGTATTTTTTAATTTGAAACATTGGAAAAGACATACTACATACTTAAAAGAGAACTTTTATCGGACTTTTTGTAATAAACCTGTTTAAACCTTCACAGAGTTGTGAACTCTGGGAAGCAACGTGCATAGCCCAGAGCAGTTGACCTAGAAATCACTGCTCTGAATGATCCAGGGAGAGCTCGTCAGTGATAGCAGCATTTGGGGTGATCAAGAATTGCTTTGAACCATTTGGTCTATTTCTGTTTTTGTTTCTCACAGTAATATTGAACCAACTTGTCGTTACTACAGAATGAGTCAAAAGCAATGGAACAGCAAAGGCAGACAGACCTGTGTGCTCAGCCAGAGCCATGTTTTGTCATTTTATCATACAAACCATGTCAGCTGGCGGCAGCATGAGTAATCTAAGCTTCAAACAATATCATTCTGCAGTTAAATCAATGAACACAGACAGAAACAAGCTAAGTCTATTTTAGACAGCCTAATGATCAGCAGTTTTTTTTCTAATGGCTTGTCAGACTTCAACCTGTCAAGGCTGAAGATTTAGGGACACGGATTCACTGGAGATTTCCTGATTGCATTCCTGCTGGGCTATCTATGAATCACAATGGGAGACTCCTAGGAAAAGGGGAGAAAATGGATCGCCTTCAGGCCTTTATGAGGCACAGGTTATTGTCATGCCTCAACTAAATCCTAATTACTCTGATTAACAATGCGGGCCTGTCACTGCTCATGCATAAGAGTGGAAAAGTTTGCAGTGAGGACTATGAAATTCTGCCACTTCTGCCAGGCCTCCACACGTGCCTTGCTGGGGCTTTGTGGGCCCTGCGTGCCTTTCACCCAGCTGCTGTTTCCAAAATAACACCGTTGCCAGGGGCAGCTCCATTTGCAATGCAGACCAGACCTGCACACACTTGGTGAGATCAACTGGCTCACGAGATGGGCTGCAGGATTTAAAACATTTTTGAGAAGTTACCGGCTCTGCAGATCAGATTTCTTGCTGCTTCGTATTATTTTTCCTGTTAAAATCTGTGGTAGGTTGCCATTCAAATTTAATGTCATCTTTTCATATACGTGTATCAGTACCCTATCTGTCTCAAAGCTTTGTCACTGCTTAACTGTTAAGTATCTCTGAGGTAAATAATATTTAGGCAGGTGTCTGCCTAAATATATAATATATAATATATAATATATAATATATAATNTATATAATATATAATATATAATATAGGAAATAATATTTAGGCAGGTGTCTGCAACAGCATACACACATCTACTTGGATAAAAATATCCAACAGTTTAGTGAGAGCTATAGCACTGCTTTCATTTGAGGGGGAAAAATAAAAGGGAAGAGGAAAGACTTTATTTCTAGAAAAAAAAGTGTATTTTGAGATGCACGCTCTAGATTGCAGTCATCTATAAAGCTTTGCCAGTCCCAGAACATTTGCCCTCTCAGCTCCTATGAGCTCTGCAATCTGATCCTGCCAGCATCAAAACTGACTGCAGCTTGCAGAATTAGCCCGTGCTGCCTCCATGCTGACATCCAGCATTTCTTACCCCTCACCTCCACACCCATACTCGTTAAACACAAAGTGTTGGAGTGTTCAGCGATGAAGCCTATAAAAATAAATCTTCAGTCGTGCCACAGTAGGAAAATTAGGGCATAATTAAAACTCTTTACTTCTTGTTTCCCTATTTTAGAGGACTTTTCCTGAGAACTGCTATGTTCTGCTTTGCCACATTCCCCAGCAGAGTCCACAGCTCTGAGAATTTTGTCTTGGAAGAGCAGAAAATACTGCTACTTCTTTTGTGGATATGTGCAGGGTCTTCTGCTTCACAGCCAGTGCATTTATTGGGCCTCTGAGATTTGGACTTTACCATGTGATCAACTGAAAAGGAAAGGACGTTTGATTCTCCCAGTTTAAAGCAAAACTTCAAATTAAAGTATAGGAAAAAAAAAAAAAAAAAACAAAAAAAACAAAAAAAAAAAAAAAAAAAAAAAAAAAAAAAAAAAAAACCNACCATGGTAACGATCTGCTTTGAAATGACAGAGCTGTTTCCCTGTCAGAAGCAGCATGCTGATTTCATTAAACTTTCTCTGGAAGCTTCCCGGGCAGCCCGGCCAGCTGGCAGCCCTTTGCCCTGCCCAGACACTGGATGCCCCTGGTGCCCAGGCTCCACCAGCACTGCCCAGCTGATGGCAGCCACAGGGACCCACACTTACTGACAGACTTGGGACAGGTATTCGGAAATGTTGATGTTTCATTCCAGGGCAAACAAAATGAAATGTTGACAACCTGGAATTTCCCTGAAAACAGATGTTTCCTTTTCTGGCCAGCTCAACCTACACACACACACACACATACACACACACTTGCAGAATTATTAACTGCTATGCAATTACACCAGACTGTATGCCCGCTTCCACTGTGTGGTGTGGAGGGAATCCAGCCTTCTAATTCCCATGTTAGAGCAGCCACCAGAGAGCCACAGAGCCTGGGAAGTGGTTAGGTGCCATAACTCCTCCATGGAGCAACACGGAGCTTTGTGCCATGTCAGTGTGGAGCATCTGCTGTGAAGGAAGGAGAGCACCGATGTGTCTGAGCAGCCCACACAGAGCCACAGGCCCTGGCTTACAGAACAAAGTACAGGAAAGGCATCACTGTTTGGATCAGCAGTGGCTCCATCCCCTGGGAGCCCTCTTTTTTCTTCTTCTTTCACAGGAGCAGTTGCAAAGTGCCAAAAGCTATCGGGAAGCCTGCATTACATCAGGCGAGCTGAGTGTACTGACCTCCTGAGCCAGCCCACAGGGAAGAACAACAGGAGGGAGATTGCAGAGGAAGATAGGACTACTTAAGTAGCAATTCATTGTGAACCACTTTTCTAAGCTGTTGATAGAAGCATCAAGTGTGAGAGAGGAAGGGGACTTATCTTCTTGCCCAAGCAGAACCCTAATGACTCCATAATGACTGCTAAATAATGTTGCCAATAATCTCCATTTAATTATACAGCTCTAGTAAGTCCTAAAAAGGAAAGAAAACAAAGAAAACACAAAAGGCGTCTGCAGTCCTAACAGACCCCGCAGTTCCTTAGCCTAGTTCTCTGAAATGCATGTGGATATGTAGTATGAGTTATCTTCTGGAGAGAATTCCCATCCTCCATCTCACCTGAAATAGCCACTCATGGGAAATAAATTTGCTCAGCTCTTGACACAGCCATCAATAAACTCTGTGTCTGTTATGGCTCGTGAGCATCCAGGTAGGATGTCCTCAAGACAGAAATATATGTGATTTCACAAATCTCCTTTGGAAGGCTCTTCAGCAGCATTTTATCTTTGACCAGAGGGCACTACAAAAGCAGGGTGTTTAATGAACACAGCGCCACTTCATGCGAAAATTTGAGGAATATTTTTCAGACAGATGCCTATTGTAAGAGCTGCTGACTTTCACAATGGGCTTTTTAAAAGCCTGAAAAATATGAATTCCCTCTTTATCATTATAAATTTTTTTACAGATGCTGGAAGTCTGAAAATAGGCCGCTCTTGGAAATAACAACTTAATAGTATACTGTGTGTACAACAGGCTAAGGAGAATATTTAAGCACGAAATTCTATTTTTGGCCTAATATCCCAAAACTTTCCTAATGCTCATTTCACTAAAATATTTCTTCAGGCACAGCCCAGAACCTGGCCAATACAAATACTATTTTCATCTGGAATATTCAGCAAGATAATTGATAAAAAACATGGCATAGTAGGTGAAGGAGCTGTCATTTGACTTCCAGCACCAGCTCAGGAGACTTACTGTTATTATAAATAATACAAATTAAGAAAACACAAAGAACCAGGTTTCTAGTTACAGTGTAGAAAGAGTGCCAAATTCTGGATTTGGGGATTCAATTACAATGTGCAAGCCAGCGAAGCAGGAATGAAGAGCACCTCCAGAACTGTATTTTTATGAAAACATAGTGCAATTTCATCCATCAACTACTGCACATTTAATTTTAGCCACATGTGTTTAATAAGCTGCCCTTAAAGCTCCAGCTGATGAACTTTGTTAGTTATTCAGTTTGGTGACCATCACCTCTCCTACCTCCCGTTTATCTGTGTAGAGTAGAAGAAGTGTAGGTGGGAAAATTCACAAACCAAATTTGGTATTATCTTAAATTAGATGGGAATTATATTATTAAGGGAAGGAGAAGTTATGTTAAGTAGAAGTCAAGAAACTGCTCTGTCTTAGCATCATATAAATCTGAGGGTAAGCACTGATTCCAAGGTGGGGAGAGAGGAAGCAGCCCCCTCTGCAGCAGCTCACTTTCCTGTGCTTCCATGGCCATGGCTAATCGCCATTCCTTTGGAAAGGTAAAAACACAGTGCAGACACTACACCTGATCGTAATAGGAACCTGAGCTTTACACAAACTGTGCCGTACAAGAGGCACAGTGACATCTACTCATCTCACTGCAAATACCACAGAAATCTGAGCAGGTCACAGCTGATGGCAAATGAGCAGCATGGAACCAGCTTCCCTGGATCTCTGAGTGAGGTCTCCAGGAAAAGGGCAGGCAGCAGGCTCCTTCCCAGCACCCAGAGGCTTCTTTTCCCTGTGCAACAGAGACAGAGAAGAAAAAGAAAAGCAAGGAGAAAGAGATGCCAAGGGAAGAAGCTGAGTTCAGAGCAGAATACAAGTCCCAAAAGGTGATGGGAAATGAGGAAAGGCTCTATATTCCTCCAGTGGAAAATATTAGAGCATGAGCACAGTCTGGAGTGCCCTTATTAGACAAGCAGCAGCCATTTTTCTTCTAACCTCATTTTTTTCCATTAAAAAAAATAAAATTGGCCAGTTGATGTGATTCAGCTCCTGAACTGGCCTTTCTAGAGGTAACATTTCCTGTCTGAGGTACTGTTTCTGGCTCACTGGATTTCCTGGCTGAAATTTTCAAAGTCACCTAGGGAACCTGTGTGTTCACACATGTACCATGAATTCAAGCAGGAAATGTCATCTGAACCCCATGAGCAGATGTGAAATATTCTGGGATGCTGGTTTTTTGTTGTTGTTTTTTTTTTTTTAATCCCTCTCTTTTCACATATTGTAAATTTGCTTCATCTTTTATCAGTTTTTTTTCTTCTCTGTTCTTTCTTCTCATAGTTCCTCTTTCCCCTAAAGCTCCTCACATTTCACTCCCTATTGATTCATATTTCTCTCTTTTTCTCCTACAGCTACTAGTTTCTTCTGTGGTTTTGACTTTCTTTTGTCTCCAAATGCACTCCCTTCATCCTCACTCCTCTGTGTCATCAGTCTGCCCTATCTGGCCAGTTGCCCCACATGTAAAAGCTGAACCATCTCTCCTGTTCCCAACACAACTCATAAAATGGAAATTCACTTCAGTGCTTCCTCCCCAGCAGTGAGGCAATATAGATCATCCAAGCTCCATGCAAGAACATCAACCTAACTGCAGAAACACCCTCTGCAATATTCTGTGGTGTGGTGGAGCAGGGAGGGAGAGAGACAGGGTGAAGAGGAATTGACCTATGTCTGCTCTTCTTGGTCATAAATCACTACCTATAAAGTGTTCAGATGGCTTTGAACACTGATACCTGCACCAGGCTGTTTCTCACTGTCCCAGATTTTACACTGGCATCCCCAGTGTGCTACAAAGGCAAATTCATGCCTTTACATGGCAGGTTCAGGCACCTGAATTCCCAGGTGTGCTCTGTATTTGTCCCTATGTATGCCAATGCTGGTGTTTGCAGCCACTCTGTACCACTGATTTAGAGCTTCTTCTCCTGAATCCAGATTATTTCTGTGGTAAAATAGGAAGGTAGAAGCTGTCCCTGTTCCAAATGTCTTCAACTATTTCCCAGAATATATCTGCATCTTTAATGCTGTTCGTAGTCTGGAACACAAGCATACTGAAAATAACACAAATTAGGTAGCTGAATACACTTTTACTTCTTTATTCAGTATAAAATATGCTCTGATGTGGAGCTGTGAAATATGTGATTAATCATTTGGCTCCATACGCACAATACCCCACTAATAAATTTGATTTTTAAAAAAAAATTACCATCATAGATTAATTTTTAATGCAAAAAAGGCAATTAAGCTATCTTTGTATATATCTGAGAAATTACATTTTTTATGTCTACATTTTAGCCTAACACCCAAACAACTGCACAACTTCTTAATTTAAAATATGTAGGTCCTTTGAGGTCAGGCTTCTCTTTGCAGGACTCACAAAAAGCTATTAGAGTCTGCCAATTCTGTAGTGCAAAATTTATAGCAACAGGTCAAACGACAGTTCCTAGAGGAATCCAGCAGCCCTTTGTAGTAAATCAGCAGTCATGTCTTTGATAAATGTCTCCAGAGTGCAGCAGTAACTGTTCCTCTGTGCTGAAAGATAAAGCAGTGGACTCATATGAGCCATGGAGCCCAGGGAAAGTCACACAGCAACAAGGAACTGGTAAATGACTTCTGAGGCAGTAAAGGTTAACCCAGCACTCATGAACACTGAACTTAGCAGCTCTGGAAAACAAGATGGAAGCCTACCTGGGCACATGAATTCAGGTGTGCTGCTTAAGTATAAAATGTGCAGCTCCCTGGAGGATAATAAGGCAATTGCTCTAACCCAAACAAGAAGTATAAAACTTTTTCAGATGGATAAAAGCCTCTCCAAGTGTACCTATTTTCATGGTGCCATGAACTTCTGTGTTCAGCCTGTTACTTGATAATTCTCTTGGAGTGCAGGTCCTACAAGCAAAGAGCAGGGCTTCCTCCAGGCTCCATTTTAGTGCTCCAGGGGCCAATCCTGAAGCTGCAAATGACATGAGCAACCTCAGCTTATAGGACCACTGTTCACACAAAGATCTTTTTTGCCTTTTGTGGCCACATCTGCTTCCCTGAGCAGCCACACTCAAACCAGTGAGAATATTTTCCACATCTGTAAGCTGGTCCATGCAGAGATGCCACGGGGTGCAGAGGCACCAAGGATCCACTGGCTGGCTTGGAAGAATGAGGGTGAGGTTTATGGATCAGTTTTCACCCAGCAGAAGCAGTGCTCCCCTGGGAGGCATCATAGCAGCCCTGCATTTCAACACCACGAGAGGCTAAACAACATCAGAATCCACAACAGCCTGTTTGCAGCCTGTCAGTGCCTCATCATTTTAACCTCAGGGCAGGTGAGAGCTGATTAAGTCACACACTGCCAGGGGTAGCTGGGGTTCTGGTACCCTCTGTCCCTGGGTAGAGGAAGATTTGGAATGACCACAGCACTTTGTTGCTGCAGTGGTTCACAAGTTTCTGCCACTGGAAGCAGAGGATGCCGGTGACTGGCGCAGAAGGAAAATGAATAGCTCAGATAATTTTTCTGGCTGAGATTTATGAGCCCATCTCATCAAGATTAAATTGGTGGCATAGTCTCAAATGAAAACTAGGTGTGAGAAGCAGCTTAGCTTGACACCATGAAAATTTGTCCTCTGCTGGCAAAGAAATCTCTTTACTTTTTCTCTTAAAAAAACCCTCAGTCTAGTAAAAAAATCTGGACTAACTCCCATCCAAGCTATCAAAAACGTCAGTCCAGTCAAAAAAAAATGGATTAACTTCCATCCCAGCCATCAGATCACAATTCAGTACTGGAACCATGCTAGGAAAAATATTTGATATTCTTTTCTCTCCAACTCAGTATCTGGCTACTTTCCACCAGGAGAAGGAAGGCCTCCCTCTGAGAGGAATGGCACCAAGCCCTCAGCAATTTTTTTGGCACTTTTTGGGGGACTGCTTATTATGATTCCCTTCTTGGTGACATTTCATTTCTGTTATCTCAGGAGTAAAAGTCTGTCTAGACCGGTTCATTAAGGATTTTCTGAAAATGCCCTGGGATTTTTGGTAATAGTCTTCTGCACCTGCTAATGAAGATGTGTCTTTACAATAGGAAACAGTTCTCATCACTATTTCTGAAACTATTTCATTAGCTGTGCCCTTACAGCTGAGACAAAATTACTTACACACAAGCATTGGATGTAAGTATTCAGGACTAGGAATTTACACAGGGAATAATTCCTCCAGAAGAATAAATTCTATTAGAAGAGAGATAGAGGAATCATTATTTCTGAAGCAGCGGTATTTAAAAGTTCCCTCTGTGGATTCACACTTAATACACTTGATACAGGAGGAAGCTATTTTGTGGTCTGGAGAAGGAGAAGTTTTAAAACAATAAAGTGCAGGACTAATGAACCACTGAGATCTGCAGTGTCTCTTGCCTCTTTACATCTCCCATATTACTAAATACAACACAGTAAAATTCCGTGCGCAGGGACCAATGAATAAAGACATAAAATGCATCATTATGCCATACTCTAAGGACATTGTAAAGTTCTTTTTGTCGGTGTAAAATAATATAGACTACCTAGGACTGTATGGGTAAACCTAATACAGATAAATCTAAGCTTTATAGGGAAAAGATCTCATTGTCTCTACTTTGTAGATGCCTGCGAGAAAGAGACCTGGTTATTACCATTATTCTGGTTCTTTCTGTGAGGAGAATACTCTCAAATCTGCTGTTCTAGTGCATTCTAGACTACTAATTTTCCCCCCCCAAAATTGCTGTAAAAGCCTAGCAGCTCTTGCTCTCTTGAGATCACAGATGAAATGCTGGAGCCTGGCATTTCTGCTGCCTCTTTTCTCAACGTCATGGCATGTACCATCCTATTTTGCCCCAAGAGTTCCAGCTTACTCAGACAGCTATCCTCAGTGGTGTGGAGGAATCAGATTGAGTTCCTTCAAAAACTTGTTGCCTATTATCTGACTGAGATTTCCTTGAGTGCAGTAGTCCTTCCTATCCTCTTTATACATCTGCACAGGGATAATAGGAATGACCAAAGGGAATAAAAATTTATTTCAAAATCTACAAAGCACAAACTAATCAGAACTCAGGCCTGTAGGTTTATGGTGCCACCATTCTCAGACCAATGCAGCCTTCTTGTATGAAAATTCACAGCAGTCAAATGTCCCTAAATCTGCTCTGTCAAGCCATTGGTGCTACTTGCCGGGCTACTAATACACTTCCAAACTAATACCTAAGTCCCCATCAAAATCAAACATGCTTTAAAAACCTGATCTAAACCCTCAGCAAGTACATCTTTATGTATGTCCTAGTAAGACAGCTGTGCTTTTCTTCCTAACCCAGCTGGCAAAAGCTGCATTGAGACAGTGTTATAACTCCAAGTTGCTTGGCTGTGAGTGTGTTTCCAGAGAACAAATTAATCCAGAGTCAGAGCACCTTGAGAGGCTTTTTGGTTAATATTCTATCAGGGAGGAAAAAAAGACTCCACAGAGCAAATATGCACAAGGTACACCACTATATAAACAGGAAACTGAGAACAAAACTTTCACAAAGACCCTTATGAACCTTCCTGTGCCTACCTGATTAACCTCTGTAGCACCCTGACTTTTTTTTTTTTTTGCTTTGGGGATACCTATAAAAAAGGAACTCTTAAGTGGACGGGGTGTGTAGTTCAGCATCAGTTGGGGCTTCGAGGAATGGCAAGATCTGTGTCATAGAAAGTTCTGCCCACATTTCTGCCCTTAACATCTTATTTACAACTGTGGCCCTGTATATAAGTAGGTGTATTCCCAGCCTCTTCTCCAGTATGGAAATGTCTACAAGCTTGGCCATGTTTTAGCTTTTGTATTTGATAATCAAAGTGCTTTGTAGCTGAATTTCCTGAAAATTTCCTGAGCCTTGAAACTCACAGTCCTGCTGTAAATAGCAATCCCAAAGGGAGCCCTGTTCCCCACCTCCTTCCCTGAAGTGCTCCCTGGGCTGGCCTGAGCAGCACAAAGTTTGCCTTGGGTCTGGGCTGTAGCTTATGTAAAATTAATTTATTTCTGTCTTCCATAAGGCTGATCCCGGACAGCGTGAAAAACAGATGACAAAGTAGGAATATAAGGTCAATGGAAGCTTGAAATCCACAGTTTTAGAAGATTTTTTTCAAGCGCTCCTCTTCCTCCCTTCTTGCCCCTCATTCCCTCACCTTCCAATTTCCTTTGCAGTCACATTTCTCTCCCTTTTAACATATCTTTCCCTCCCCTGCTGCGGAGCAAAGGACTCCCGTAAACTGCAAGATAAACTAATTTACAGCCAGGTTTTCTGGAGTGTTGTGTTCCCATCAAGGCTTTTTAATACCTGCCAGGTTTTCAATAATTTGAGATTGCTGGGTTTTGAACATACTTGCTAGATCTAACATATATTTAACTGGGATATGAAGTCATCAATAAACTAGTTGTATGCTGGGGTCTTGCATTCCCTTGGCTAGAACTGATGACACATAAAAATTGGGAAGGGCAATTACTTGCAAGTTGCTAACAAAGCAGTAGCCTAACTTGTGTAGACAGAAATGGAGTTTTTGCCTCTTCAGGGGGCTCTTACATTCATATACTATTTTTACGTAATTTACACCAGAAATAGGCCAGAATGAACTAGAGAAATAAGTTAGAGTGGACTTGACAGAGAAAAGATTATCCACTCTACCCTGCTAGCAGCTCGATATTTTTAAAAGAATTGCACTTGGGTATAATAGTTTTGCTGCAATTGTTCATCTCCACTACTCTAAGGGTCTCATAAGAACATTTTCTTTATGAAGAATGCTAAGCAAGGAGGATATAGCTTTCTGTAGCACTGCCTTTTGAATTGATGTGTGTCATGGCGGCCATCCCAAATCGCATGCTGAGAAACAACTCAGGTCTCTCAAAATCATGAGATTTTAAAAACACTTAGTCACCACTGACTTTTTACTATTTGTTTCTTGCATTTGAAATACATTTGAGATCACATTATCAAGTGCTTCTCCACTTGCAAGTCTAGAAATGCAGCCTTACAAAGAAGAGAAGCCTGAGTTTCACAGATAGTCATTTGAGTACAGGAAATAAGGATTTACTTGTGAGGCTCACAATAAAATCCTGAGATCTGGCAACATTAACAGTGTGATTGTTACTGCAATTAATGGCAGCTTCAGGAACCCTCATAGGAGATAAGAATTCCTCCATGTGCAAAATATCTTTTCCCATAAAACTGTTATAAGGCTTAGCTTTGTATATGCTGCTGACATGAATTAGTCAAGAGCAATTCAAATCAAACAGCCCTATTTCCTATTCTAGTAAAGCAGAGATTTTCGTGGGGAGAAAAGCAGCATAAAATTCTGTATTTCTACTTCATAAAATTATTGAATCATAGAATGGTCTGTCTTGGAAGGGAATTTCCATGGGCAGGGGCAACTTCCACTAGAGCCGGTTGCTCAAAGGCTAATCCATCCTGGCCTTGAACACTGCCAGGGATGGGGCAGCCACAGCGTCTCTGGACAATCTGTTCCAGTGCCTCACCACCCTCACAATCAAGAATTTCTTCCCAGCATCTAATCTAAACCTACTCTCTTCCAGTTTAAAGCCATCACCTCTTGTCCTGTCACTACATTTTACTTGAGAAAGTTTTTTTATATCGTTCCAGATGACGTTACCATTAGCAAATTAGGTAAACAAAATAACAATTGATCCAAGTCAGGTGCCTATGTGATTCAATGCTATAGAATCTGCTGAAAAAATATATCTAAAAAGAAAAGAGCACTGGCTCATTGTCAGACTACAGGGCTGTATAATGTGGTATTGCCCAGGCATCCATCCTGGGCCAGTTTAATATTTTCATTAATAAAATAGCTTCTTACATCTTCAAACAATGGGGAAACTTTCAGGGCCTGGAGGCACATTGAAGATGATGACTAGTCTTCAGAAAAGGCAAAGGAAGTGGTCAGACGTTCTTGAAAATACAGTAGTAGGATGTGATTTAATATGCACCGCAGCAGGGCTCTAGATGGGATTAACCAAGTGTACAAATTCAGAACAGGTAGTGATAACTTCTGCAGAAGAGGTTTTGGAGATAATAGTTTATAAACTAGATATGATGTCATGCAGTTGGAATTTTAAAAAATAGAGGGAAAGAAAAGAAAAAAGGAAAAAATCATGCTGCATTGTATAAACACTTCCAGCAGAAACATGTAAGAGTCTTTCTTCTTTGACTTGTGATGCCAAAACTGTAAGTGAAGTTCCATTCCCAGTTTTAGGTACTGGATTTATAAGAGGTAAACTCATAGAAAGCAGAATGGAGGAGAAATTATACTAATCTTTAAATATATCCATAATAGCAAGAGAAAACAGTCCCACAATGACTAGGACAGAAGAAAATAATGAATCTAAGTAACAACAGTGTGGATTTAGGTTACTCTTTAGCTTCTGGACAATTTCCAATGAAGATAAATAACTTTTATAATAAACTTTTATAATTAGATAATCTAATGAAAGAAATCTCATAAATAGCTATAAAATAAAATTACCTGATTTTTTAGTGTACCATTCCTGCTGAATGTCAAATGGATAAGTTTGTGCCACATCAAAAACAAACTATGCCAAGGAAGTGACAGAGTTTGCAATTAAGAAGTGATGTAGAGTACTTTAGTATTTGTTAATAATATGCAAAAAAAAAAAAAAAAAAAAAGCTAAAACTATCCAGATCATTCTGTTTCCAACTATTGGCTTTCAGATATTTTTTCAAGTTTTCTCTATTATGAAGTGACTGAAATTATCTGAGTAGTGATTTGTGGAACTGGAATCAGAGATATAAGTAAACTAGTGTAGGCCAATTCATGGGGAAAATTTAATTTTAACTTGATAATTTGATGCTTGGTTTTCTTGGTATCTTTTCAACATAAATGCCAAAATAATCTTCCCACTTATTTGGATCTCGAAAGTTGAAAAGAAATTCAATGGAGACCAAATAAATTTTCCAGGAAAACACTCCTAGATCAAGCTGGGTATTGTTCACTTTTTCTTAGATAACCAACAAAGAAGAAAATATTGAATAAATTAATAAATCAGGTCTTTTATAGAAGTAAAAAGTGCACAATTCCCTTTCTCCTTTCCACATATCACCATTCAGTGTATGGTGGCTATAGCTTCAGCTAAAAACTTTGAGAAGCTGAATGCATTGCAAAACGATGGACTCTCACTGAACTTCTTATTACCACGTCCCTTTTTTTGAGAAATCTAAAAATTTGGCAAGGAAATTAAGAAGTTAATTGAATCTATTTATTGTGAAAATAGCCAAGGGCAAAGAAGATGTACTGATGTTAAATGATAACGTTTCATTTCTTTCCTGTCCTGAAAGGTGATATGCGTTAGAACTAATGCCCCTTGGCACAAGAGTTTGCTGGAATGTGCTGGTTTAGCATGGATCAGTGATCTTAAAGCTTTCCAAAGTGGGTGCAAATGTCACTCCACAGAGTAATGAGCACCAGGGAGGATTGTTCCCTACAGGATCTGTCTAAATAAATACAAAACTACTAGCTGTCAGTCTGGGAAAAGGGTCAAAGGCTATTTTTTTTTCAGCTGATTGCTTGTTTGTGAGGCATACAAAACAATACATTAAAAATAAAGAACAGAGGAAATACCAACCAGCACATGGGAGAGCTTTATGAGGCTGATCAGTGTGTAGAACTGTACTGAATACTCATGTGAAAGTCATGAAAATGTCTTCTTTCTTTCTTTCTTTCTTTCTTTCTTTCTTTCTTTCTTTCTTTCTTTCTTTCTTTCTTTCTTTCTTTTTCTTTCTTTCTTTCTTTCTTTCTTTCTTTCTTTCTTTCTTTCTTTCTTTCTTTCTTTCTTTCTTTCTTTCTTTCTTTCTTTCTTTCTTTCTTTCTTTCTTTCTTTCTTTCTTTCTTTCTTTCTTTTCCTTCCTTCCTTCCTTCCTTTCTCACTCAGAAAGAAAACATTTTGTTACTGCATTGTGGATATGCAATTGCACCAGTGTTTGGACTAAGAGTATTTTCAAAGAAATATTTGGGGAGGATTCAAGAAGTGAAGTCTGTGTAACTGAGTGATGACTCGTTTCTCCTAAATAGTGGATTATTCTGACAATAAAGGTTTTTCTAGTATATTGTCATCTGCAGAGTCATAGAAATCTATAAATCACCTGCTCTGTGAGTCTGTGAGAGCTAACAAAGAAAGCAAGAAAAGAATGTTCACAGACTTAAACACAGACTGCTATACCTTAACTAGATGAATGCTAGAGAACCAGAAGTGGAAAATATTTGAAAATCAATGAACTAAACTGTAAACAAATAGTTTATTAAAAAATAGAGTTTGATATATACTGACTGAGGAGCCAGTCCATCTCTTCCTGCCTTTAGTGAGAGCTTGGATTATGCCTTGGTTCAAGACCCACTGGAGTCAGTGTGAGTCATTCACAGACTTCAGTGGACCTAACTGTACTTGAAAATCAGTCATTTTATAAAATATTAATTTGTTTGCAAATTGTTAAGATAGGAACTAAGTTAATCATATAAATATTTTGTTGTAAATTACTTGCCCTAAAGGCAGTGCTTACCTAGTTTCCCTCAAAACTTCTGTATAATATCTGCAAACCTACACTGTAAACTAAATGGAGTAACACTGAATTCCAGCATTCCGTGGAGTTCCTTTTGAAGGTTTTATATGCTACATACACATTATATTCATATTTAAAACAGCTGTTTAACATATGAGCATTTTACTACTTAGTTTACTTCTACCATTTTTCCATTAATAAATTCACCATATATGCAGGCTTACAAACTGGCTTAAACAGACCCAAATGTTCTAAA
Source organism: Sterrhoptilus dennistouni (assembly GCA_013397095.1). Taxonomy (NCBI): domain Eukaryota; kingdom Metazoa; phylum Chordata; class Aves; order Passeriformes; family Zosteropidae; genus Sterrhoptilus; species Sterrhoptilus dennistouni. The sequence continues at coordinate 113,045 of VWZU01012789.1, forward strand.
TACATAGTCAGTTCATTAATAAATTATAATAAAGAAAAGGAAAAAATACAGTTTTTCTATTCATGCTAGCTGAAAAGATACGAGAGAAACAGACTGATCATCCAATTCCACAGACCACAGAATAAGAATATGTAAGCCTTCACCTAGCAAAAAAAACCACCCCAAACCCAACAAATCACATGTTTTGAAACCGCTTAAAGAAAATTCCAGAAGAAAATAATTAGAGGCACATCTTTTTCTGGTTCTGGTCTTGCTTTATTCTCAGTGTCAGGTAATGCAGGTGTATTTTCGGAAACAAAAGCACATCCTCATATTTTCAAATGTACCTAGGGATCTCCTTGGCTCTACAGAAACCAGCTGCATCATGTCTCCACTCAAACATATAAAACCACAGGCACCAAAACCCTCTCCTCTTCTAAGAAACTCATGGTCATAAAAATGGCTGCTCTAAGATTCATTGTCAATATTGAACCTAACAACCAAAACTTTATACAGTTCTGAGAGCCTGTGAGCTTTCCCTGCCAGCACAGACAGGCTCGTCCTTTCCACTCAAAGGCAAACTGTGCTGCAGGTCTGCTCTGGGTGGAGATGGCAAACAGATGAGTTCCCACACTTGTGTGCACTTGGGTTCTTTTGGGCAATTTTAGATGAATTCAGAGGTCACTAGAAAGTGAACCCTGACAGGACGGAATGCTTAAATTACAAGACAAAAAGCAAACAAACTTGACCCTCACTCTTCGTGATGGCTCTGACAATTGTGAAACAGAAAAAAAAAAAAAAAGAAAGAGGAAATCACTGTTAGGAAAAAGCATCTTGTTGAGCAATATAGTATTACATCCCTCTGTAAAATGGGGAGATTAAAACTCGCTGTATCTTTCCATTTTTCTGATTCTCTTCTCCCCCTAAAAATTCATGGACTCAGGACAAGCGTGGCACGCACTAAGCATTCCAATTGCTTTTGAAAGGAGCGTTTTGCTAGTGGAAAATGTGCTGTCTCTTTGATTGCAAATGTAGTTGATTGTGAGGAGAATGAAAGGATGACCTATGACATGACCTGCTAGCACAGTAAGGTCATTTTTTTTTTTTCCCCTCCTCACACAAAAGATAAGAGGCTGACTGCTTACAAAGTGTTCTGGCAAATGGACAAATTAGGACTGCCTGGACTCCCGCTCCGGTCAGGCAAGTTATTCTAAGTGAAGATAAGTGAAAGTTTGAAATGTTTTGAGGAGGAGGCAGACTGCGAGCTTTCATTCCTTCCCCAAATGGATGGATTGTGAAGGAAGAGAGCTGTGCAAAAATGGCTGGCCCAGGAGTTTCATGTTTCAGACCTCAAGTTTCCATAGCTGAGCAGCAGAGAGGAGGAGGAGGAGGACAGGATGGCAGCAACTCAGGACAGGGAGCCTCTGTTTGACTCCCAGCCTGGCCATTTGTTTTCCATGAGGCCCCACACAACAACAGACAGGAAAACAAAATCCTCCTTTGAGATGCTGAGGCACAAGCCAGACCTTAGGTAAAATTCCTACAGCTATGTTACCATGGCATTTTATCTGAATAACACCTGCCCATTCAGGACAATTCTGGCATTGTGAAAATTCAACTTTATGGCTTTCAAATCCAAACTTGCATTGTCTGGTCAGGTCTGTGCATGGGCCAGTTTCTGTCCTTGTGTATCCACATGCATAAACTGACTCTTCATCTACTGTCAGACTAACATTTCAAGCTCTGTATAAGTCAGAAAAGATGTTTTCATACCTTGGTGATGTGTAATGAGATAAAATTATCGGTGAGAAGTGTTCAAATAAGCTTGTGCTGTTCATTTATACACCTAGCTAGAAAACTGAGCTGCTTTTTAGCAAAACTAGCATCGGATTTCAATTGAGCCCTCAGCGAGGCTCTAGTTTGGGTGAAAGTCCCCTGATTCCAACAAATAAACAGCCTAAAGCTCAATCATTTTAGCACAGAATTGCTTTGAGACTTGGGGTTTGAACCCTAACCCTCAGTGCAGAATTCTTGAGTATGAACTCATTCAAACCAAAGCCAAAACAAAGGTTTTCATGAAACCCAGGAATTCTGAAACACCAACTTTCTTAGCAGTGCTACAAAATAAGCTCCAGAAAACCACGGAAAAGACCAAACACCACCAAAAAAATTAAACAGATGGAAAATGTCATTTTCTGGAAATGCTTATTTCTTCCTACAAAACTGGCAGGTTCTCTAATTTCTGCTTGATCTGCTTCAGAAATATACAGTATCAGTAAAGTTCCAGCTGAAGTGTATCTGGCACATACCTGGTATCAGGGCAAATTGAGGAACTCTCAGATAGAAAGCAGAATCTGAACCACCCACCATAGGGTGACAGGCCAGATATATGTTTTCAACACATTCGTGGAAAGTCATCAAATGTGGCAGTGTGTGATTTCTCTTCATATTCTTTTTTTTTCCTTTTTTTTTTTTTTTTTTTTTTTTTTTTTTTTTTTATATAATAAAAATACGTGGAGTGTTGTGAAA
>VWZU01012789.1:115563-186054 GCA_013397095.1 Sterrhoptilus dennistouni
TTTTTTTTTCTTTTTTTTTTTTTTTTTTAATATAGAAATGAAATACTGGGAAGTTCTGGAAAGCTTGCAAAACGAGACATATATCCCAGCATCACCCTGATGAACCAGATTCACACCATCTGACAGAATGTCACTGTCAATTCTTTTGGGCTCTGGTCCAGAGCAATCTTTAAGCAAGTATTGTCTCAAAGCATGGCAGCAGTCTCCTGCAAGGGTTCATATGTTTTATATGAAGAACTTTCTTTAGCACTTCATGGGGTCTGGAGCTATGTTAAGAGGTAAGCAAGAGGTGAAGGTGAAGCTCCTTCTTGCATAAAATATGAGGCTGAACTTTTCCTTTTCATCAAATTTCTTGGTACTAAAAATGAGCATATAAATTACTTTCTTAGCCTCATCAAAATCAAATCTGTGACATAAAATAATCAACAAGAGAGACTCTGTCCCCCATCTCTGTGTCCTCCAACCCCACTGCACACAGTTCCCATTCCCTTCTGGTGGAAACTGTGGGAAAATTCAGTCCTGAATCTCTGTCAAGCCAAGTCTTCGTCTGTGACCAGAACAATGAAGACAGAGAATCTGGAGATCATTTCCCTCAACACTGTCTTGGACATGCTGGTATTACCATGGTGCTGTAGAGCATCCATATCTCCTTTGTCATGATTAGATAGCTAAAAAATGTGGGCATATCTGCACAGTGATTCACCATTAGGTTAAAATGAGCAAATTCAAATAGAAACTTTTATTGCCCCTTGTTTTAGAATATAAAACAAGACGCTTGACATCTGGTATCTTTTAATGACATCTGGAGTTGTGTCTAAAGAGATACTGCAAATTTAGTTTCTTCAATTGCATTTGAATTTCAGTATGAGTTATTTTAGCAGAACACAAACTTCTCGGTTTAGAGTTAGTTAAAATTACAGAGCAAGAGGAAAGACACCCTCTAAAGTTCCTTTATCTAAAATCAGTGTCTCTACATTGTACCCCCTTTCATCTCTGGACAACAAAGAGCAACCTCGGCTTAGAGGCAGGATGAGAAGGAGAAGCCGAGGAAATAAAACGTTCATTGAAAGGCACCATCAGCTGTCATTCAACCTCAAGGTGAGACACTGCCTGCTACCTTTTCTGATCACTTTTTGATATCCAGCTTGCTTTCTTTTTTCTTTCTGAGAGTAAAAAACTTACCAGCAGCTTCTGACATGTTTCAGATGAGCCATTTTACCATTCTACAGCCTCCATGTAGCATTATATTCATCTTCCAGCAATCGTTCGAAGAGCCTCCCACTGCTGGTATGGATATTCCTGATACAGCATCTTATGTGTTAAGCTTGTCTGGCAAAGGGACTGTACAGGTTCAATAGATCTCATGGCTAGTGCATAGACATGGGCTTCTACTCTGAAATACCTCTGTCTTCAATGTAGATAGATAATTACATGGATTAGGTGAGTAAAAACTCACAGAATCTGACTCATGAGGGATATACAGGGCTCTGGTAGCTAATTCCAGCTCTGCAAGGAACTGAGTCATAGCTCAGCAATCGGCACTTTGTTTGGATGCAGTATCAAATTCATAAAGCTGCTATGTTTTGGTTGCTGGAAGGACCAGGGGTATCTATTGTGTTACCACTGATCAGCTGCAGTGTAGCTTTGATGCTTCACAACTGGCGGAGTTGGAGGCAGAAAAACCAAAATTGAAACTCTCTAACTTTTAATCTACATTACATCAGTTTAAAACTGAGACGCACTTAAGACAGATATGGCCAGTAACCAACAGTTCCTGCAGTTCTGCTGCCAGGCAGTAACTTATTAAGTTGCTATAACTCAGCTGTCTGTCTGAACCCTAGCACATTCAGTTAATGAACACTCTGTAATTTTTTTTTAACCACGCTGAGATTTCTATTAAAAGCATTCGATTTGAGTTTTTGAATGTGGCTGCTGGGCTTTAGAAGAAGGAAGTTATTTAACTTCTTCTCATGCATAGAGAAAAATCAGGGGTTAGAGTTTCTTCTTGTTTTCCTGATCACTATCAAATGGCTCCCACACTCGCTTTCCAAATGGCATTCATCCTCAACTCATTACAGACACTGTTACTATTTAGCAAGAAAAAACAGCAGGTTCCATGAGCACCTTGACTCCGTATTTCAGGCTCCCAAATATTGCTAAGCTAACAAGTGCAAAATAAGGGCTTTAGAACACTTAGCATGTGGCGACAGAACTGAATATTTGCAAGTATATTGGTGCACTGCAAGAACATCAACAGCAATAGGATAAGCTGTATCTCTACTCATTGGGCCAAATTCTGCTGCCTGTTTTCAATGCAGTTACCCCAGTGAAATCAGCTGAGTGGCTGATTTATATTCATGTAATGGAAAGCAGAATCTGACTCACCATATGGAATCAATTTGGAAAGTCTAGTGGCGAGTTTTATCTACAGCTTATTGAATTGTTCATTTTTCTTATTTTCTTATTTCTATTTTTCTTGGTTTTCTTGCAGGTTGATAAACAATCTGAATTCCCGCTGAGGACTAAAATTATTATTAAATATCTGAAAGTAAAAGTACCTAGAGAAATGAATGGCCTATCCTATTTCCCAACCACCATCCCAGCTTCTTTTTGTTGTTACCACACAGAACTGTGACCCAAATCATCAGCAGCCCAAAACAGAAGTGTATAAATAAGTCATAAAGGAATATTTACCTCTTATATAACCTGTCCAGAGGCTGCTGCATGTTTATACAATCACAGCTCTTGCAGAATGGAAGGAATTCTGTTCCTTGGGTGAAGACTCCACAGACCCCAAACAAGGGGCTTAGCAGCTCCTTGGCACTGCAGCCCCTGCTCCCAGGGGTTCCACACATCTGGATTTCTTCCACAGCTGCAGTGCTGGGTACACACGGACCCTGTGCCCATCACACAGGTTACAATAGATGTGGCAGGCTGACAGGCCCATGAGGCTCCATCTTACCCAGGATGCTCTCAAGCATCCAAAGAGAAATCTCATGACACTAAATGTCAGCTGGATTGCCACATCAGGAATGTCTTTACTGGGATTCCCTGTTTTGACAGCTTTTGAACAGAAAACAAAACAGAGATCTATTAATTTCTGGCCAAACTAATGGGCATGAGATTTGTCCTGCCTGTTCCAGTGGAAGGCCTGGTATGATGTTCATGGCAACATTTGAGAATTATCAGTGTTTTGTTGTGGTTTTTTTTCCAGAGGGAGCATGTCTGTCTGGAAAATAATTTTGAACCCATGTACTTAAAATACAATTAAGCATTTAATTAATTCCATCTTAAATCCACAGAGATAGTATTTTAATTTGAAAGGTGCAATTGATCCTAAAAGATATGGAGTTTTGAGATGATAATCTCTAATATGGGGTGAAGGGGCGGGGGGAAGTGGTTATGAAATGAAGGAACGGCTGAGCCAGTAAAACAAACCTGGCCTGTAACTACATTTCAGTAATGTTGTATTTAATGAATGCTGTCTTAGGGTTTGTTATAACTGTTATCATTCAATGAATGCAAAATAATACTCCTTACACAAGTAAACAAGAAACATGATAAATAAAAGTTACAATAGTTGACTTTTTTTATCAATGCAACCTCCTACAACATTAAAAATAGCAAGGGTAAATGAACTCTCTTCAGTACAACACTAGATTTTCATGAAATAGTAAAAATTTCCAGAAATTACTTGGAAATGGACAAAGCCACTTCTATGGAAATATTTAAACAATGTGAGAGGGTATAGCAGAAATGGGTCTGAATAACTGGCATTGTACTTTGTAAGCAGAGAAGCAAAGGAAAATTATTTAATTAATGTCAGCTAGTTAAATGAAAAGCCAGAGTCTGAGATCCTCTTCTAAAGATAGTGGCAAGAAGCAACAAATTTGGCTGATGAAATTAATAGTGTACTTTCAGCAAGATTTATAAAAGACATTTTGAATTAATACCATTAATGACTTTGTGAGTAAGAAATGAACATTCTGATAAATTTATACAGCTTTATGAAATAGCCCAAAGCTGGGCAACTGAATAGATCTGCAAAGAGAAATAAGAAAAGGAAAACCCATGCTAGCTCTACAGAGCTGAAATAAACTCGAGCAGCCGTGCCCCTGCTTGCTTACTTCCTGAGAAAGCTGGGGATGACACAGAAAGCCGGTGCTTAGGAAAGCAGGTCACAGATACAGAGTCACCTGGAGTGCTGTGTGAAAAGGCACGGCTATAAATCAGAGCTCCAGCACGGCCAAGTGCAGGACACCCAGCTATGCAAAGTGAGTGCTGCCAAGACAGCAGACTACATCTGGCAAGCTGTAGCTCTGGAAATACTTGGGGTCTGGAGGTGTCCCTGATGCTGTGCTACAGCTGAAAGAGTTCATTTATTTCAGGGTTAGATGAAGAAATGTGATACTAATAAACAGGACAAGGAAAGTCACCAAACATTTACTTTGGGAACTGGTGCCCAACTCTGCACTGAGTACAGAAGAACCATGAAGACCACAGAAAATACTTGGAAAATGAAACAAAGGAATGAAAATTTCGCCTTATACTGAAATGCTCAGGAACTCAGCAGATTCCTGTGTCAAGGAGAATATAAAAGGGCAATTTGCTTGGCAACAAAAATGTAATTCTTCAGAGTTGCAAAAGACCAAATTATAAGAAGCTTAACTGTCTGAGCACTGGAGCTAGACAAATTCTGAACAGTGACGGATTAGCCACTAGGACAGCTTAAGAAGGTTATAGTGAATTCCCACCACAGGCCGTTTTAAACCAGAACTAGAATGTTTTCTAAATCAGATGCTTTTTTGGAATGAGAAATAGCTTATGAAAGTCCTGTGTCTAAGTTATGCTGGAGGTCAGAGTAAACGATGATACTCCCTCCATCTGGTTTTGCAGTCTCCAAGTAGGAGCCTCAAATAAGCTTCCAAAGGGAAGGAGCTGGCTCCTAACATCTCTAGCTAGCATTAAGTGTTTGGTTCTGATTGACAAAATGCATTCTTCAATGGTAGTCTACAGCAAAGTTATGATTTTCTAATCTTACAACTAAATTTTGACAATTAGTCTTTATTAGTTTAGATTGCCTTTAGCAGAAATACATGTTAGGAAGAAGCTGCCCTCTGAACAGCTGGTAAATTAGACAAATTCCCTTATAAAAGAAACTTAGAACTGTGAGAAAGAGACTTTGTGCAAGATTAGATTAACATAACTATTTACTTCAGAAAGGAAAGAGCTAAAGGACAATGCCATAACATGTGTATCAAGTCGCTTGTCTCAGTTCCAGAACTAATTACTATTACAAATATTGACTCTGCGCATCCTGCCAGCAATCCAACAAGATGTCTCTTACTACATTTTCTGTTGAATCAGTCCCAGCCCCAGAACTATATGAGACTGTTCTACTGGTGTTTATACAGACCCCAGGCCAGAGCAAGTGATTAGCTCCGGCTGCTGCGGCTGCTTCAGCACTGCAGGATGGCTGAAGTCAGACCTGCATTTACTGACTTTATTGTTTGTCTCATCCTTGAATTTGCTGTAGGTGAAGACAGACAGAGGCCTTTCTTTTCCAGCTCTCAGAACTTTCATATTTATCTATTCTTAGCACAAAAGAAGGAGGGAAATGGTGCATATGAAGTTTTTCATTCTAGCAGGGTTTTTTCAATGTAAGTACTTGCAAAAAGGTTTAGTAAATCAAAATGAAGCTATATTAGAGGATAATTCTGTCAGGTAATGTTAAACTTCTTCTTCACCTTTTCTGACCTAGGTTCCTCTGAAGAAATCAGAAAATTTATTTCTTTAGGGCAAAGACTGGGGAGTTCTATCCTTTATTCTCATTTGGTACCAGTGCCAGTACACTTTTTAGCCTCTATTGATATATTGAATTTTTTTCATCTCTTGATAACAGTGGATAAAAACAAAATTAAATGGCATAAATACACATGAAAACACGGGCTAAAAATGCAGGCTAATACAAAATCTCAATCACCTTTGGCAGAAGCTCAGAAAAAAAAAACAACCAAAAAAACCCCAAAAATTATCTACAAAAGTTAAAACACTTAATCAGAACATTTCTAAAATCACATGCTTTGGCTTTTCTTCTACTTTTCTTTTTTTTTTTTTAAACTGACCTAAATCTTTTAAGCGGAGTTAAAAAGGGGGTTAAGTAACATTGAGAGGGCTTCTACATGTTGAATTGTTGGATGTCTAAAATTTTCTCCATTCCTTTTTCCACTCATTCCTTTTTTTCATAATGAAGCTATGGAATGGAAAAATCCATTATTCACATGCAAGGCTAGAATTTCTCCACTGAAATATTATTTTTTCTAAAATAATTTTAATACAGATTCGAATTCCATACAATTGGATGGGACTGATTCTATGCATGTCTTCAGTTAATTGCCCATTCCTAAAGTTGTCAGTGATAATTTTGATGAAATGTAGGGTGTGCTGCATGGTGAAAAAGCATCAGATACATCCTTCAGACACAAATACTTACTATTGTTTATGCTCAGTTTGTGGAAAGTAAATGCAAACTCGAATTTTATCATCAATTGCTTTATTTCTGACTTTGTAAGCAGTTTTGTGAGAGGAGTCTTCTCTTTTCTTTCTGTAAAGTATAGGATCACCTTAGTTAACCAAAATTTTCAATAAAAGAATGTTTAATCCTCAATCACCTAAAATAACTACCAATTATTTTAGTGATATCAACTCATTAACTGGGCTCACATCAATATTTATATTTTTAGTTGACTTCATACCCTTTGGAAAAAATACTTTTACTTTTTTGAAAATCTGGTCTTAGCCAGATTTTCAAGATGTCACTTAAACAAAAATAGCAATGTCTGTTCAAAATGCTTCTGTAATAGTTTTCATGAAGGATCCCACAGGAGAATAAGTTCAGTACAGTCTTCCCGGTGGGAAAATAAGATGAAAAGGAATAAGAAGTTTTTTCTAGATACCAAACCTGGAGATGAACATGTTGAGTATCTTGCTTTATACATGAATTAGGCAGAGAAGAAACATCAGGGTCAGCAGCACATCAGAGGCACTGTAGGGAAGATAGTGTGCGGCACCCCTTTGAGAGGGTTAGAAATTATTCTTTTCCAAGCAGTCATAGGAGGAGCAGACATAATTTTTCATTGTGTCTGAGAGGCAGCAATAAGACTGAATGATGTGCCAGTAAAAGGCTGTTAATTTACTTTGTATTGGCAATATAGAATTTGAACTTGACTCATCTTTTCGTCAAATTAGTAGTGGAGCAGACAGTAGACCATTTATCTTGTTGACCATCTTTCATCTGACACCTGAAATTCACACTGTCCAAATTCAGTACTTTATTTTGGCAAGCAGTTATGTGTTCAGATTTCTGGTATTTGCTTCTTGGATGATTCAGAGTACAGTAATTCAGGAAGTAATATTTTACATCATTCAGTACAAGAAATGAGGCCATTTTCTCATATGCTATTGCAACCATCCAAAGCTATTCCTTTCCTGGTCTAAAAGAAAAGAGAAGGATAGAAAAAATGTTTGAAGGGAACTGCCAATAAAGGCCATTTATTTTGTATTTCACTTTTCAGTCTTTTTTTAGTGTTCAACTGTCCCAAGTTTTGAAACAGTTCATTTAATAAGATGTTAATAATTTTGGACGCAACATCAGAACTAACCTTCTTGCCAAGTAGACAGGCCTGTTTTGATATCTTAATAATGAATAGCACCTTCACTCCTGGCTATTACTAACCCTTGCAATGCTAAGTTGGCATCATTATAAAGTTCATAGGTCTTTTTTTTCCAGACCAAAATAATTAAAGGTTTTATCAAGATACAAAGTACATTCCAGTAATATGGACAATTATTGCTGAAAGTATAGCTTTTAAAAATCTATAGATCCTACTTATGAACAAAAAAATTCCTTATGCAGCTGTATTGTGTTGTTTCCACATTTGTTTAAACACAGGAGTCTAGCTAAGAAATATACAAACAATTCATAAAAACATGCCTGTGTTACACATGTGTGAACCACATGGAAAGTCACATGTGGATTTCAAGCTCAGGGCACGGGTTTCTCTTTTTATAACTATTCGAAGAAAAAATATTCTTAGTAGGGACGTTTTTTCAATAACATTTTTTGAAACCTTAACTTCAGAGGGTATCAAAAATGCCTCTCATGAGATATGGGGCCACACATATTGCAGACAGCTGCTTGGAAAAATTAAGACCCACCTGAAAAAGCAAAAGAGCTGAAGTTTCCACAGCTCATTCCTTTCAGCAAAGCGAGAACCATACCTGGAAGACCAACCAGAGATACCCTCCACTTAGCTCCAGGTCTATTAACTGCACTTTAAATTCCTGGTCCAAATGTAAAAGATGGTTTCTTCTGCTGGCAACATATTGTATGAAGTCAACCAGGAGATAGAAGTCATAGTTCACATAGTCACAGGCAGCAGTGAGGCTCCCCATTTTCACAGAGTGCAGCTGACTAGTTTGAAAACCAGGATGTCATCCAGAGGGACTGGGACAATCCTGAAAAGTTGTGCCATGGGAAGCTCATGACATTCAACAAAGCCAAGGGCCAGGTGCTGTACCTGGGGTGAGGCAATCGCTAGTACCAGTCAGGGCTGGGAGATGAACAGATCAACAACAGAGAGGTCCCATGCAGGCTTTACTGGGGCTTTCCACTTGACTCTCAGCTTAACATCCTCAGTCCTGCCACAAGCTCCCCACAGAAACATGTGTGGCCATACTCCAGCACACTCCTGCCAAAGCAATTTCTTTCACAAGGGGTTTCTGGTCCCCTTCACACCACTGCATTTTGATATGGCTTTTGGAAAGGAAAAACTAAGATATTCCCAGAGTATCCCAAATTTTTAAACTCTCTTTCACAAGAGGCCACCCAATGAATTCTGTTCCTGTGCTGCATTTTCTTCAGTGTTTTGTTATAAAGCATTACAGCTAAGAGCAAAGAATCATTATTTTTTTCAGTCCAGGCTTTCTTATAGAATGCTTCTTGGCTTTTCACTCTGCTGTCTTTGCACTTCTGAAACTGCTTTACCACAATGTAAAATTCAGGAAGTTCCTTCTGGGGCTAGTGCAAACTTAAATTCAGAGAGCATTAATATTAAATTTAATTCCATTATTTTGAAGGGAGAAAAGGCAAGCCATCACAGGTTCAAATATGGTGTTAGTGAGCATGGCAAAGAACTTGCAGTGACAAAAAATAAAAGAGAACTGGAAAGAAGGCAGCAAAGGTAGAAGGAGAAAGAGCAAGAATAGGTTTCAATAAACAAGAAAAGATAAAAGCTCCACTGTTTTAAGGTAGTATAACTGAAGTAAGGATCATTCCTAGTGATCTCAATGTTTTTGTTGCAAACAAATAAAATGAGGCAGGATTATTTAAGGTATCAGCAGTATAAGCTCTAGTCCCGTCTGTCTTTACAAACTGGTGATGGAAGGGCAGGCAGAGGGATATTGATGTGGGGGCCATCACATAACAGTGAAGATTAAAATGAAGTCTAGTATTTCCTTGCAGGAAATGCACAGCATGGTGTGAATAAAGTAAAACAATGATCTAGCAAATGGAATTGTGACAAATGGTGATCCTGGGGGTTTCTGCTATGGCTCTTATTTTGGGACTGGGAACTGTGGTGATTATTTTAAAAAGAAAAGAAAAAAAAAAAGGATCATCTGGAGACAAATAAGTGCAGCTGTGGAAAGCAACCACCCCAAGAGAGCACCTTAAATCACCTGGCACTCTGAGGCCAGGATAGGTGAAGTGGTGGCTGATCCCATGTGCCAGAGCTGCCCTGCCCTGCATCAGCAGACAGGAGACTGAGCATGCTCCAGCACAGACATCGAAAGTGCAAGCCACAAATGTAACTGTTATCATGGAAATATATATATTCCCATTGGCTCCACTGTCGGATATTCTGAAGCTCTGGAAAATGCCACAAAAGATAAGCCATGCACTTCTTTGTTCATTCCACTTGCTTGAATTGTCCTCTGCTCTGCAAATCCTTTATCAGCGCCATTTGTACAAAGGCATCGGTCTGCTTCTGATAAGTATTGCTGATATCATTACTGCTGAAGGATTGGTAGGGACATTTATTTCTGAACAATGAACAATGGGCAACATGTAATCAGAGGTTTATCCACTTATCTATTAAGATACTTAGTTAAATTTTGGGGTCCCGTTGCCTGTTTGTATTTGAATCACAACTCCAGTTGGCCATAAAAGCACAAGAGTTTGGAGAGGTGGAGTACTCTTTATCCTGCTGCCTCAAACACAGGAGGTCAGAGGGCTCAGCTTAGCAAGCTGGGAAAGCTCCAGTTTACCCTTTCAGGCTTGGCAACACTTGCAGTGGAAGGCTAAGCAGCAGAAGGAATCACTATTCATTTTAACAATATTTAATTTTCCAAGCACAAAATGCTGATTCGGGGGAATGTCAGTGCATACCTGATAGCAGAAATACTTTTTTTTTTTTCACTTGAAAGACAGAATAGTGAACAAAAAGAATTTTCTCGGCCTCAGAGGGGAGAAGAGGAAGTAGATCAGATCTCGTGTTTGTCAAGGCAGAATTAAAGAGAAAGCCAGGCTCTTTGTGATGGATGTGATGTTATCTCAAATACACCAAAGTCAAAGGCACACTGTGAGATACATAAAAGTCAGATTATCTGCTATCTAGCTAATGAAAACTGTAGCTGCAGTGCTGTAAAAAAAAAAACAAAAAACCTCGTAATTTTGTGTGTGTACTTTAATAACTAGTATAATTTTGGAGAAAATAAAATTGTAGTGGAAATTCCCACTGAGGCAAATCTAATTTTTAGATGATGTGACACTTGGTTTCCTAGAGTTACATTAGAAACATCTGGTGGAAAATGTTACTTTTTGATCTGTACTTTAAAAAAATTTCCTCTCCAACACTCTTAATTAATCTTCAGAGACATTAGCATTAGCAATAGGTCATTTAATGTATTTCAAAAATAAAGGTTGGAGTACGATCAGCAGGCAATGATTTTGTTGATACTTACACAGTAAATATCTCTGTAGTAAAGCTGTTGTAACAAATCTGAGGTTTAGCTCTTCTTAATTATCCAGGGCAACACAGTTCACTAAGCATGTCACTTGGCACCACTCCTTGCAAAGCAGAATTTTCCTGAAAAGCTTGTTTATAGAAGAGGCAGGGGGGAAACGTGGGGCTGAAAGTGAGGGATGCAGAGCTGGCGGGCACAATTGGCCATTGACAGGGCCCTCCTACGCCGAGCAGCCACAGTCCCTCTGGGGGAAGCCAGGGCAGGGCCAGGAGACTCCGCCTGGTTCACGCTGAGGCACAGCCCTGCCCTGAGCTGGGCAGACAAAAGTGACAAGTGCAGTGTGGCACTGCAGCCTTTTGCAGAGCTCTCAAGGGTGCCCGAGAGGATTTCCCTCCAGCCAGACTGAACCTGAGCACCAGATTACACAAATGCCCAACACATCTTGCATGTGTTCTGGATATTTTTGTTGAGTTCATTGAGTTTTGAGTCCCATCCATTAAATATGATGAAAATCAATATGCTGCTGCCTGTGGCAGCCAAGTTTAAATAAACCTCAATTTTTTCCTTCATGATTAGTGCCCTTGCTGTACTTACTAGCTACGGTGGAAAGATGAGTCAAGTTCAATGCATGAAAAGGTGTAAGAGCAAATAACCCTTTTAACTTTGTCTTTATTATCAAGAGACCATCTAGCACAGCCTGAGAGTTGTTTAATTAAAAATAAATGTACAGGGGTTTTTTAGAAATAAAATAAGAGCTCTCCAGTCTTATTATCCCCACAGCTACTGCATGGGATATAAGACTCATTTAAATGCATCCTCCCTCTGAAAGGTTTTTTAATTTAATTTTTTTTCTTGTTAATTTTTTCTTTGAGTGGGACTGTATGATACAACAGAGGTTTATATATGCCATCAGTTTGTCTGGATAATAAAAGATATTCATGAACAACCAAAAATTAATTATGTTGTAAGAATATATCTTAATTTCATCATTAAAACAACTTCAACTCCTCTGTCCAGATGAATTTTGTATGTGAAATTTTACCATTGTAAAATTATAAAATTGTAGTGAGTTTATTGAGCTTGCTATTTATTTCTTAGAAACATTAAATGAGTCCTAGTGACAGGAAAATTAAATGAAATTTAACCAGTTTCTACCCAGAATCACAGATGTGCATCTGATTTTTACTTTTTAAAAATCCAAGCAGTTTGAAGTATTATGGAGTTAGCAATGAAACTACAGCTATTTCTAATTATTACTGTGTCTGACAGGATGCATATGTTTATGGAATAATCTATGCATAACATGAAAAAGCTCTTTTTACTGTTTTTGAAACAATGTTTACATCAAAGTGAAACATATGTGCGATAAAAGAACAAAGCAGAAATCCCTGGTTGCTAGTCCTAGTTGAGATCTATATATAGGATATTTACAACAATTTTTGGTATGGCAGAACTCTGTGTCAGAATGATTAATTAGCAGACATGAAAAATTAAAGGACCGTGAAGGGCTGAGGCAGATACAGCATCATTTGAACTACCAGGATAGGTAGAAAGGAACGCTTGGATTTGTCAGGGGCTTGCTGCAAAGTTTTATTTTTACTCAAAAGGCACCTGGGTCCAAAGCATCAAGTGGAAACAATTTGACAAATCAAAGGAGATAAACTATGTGAAAAAATTATGAGTAACTAGTTTACTCAAAGGACTTGTAACAGGACCTGGAGCTTTCATCCTCGCCCAATTAACAGTGACCAAGACTAAGTCTCATCAGGAATAAAAAGGACAGATGTTCCCATCACAAAATCACCACTACAGCTGACACCAATTGACTTTCTTATTGGTTGTGTCAACAAAGGACCGATGATTACATGGCTATGAAATATTGTCCTTCCAGAAAGGCCTCAGGATGGCTGAGGAATGATGTCTAGACTGTGTCTAAACTGGGAACAGACATTGCTTAGGCTCCTGTTCGAAGAACTGTAATTGCCCTGATTCTTTTATTGGACACAGATATTGTAAATCAGGATTGCTGACTTACAGCAGCTTCAGTGATACCCACGGAAACTGTTCAACATAAAATCTGTGGGTGGAAGGGCTGGGTTGGGTCATTGGGTTTGAAGGGTCTCTTCTCAGTTTTTCTCACCCAATAAGTTGCCTCAGTGTCACCTGAGGAAGAAAGCACTACCCTGCAGTACATCCTCTTTTTAAGAGCTCAGCTGGTAGAGCTGTTCAGACTCAACAAAATAAGAGTCTGAACAAAAGTATTTTATTGGCACATTTTTTGCTAATGTTCTTTCAAATTCCTCAGTGGGGTAAGACACACAATGGTGAGTATGCATACCCCCTTTTGCTCTTTGATGACTGTTTTTTAGCCATTCAGATATAATAAGATGCAATTTGAATTATCCTAATTTTCCTTTAATTCTTACTTCATGTTTTCCATACTGTCCAGTAGTTCTATAAGTTAGATAATATTTAGTTAGCTGAAATTACATGGTTTAAGTGTGACTACTGTGTTTGGAGATGATGTGAGCAAGCTTCAGCATAAAATTTATAGGTACAGAAACATAAATAATTCTTTAATAAGTCCTCTCAATCTTAACATAATCAGCGGGAAACTAAACCAGTTGCTGTCTCCCTGCCAATCATGAAAGCACAAACTCACAGCAGGACTGGCTGATCAATGGAAAACTTCATTTTGGATAAGAGCCATTTTTGAGCCAAAAGCTGTTTATTTAGGCCGGGAAGTTTGGCTGTAGTGAGTAGGCATCAGAATTGTTTATTATTGGAACCCAGGAGCACATTAGTTATGTGATTTGAGTGACTGGGTAGTGTCAGCCCTGCAGGTTTGGGACGTCAAATGCCCTCATCTCGCATGGCGTAAACTGACCCCTGAAGTGTGGGTCTGTGCACCAGAGGTTAAAGGAGGACCCTCCTCCATCCCCACCCAGGCTCTGCCAGGGGGGCTGCACCGCAAATTTATGTTTTGGGGAGATCAGAGAGCTTTGATATACTGCACAGGGCAGCAGCATAGCTTCAATTTCACTTACATGTTGTGATTTCCTATGAAAGATCATCTGTCATTGGGGGCTCTTGTAACACATTTGCAAATAAGGTCAAACAATTTGTTCAGAGGTGAACACGGTAAGTATAAACACATTGTAAATATTTGAGTATGAGTTTAATGGTGTTTGAGAGGCTTGCACAAAAAACC
This sequence comes from Sterrhoptilus dennistouni, assembly GCA_013397095.1. Taxonomy (NCBI): domain Eukaryota; kingdom Metazoa; phylum Chordata; class Aves; order Passeriformes; family Zosteropidae; genus Sterrhoptilus; species Sterrhoptilus dennistouni. The sequence continues at coordinate 129,800 of VWZU01012789.1, forward strand.
TCACAAATAAAATCGCTATATTTAAAAACAAATTAGAAACTTGCACATTATTTTAGCCTTTGGTGGGCATTCATCATCATTATGGATACTAGTGTTTATTTGGGTTAGCATTGGAGAAAAAGGAACGTTTAGAAAGTCCCAGTGAGGGCGGGCAGGGTGGGATGGGGTGCCCCTGCAATCACCAGCTGCCATCGCGCCGCTGCCTGGGGGACCAGCTGTGCCCTCCCCCTCAAAAACCCATTAGGCCTGTCCAAAAAGCATTTCTGGAGAGCAGTTACGGTGTACAGGAGCACCAGCTTGGGTCTAGTGGCACTCTTGGAGAGAACTGACCTGGTGTGGGGGCAGTAAAGGGATGAGTGGCCCCTGTGGACAGCACATGGCATGTCTTGGCTCTCTGCACGAGGAAGAAAAGGGGATTTCGTGTGAAAAATGGCACATGGCTATTGGTCTTGCATTTTGTGAAGACCACATTACACTCAGAAAGATAAATTGGAGATGATTGCCCCAAAAATTACCTTAGGACTGGAGAAACACCCATTTTGCCCCAGATATACCAATCAAAGCACTAATGGGAGTTTCCTGTAAATCCGTGCTTAGTCCTGCCACAACCTCTATAGAGAAGTCTCCCCACAGAAATATGTATGGCCATATTCCAGCACACTCCTGCTGAAGTAATTTCTTTCAGAAAGGGTTTCAGGTCCCCTTCATACCACTACATTTTGATATGGATTTTGGAGAGTACCTCCCAGGTTTACATCCCTGAGTAACCTCCAAGCAAAGTTAAATTTGAAGCGTATTAAATCTATTGATTTTTGATTCAAAAATGGTAACAAAAATAGTCTTGAAATTTTCAGGACTGCAATATCCATACTCCAGCTGTTTGCACAGGGCTCAACCCTGCAAACACTCCTGCACATAAAGTGAGGAGAGCCATACCTGAGTGCAGACATTTCCAAACTTAAGTTTCCAGCTACTAAACTCTTCGAAACAGAGAGCTATGTGTAAGTGGAACTGTAACTTAAGCATTTGGCGTATTTGGAGGACACAGTAAGAAATCATATTAATAATTGTGTATAAATAAAAATTGCATTATACAAAATATGTAAAAAACATTGGATTAAAATATAAATATGTAGGTTGGACTCCTAGCATCAAAAAAGACCTCTCTGTCCAGTGGAATCTTATAAATGGTATAGGTAAAGAATTCTAGTTCATTAATCTTACTTTTGATCTTTGTGAGTGAAATTGACTCCAGGGTTTCATTTGGTCTCTCATGAAGCTGTCCTATAAATCACACAACATATAGTGCACAAAGACAATTATTTTGCAAAGGTTTAAGCTGCTTGCCACAACTTTTAAGAGGTTTTTTTCCCCTTCTGTGGCACTATAAATTGCAATGCTCAGGTATACTTCATACCTGCTACAGGGTACTGCTAGCAAAATAGATTTTAGGTGCAAAAAGAGCTGCTTTGGGAGCTCTGCCTTAGTGGGCCTGTGTGTGAACAGCCTGTTCCTCTGTGGCTGTAGCTGGGGGAGTGATCCCTCACAGCTTTTCACAGCTCCTCAGGGAAGGGTGAGCTATTGCGTAGGGACTGACCTTCTGTCAGCCCCTGAGACACCACAAACCAAACCTGGAGGAGGACTGGACTTAAACTGTTTCTTCTCAGCCAAGATCACACCCTTCTGGAGATTGCTTTGTCCCAGCACAGAAGTGTGAGCTGCTGCAGTAATTCTGCCATGAATGAGAGCCTTTCTTTTGAGTCATGTACTTTTGTTTCCAGCCTACAGTGTCTTGGCTTACTACTGCGCTGGGGATTATCCCTCCAAAAAACCAGAGCCTGGAAAAATGAGCCATTTTCAGCAGCTATGAAACTAGGTTTTAAAAAGTGTTTCCCTCTTTATATACATTTATATATTAATTGGTTTCACTGCAGTGAAACTGTGTAAATTATTGTACTAATAAAAAATATAATAACATATTTTAGTACTATAATGTAATAGGAAAATGTACTACCAATAATATTATCATTACTATTATCATTATTACTAGTAGAATAGTACTCTCATAGTTAAAGTTTTCTAGATGCCAGTCAAACGTAATGAATAAGACACTTTTTTCCCAAGTTGCAAAAGCCACAGTCTTACAGGAAACTCCATGCAGGCATATCCCAAATGAGCACAGAGGAGTCCTTGGCAGCTCAGGAGAATGGCCCAGCCAATGGCTGCATCAGGACTGTGATCCCAAGTGAGGGCCATAGGAGAGCTGGTGAGGAAGAAGAGATGGGAACCCTCACACACGTACAAGGAGACATTTCTATCAACAACTGAATTCAGTTCACTCCTACTCTCAAAATCCTATCAAAACTGCTCCAGGCAGCAGCAGAGTCATACGGGTATAATTTATGGCAAAATTTGGCACACGCAGCGTATTTCTCTGTTCCACAGGGTTGAGGTCCCTCAAAAGTCTGATCAGGTAATTCTTAAATGCCTTGTGTAGCTAATAGTATCTTGTATTAATGTAAAGGAGATGATATATTGTTATAATTTCATAAGATCAAATGCAAAGTTTATGGAAAAAAAAATCTTTGGCACTGCAGAAGCTGTGAAACTCTATATACTTAAAAGAGAATATTGTAACACAGAGCAGCTCTGAACACATTAATAGGTTTTTAATGCCCTGGAGGGTTTTTGGAATTTCATCCATGCTAGAACATTCCATAACATTGCATGTCCCGTGCCAGAGAAAGGACTGAAATCTTGTCCTTCGCTCATCCTTTTAATGCCGTACTTTTGAGTGTCCTGTGGTTGTATTTTTTCATCAGGATTGTCAGTGGCACCAACAGATCTACCCCTGATTACATCCAATGTTGTATTTCAGCCTTTCTTCATCAGAACCAGCTGCTCCAGGTTCTACATTAAAGCTTGAAATGCTGTGCCCTGGCTTACAGATATTATTCCCCTCCTCCTCCTGTCTATCTTCTGGTAGCATCCTGAAGCATATGTCAGTCTTGGGGCTCTTTTAATACCCATTTTACTTACAGTCAGCTACAGAAATCCTTAAAAATGCCCATTCTGCAGGAATATGAAATTTATGAAGATGTATCAGACTGAGTGGGGCAATAGGGTTAAAGTATGCCAGGAGAGACAGCAGAGTCCATGGCCACCATGAATTCAGTTCTTTCCCTTCCCATTTTTTTTTTTCAAGGATATGAATGCCTGGAGGAGTGGCCCAGAAGAGATGAGTCAGTAGGATATGCAATTTTTAAAACGAAAGAAAAGGGAAATCTTTATGGAAAAGCCAAATGGAAATAAGAATGAAAAAGGAACAAAGACCACAAGGGAGAGTGTGGCTGCAGGAAAGAGCTGAGGAAGACCTGAGGCTGAAAAGAGTATGGAAGCGGGAAGAATGGTGTCCTAGGTACAGGATGGTCAAATTAAACTTCTGAAGCTAATGCTGTCCCAACTCTTTGTCCTGAAATGAGAGCCAACTTAAATAATCTGTCCTGAGAAACTGCCGTAGGTTAGCAGCTGAGTCACAAACTGGTGCTCTTTGCTTCAAGATAACCACAGACTCACAGAATATTCTGTGTTGGAAGTGACCCACAAAAATCGTCAAGTCCAACTCCTGGTCCTGCACAGGACACCCCAAGAGTCACACCATGTGCCTGAGGGCATTGTCCAAACACTTCCTGAGCTCTGTCAAGCTGGTGCTGTGACCACATTCTTGGATAATCTGTGCCAGCACCCGACCACCCTCTGGGTGAAGAACCTTTTCCTAACAATTTATCACACAGAAGAGCAGTGAATGATATATCCTCATCCATCCAAATTCAATCTGATGCTGCAAATCCGCCAAGAAATCTAAATGCTGCACTAAGGGAGGATATAAAATATTTTGTCTTTTTCAGGAGGAAAATCAAAATAGCAGAATTAGCTATCTCGTGTGCAAAGAAGCCCTGTTTGCCAGAGTCACGTTATTTAAAGCTTTTGATTGACCTGAGAGACTTCCTACTCTTTCTTGCCTCTGCCTCCCACTCCACATACTATAAGAGGAGTGGGGTTTTTTTATTTTTAGCTGTATCATGACAATAAATTTAAAACTCTTGGATCTCTCAGCTCAGTCTTCCTCGTTGGCGCCTCATTTGAGTAATGGGTCATGAAGTTGACATTTCTCCAGTGATGTATTGCTTGCTAGAGTGGCACTGACCACAAAAGGCAGGTCAAATAGTCTTTTAATTTAATCTTTTACAGCTAGAGATGCAAACTCTATAAAAAATGCAGAAGAGGATATCCATGCAATACTCTCGCTGGGGAGAGTATTCATGGGGGAGAGAGAGAGAGAGACAGCATCAGGAGCCATGGAGAGCTATATCTCAGGAAACATGGCTTATTTTGGGGAAGAGCCAAAGGCAGAATAACCAGTGAGAGGGAAATGACAAAGAGTTTCTGGGGAATTTTTCACTAGCTGATTACCTTCTGTTTAATGATTTGGCTCCAACGTCTTTTTAGGTGGCTTCATCCAGAATACCCTTCACAGCAGAGGAAAACTGTTACTCCTGGAAAGTTAAAGCTGAGTACATGAAACTTGGTATTCTGTCTGTGATTTTGATTAATTGTGTTTCTTAAAGTACATGCTGTTTCTCTTAGGCCATTACTTCTGATGGCGCAGTCCTGGAGGTTCTTAGATTGCTGCAATTTATTACATTGTTTCTTAAAGTTTAGTGTGTCCTCTTAATTTCATGAAGAATGGGAGGACATACAAACAAGAACAGAACAGAAAAACAGGGAATTGTTTAGCAAGCCACTACCACTTCCCACAGGATTATGAGGGTATGTTAACCATTTAAATAACAAATTTGACATTATTAATTTTTACTCAGTTTTCTCTGCACTTGATGGAGTAAAACCTATCTGATGCAACTCTATTTGCTGCGAACTTTGATTAGACCTTCCCCAAACCCAAGGAAAAGGAAGAACTCCTTCCAAAGTTATGAATCCCTTTTTCCATCAGAGCTTTGCCATTTTATTTTTTTCCAGACTATATACAAGGTACATCCTTGTTTTACAGATCCTTCTAACTTTTCAATCCTTTTCTCTCTCGCACTGAAACATAAAGTTTTGTAAAACTACCGTCAGGAAAACCATACAGCAAAGCTTGTCTTGAATGAGCAGAGACATGTGCTTGTACTTGCTAAAGAGACTGATGCAGTCTCAAGAATCTGATTCCAGGCAGGAGATTAATAGTTCTGACAAATGTCATAGATGAAGGGCCGTATTTCTGCTCAGTCCATAAAAGTACTCTTTGTTGTTGTTTCAGCCCCACATATTGTTTATGCTGATCCATCTCTTCATGAAGAAAACCAAATGTCTATATTTCATCTATGCTGAAGTCACCCCATAGTATTTTAAAGCTGAGGAAGAAGTTCTGACATTCCTATTCATTCATCACTGACATTGTAAAATTATGAGACATTATGAGAATGTCTCAAGAAAGAAAAATGTTTATATTTGACTTTTCATATCTTGACCCTCTGAGGTTATTTGCTTCATATTTTCAACTTAGATCCACAGCCCAGAAGCCTAGCAAGTCTAAGCTGCCATTAAGACTCCCTAGTTTTAATGGAAAGTTAGATTCTCACAAACTTCCACTATCCCAGCAGCCAGGGCACAGAAAAAAAACCCAAAACGTGGGGTTTGTGATAAAATTGAAAAACTTGGCAGCACTTTTGCCTCCTGCTGATTAGCTCTTTAATCTATGAGCAATCTGATATAAAACCAATGGAGTAAGTCACCAAAAGATAGTATTCACTGTGAGTAAAGCTGGCAGAAATATGTGCTGTTTAAAACAAAACATGCTGAAGAAAGTTCCCAACCTGAGAGTCTTGGTTAAAGGATATACACCATATAAAATGTATGCACATATATACACATACATATATCAATAGGCACACAGATACCCACACTGTTAAAAACCCTGCAGCAAGTTCCAAACTAAACAGAACTACTTGGGTGATGGTTCCAGCATGACCTCACCTTGTTAAATAAAACACCAAGTTATTATTTTGCTGTTAATTTTAAATCAAGTGAACTGCAACTGTATGAAAAGAAATTTGTTTATGGCTTGCCTCTTCAGTGCCAAGCTGTCACAGAAATAACACAGCTCTGTGATCACAAGATGATACATGACAGGAGCTGACACACATATGCCAGGCTGGCTACAAAAAGCGTTTCTTGCATCTGACAATTACAAACTCCTAGAGTTTTTGAGCATTCAGATATCTTGGTTTCATACATCCCTTGATGTATAATAAATATATGCAACAGCCTCTCCTTTAGACAGGACACTTGAAAAACCTCTTCCTCTCTCTTCTACTTGATCACTGATTTTGTCACTATTTGTAAGAACTTAATTGTCTTTTAAGTATCAGATGCCTCTGTCAAATTTATTTAAAATCAGCTAGTGTTTTAAAAAAGATTATTGTGGGGACACACAGTGCGACTGCAAAATAAGAGAAAAAGGCATGTATTCAGCTAATGGAAGTAATTCTGGCTTATTTCTGTATTCTATCACAAATCCCCATGAGGAGCACTGGCTGGCATTTGTAAATGGCAGCTGCTGCCTTCGCGCCAGGGCAATCAATCTTCGTGCTACTGCAGTTATCCATGTAAGAATAGTCAGTGACTCTGAGTCAACAGGCCGAAGCAAGTACCATTTATTCCTATCCACTTGGAAGTATCAAAATAACAGCTCACCAAGGCAGCAGCTTCTTATTTTCATGCCATATTTAATATGAATGCAGTAGTTTAATACGGGGCATTCACAAAGTTTTACCTTAGATATTCACCTCATTTTATTGGTTTGATATATTCAGAGAAAAATGAAACCACCCCAAGAGACAATATTACATTAATGTCTTGGTCATTTGGACCTTGATATCAGTGGAATTCTAGAAAAAGGCTGATTTGTAAACAGATATTTTATTCCAAACATATCATTTTATATGTCAGTAAACACCGAAGTATAAATTCTTCAGAGCATTTATATTGCTGACCAAAGAACAAAGTTCTTCTAAATAATATTATGGAATTAGTATCCCTGGCAAAATATTTAAGGACATGTTTTTTGCATGTATATAGATTTAAAGAAGATTCCTTTTTAGTTGGCACTTAAAAAAAAAAAAAAAAAAAAAAAAAAGTTGAATCCTTACCAAACTGAGAAATTGTCCTAAAGCTGAAAAGTTCCTATGAAGATTTGAAAACCTGAATTAAAACCTTCTTCTACACAAGAGCCACAGAGGACATATGTCAATGAATTACAAATTGGTTACTATTAAAACTAAATAAAATTTAAACTGAGATGTCCTGGATTTATTGAATCTGAGTTTAATCAGGTGCCTTGAAATGTTTATACAGTGGGGCAAAGAAGAAAGAAGTGGATGGCTACTCCTCTCATTGGCATTCATTATTTTGTGTTTGAAATCACATTTTAGTCTCATTAAGCCAGTCATTTTCAGCTCATGGGATAAAGGGATATGGGGACTACTTTTTAAAAAGTCTGCAGAAGGTAGCTGTAAAGACAACATCAGTGGCTCTCAAGAAAATGGGCTCCCATCTCTCACGTTGAAAAAGACTGACCCTGCATCTGGTAACCCACAATTCTGAATGCAGGCACTCCAAAGCTTAATTTATGAAAGTGTATTTTGCCTGCTATTTGCCTGACCTTATCTTTATATGTCAAATGCCCATAGCTGGAGTAATCATTCAAGCAATCAAATCTTCATATAACTTTGACTGGGTTTGTCATTCTTCTCCAGAGGCTTTCTCTGCATAGCATCTTCATTTAAATTGAGGCATCCAAAACTCAACTGTGGTGCAACAGGGAATGTATCATTTGTAGTTTTCTACTAAATCACTACTACAGTGAGGTATTACTTTTGTAAAGTATTTCTCTAATCCATCTCTTTGTTAGTTTATTTTGGAAAGGCATATTCATTAAGCTGTAATACTCTCAGTGATTCATATCTGGTTCCTCAGGGAGCTATGTTAGATCAAAGTCCATTACAATAATGAGAATTTTATTATATTTTCTAACACATAGTACTTTTCAGCTGCCAGAATGCTGATGGATGGATGGAAGAATAAATGTTTTGGGCAAATACAAGTTTTTTTAGGAGTGTCCAATGGTCCTTGTTTAGTTGTTACTGATCCAGAATAATTTGTTAACAAATTACATTAAAACCCTGTTTTCAAAGTACTTCAAATAATAAACAGAAATCCAATATGTTTTCTCATTACTCTTTTAATTTAAAGTTGGCTATTTGCTACGGATTCCAAGCACGCTACAGGTTGGCAACGTGGCTTGCCAAATAAAAATTTATTTTATTTCAAAACCTCTCACAAAGGATCCTGTCCAAAGTCTCTTGAAATTCGACATGAATTATGTTCGAAAGATGCATTTCATCTCTTACTTCATGCACTTTTTGCACGTAATTCTTGAAAGATAGGGCAGCACAATCTGCCCTTACAGAAGCTGTGTCAGTTGGTCCTTATCGTATTATGCTTATCTTAATGTGTAATCTAGTCTTGAAGTAGATTCCATTTGAGGTCTTATCTTTCCCAACTAGAGCAGATTAAAGAGGCGAGTCTTTGTTCATTGAAGTGCTGTGACTTACTTGCTCTCAAATCCTTGGAATTCAGAGACAGACCTTGCTGTCTAGCAAAAGGTTTTATGCACTTGCTTAACCCCAGCGCAAACAATGTCCCTGCAGCCAGCAGCGCTCTCTCTCCCTTAAAACTACACATGTGACCAAATACCTTCCAAGCTGTGTTGAGCAAGCAAAACTCCCTGCATGAAGAAAAACAGCAGAATGTAACTATCTCAGGCTATTAGCACTTTTTTGCCCCTTTCAATGCAGCTTTCATAAATCATATGCAATGCTTGGATTATTCAGAAGTTTTCTCTTTTAAATACCCAGTTTCATTAGTTTTAACTTCCTCAGACACATTTTCTGTCATACCTAAGAAACTGCCAAATGTTTCCAAAAGAAGCACATGATGAGAACACTTCTTGATGAGAAAAATGAAAAGAAAATATGTGCCTGACTTTTCCAAAAGCCTGTTAGGAGTTCTGTCTAAATTTCTGTTTTCCTCCCATGTATGGCTTTCAAATGAACCTTACACTCAACACCAAATGGACAGAATTAGCCTTTTCCACATTTTTCCAGTGACTAGGGGAAATATGCCCCCTCCACCCCACCTTCTGCTCTATCTCTCACTGTGAGGTTGTTTAGTTTCGCTGTGTTAGCATCCAATGCAAGTCATTTTTGCTGTGTGTAACTGGGTCTTTTAACTCTTGTAAAGCCTTTGAAGTTTACTCTTTCTGCAAAGAGGTCAACGCGGTCTTTCTTTTGCCCTTTCAAAAGGACCTTTCATTCATTCCTGTGTTTGGTCAAGTTGTTGTGGGTTCTGCTCTGGCCTGGCACCATGAGTCCCCTCTACACAAGCAATTGCTTCTTTCGTGGCTACTGCTGTTTGTACTCCTTATTGCTTCTTTCATTTATCTTCGCTGACACACCAAAGGAAAGAGGGGGCCGAAAGGGGAGAATTTGGCTGTAAGCTAAATTGATTGCATGTTATATTTCATGGAAGTCTGGCAGGAAGAGTTGAGTGATCTCAAGAGTTTCGGGAATATTTTCGTTCCTATTGTGCAAATCAATCAAAGCGCGCTCGGCCCCGGCTGCCCGCCCCCCTGGCAGCCCCGAGCAGAGCTCGCTGCATTGTCAACAAAGGTTTGAATAGAACAAAAGTCTCCCAAGTGGACACTGCATTCACTTGATGGGGTCACATATTACCCAACATTTAATAAAACTCACATGAATTTGAAAAGGATTCCCAGATAGATCAATGAGCGGAAAAGTAGTAAATTTAGCAGGTTGGAGGGATTTCCTAAAATCAGGGTGATGGTATTACACGTGACAGTTACTGTTCTGTTTGGATTTTAAGTATCATGGGTGTCTTGGGACTATTAGAATGAATTCTTGCCAAATAAATATATCCACCACTTTCCTGGGATGCTTCCACCCACCCTGCATCTGTCATGTAGGAATTTGTTTAAAGTGGGTTGCTTTTTCCTAAGCCTTCATCCCCAACCCCAGCTGACCAGCAGAAATGGGGAGGTTCAGGCAACACCTAAGGCATTACCCCCTTAAGTGCTTTAGCAGAGATGTCTCCAGGAGATCATGCTCCCTCCCTTTGTGCCAGAGCCATGTCTTAACCTTCTCTAAAAAACAGAACCACAATCCTGCCACCTCATCCTGCCTTTTCCTTTAAAATCCAGAAGATCCCCAGGCTATAGCCACTCTGCTCACCTAGTATTCCACCAGGTCCTGAAAAAAGGTGATATTGGTAATAGTGATTCTTGCTGCAGTAACAAACTCTTAAATGCTGGCACAATGTGGGAGTTTTTAATTTCATGCTTGAAAGCAGAGTGAGAAATAATGACTCTGCATTCTCCCTCAGCAGAGGCACAGCCTTAGGCTATCTAAGGAACACAAGGCCATATGATGTGTCACTGTTCAAAAATTCAAAAAGAATCCAAAGGAGTACTTGGTGCTTGTTCCTCCGCCCTTATCTGGCTCCCCACTAGCTTTGGCAATCCCCGTCACAAGTGAGAGCTGAGGGAATGCTGAGTCTGGAGTCATCACTCAGCCAACAAGTTAGTGCTTCTGCAAGATACACTGCTGACTGCTGGCACCTTATTTTGGACACAAGTCAGACTAGAAGGAGAGAATGGGTGCTTGCAAAAACCTTCGGTTCTGGGCAGACCTTCATTCTGCAAAAACTTCAATGCACCTAGTTTGAATTTTGTAATTCTATTTGCCGGAACCTCTTGCATTTGGGGGCCTTATTAATCACCCCTCTCTGCAGCAGGACACAAAACAGACCATTCATTTGGAGTGTTTGTTCTTTGGCAACTCAGTACAAATTTATGTCCAATTAACATATTTATGAGAGGAGGAATATGCAAGTACAATTTTAGATCAATATAAATATGGATTATGAAGAATGAAATCAGAAGAAAATCCCTGAAAAGGAGCATAGAGGGACATACTTTCAACATAAGAATTATGTTCATACTGTTTCATTCTATGTCTCTAAAGAACAAACATTTATTTTTAGAAAATTATACAGGATTAAATTTTCCAGCTGGCTGCCCAAATTGTTTGCACCAATGCCATGCTTCTGCAGCCAGAAGAGCAATAGTGCACAAAATGTACAGAGATTTGCCCTTTATACATTGTCATGCACAGCTACTCTGTAAAATAGTTTCAGCTGGATGGTTCAGAAACCCAAATTGCAGCTTCATTGGAAAGGCTGAGATTTTCAGAAGAGTTTAGGGATCCACTTTTCCTAAATGTAGGTGACAGTTATTGTCTGGCTACAATATTCTCTTCAAAAAATTACAGCCTGAAAATCCCATGTGATAACTATCAGTTCAAGAATCTAGCAGAAAAATTGTATTCTTGCTGGCACTTTGCAGAGGCAGCCAGAAAACCACAGTTAAGGAACATTTAAAAACAGAACAAAACATTGCTGTTGAAGAAAGTGAGTACTGTGATGTCCAGCCAGTTTATTTCATAAACTTTTCAAACATAAAGCTCTCACACTGCCACACAGCAAGCCAGTTCGAAGCCACCTGATCCACCCCAGCCATAAGCATTAACACTGTACAAGAAAAGATTATTATCTGGCACAATTCTGCATTCCAGCAAGGATGCTAACTGTTGAATCCATGGATGCTAAGCTAAACATTGTTTCTAATCAAAAGTAAATAATCTACTTAAAGCCCACAGCTGTTTTCAAGCTCTCAGATTTATAGATAGAATAGGTATGTGGGATACACTTTATTATTAACCTCAGAGTTAATTGTTCGGTTTTCTACCTGCACCATCAATTATCAAACCAACTTCATTGACTAGTACTGGATGAGCTGTTATGTACCAGAGCTCAAAAGAAAGGTAGGCTGGTAAGAGAAAATGTGTGCTTAAAACTCATCTGCTGCTGAAAACCTTCAGAGCATGAGGTGAATCCCCTCCCTCCCTCCCTCATGCTTCTGCCCATGCTGCGCTTTGTGCAGCCCTGAACACAGTTGATTTTCTGGACTGAAAGTGCTGGGTCGTGTTCAGCTTCTTGTCAACCAACACAATCAACAATCTTCTCCTCAGGGCTTGTTCTTAATCCATTCTCTGCCCAGCCTCTATCTGTGCCTGGGATTGTTGCCCACCCAGGGGCAAGACTTTGCACTGGCCCTTGCTGAATTTCACAGATTTCTCATGGGCACACCTCTCAAGCCTGTCCAGGTCTTTCTCAATGCCATCCCTTTCCTCCAGCATGCTGACCACACCAACACAGCTTGGTGGTGGTGGGAAACTTGCTGAGGGTACACTCAACCCCACTCCCCATGTTCCCAACAAAGATGTCAAACAGTATAAACTTAAAGAATTCTGATTTCCACCAAATGTTATTCTGATTTGCATTGGTTTATTCCTTGGTTGACTTGGTAAAGGAGGTTGGTGGACAGTTTTAAGTGTTCTCACCACAAACTGGCACATCCCACCAGGGGCAGCAGCAACATGAGGGAGCACAGGAAGTGGGGGACAGAGACAGAAAAAGGCATGGGATGCACATCACATCTTGGGAGTGCAAAATCCCATGGGAAAAATTACCTGCAGCCTCAGTCAGGATTGCAGGAAGCCCGTAAGTCTTGGATAAAATTTGCCTCTTTTCTCCATGTGTACATTTCAATCACAACTCATTCCACTCTCTCAGATACACTGTTAATATTTGACTGGAGTCACTGACAAGTGTGTTTGGGTTGTGCTGTGTAGACACTGGTGAAAAGGCCTAGGTTGATTTGGCTCTGCTTCAGCGCTGAATCTGTGAACCAATACATCCAGAAGGTATCATTTAAAGTGTAAGTCAAAATCTGTTTCCTCAAGTTTTCCAGTAATCCACCTTCTGCAGATATTTCAGATGGTCAAGTCTGATCATACAAATATTATGGAAAGCAAACACCAAACAGCTGTGAGCCAAATAAATCAATTGCAAATCCAGGGAGGACATTTGCAGAATTCAATAGGAACCATTATCCTTTGCTCCCAAGGAAATGAGATCTCAGTTCCTCTTGCTGAAAGTGTATTATTTTGTGCAATTAACTAAGAAGTTGATGGATCAAGGATTTGAAGGCCAGATCTAGGATGTACTGGAAGGAGTGAACAGTGAGGAATATTTCTATCTATTTAAGCTTGGACTTAGCCTGCAGTGCAATGCAGTCACATGGAGCATTTGCTGTATGGATGCTGTGCTGGATCTAGAATTGTTATACAATTAAAAAATATCATACAATAATTTAAATATGGAGGTTTAAACTAGACCTCTTGCATTGGGTACTTCCAGTATTTTTCCCTTTCATTTTTCTTCTTTTTAACTTTATCAATTTATTTATTTTCTCTTTGGCTTCTGGAATGTAATCAGCTGGAAAACCAGGCACAGAGAAAACATCGCTGTGGGGCTTCCAGCCAGGTCCAGCAGTGCCCCAGGAAACACCAGGGCACCATGACTTTGCCTGGTATCAGGAGGCACTCAGCACCTACACGGCTGGCCAGTGTAAATGAATGCTGGCAGCAGACCCGTACTCTGGGAGCAAAGGTGACATATAATTAGTCCATATGACTTCTGTTGATAATAATTGCAGGTAACTGGCTGCATTCTGCTGGTCCAAATGACTGTCACCATGTGCCAAGGGCACAAGTTATCTGCAAAGGTTTCATATTTCATTTCAGGCAAGGAGTTATCCATTAATAAAAACAGAAGGCGATTACACAAATGTGCTCTCTGCCAAGGCTGCCTTGTAGAGCACATGCAGAGCTTTTTAGGCAGTATCTCCCCGCTGAGCAGCACTGCCCCTGTGCCTCCCTCTGCAGCACAGCCAGGCACGGGAGGGGCTCCCAGGGAATGGTAGAAACGCCTGAGTAATTCACTGTGAGGAAATGCAACAAGTAAATACTTGAACTGTGTTTTCCAGTGAAAAGGAAACAAGACCATCTTGCAGTGGGAGAAGGGGCATGAAAAGATGTTAATCGCATGAGCAGTAATCTCTTTGGCTGCTCAGTGTGCCACACTTGGGCTTTGTTTGCCTTTACTTATCTGGCTTACTTACCCCAATCCGTGTGATCATGGAGGTGCTGGAGGGCCTCTTTAAGTGTGCACAAGATCAGCTACTGGAGAAGGGCAATGAAACGTTAAGGAGGAAAGGTGGGACCACTGCAAAAGCAACCTTCAAGGCCACCTATCTCGACAAAAGGGCTCCGACAGGCAATAAATGCAGAAAATCATTGAGACAGCAATGAATTATGAAGGCTATTAAAACCCACAACTGAATTTACAGAATCAGCTTCCCCTGATGTATTATAAAAATGCTTTACCCCAGGAACTGGAGATATCCAAATTTGTATTGCAGATTAATTACGGCTTTATTTAGCAGAACTGCAGAGGGGCAGTTCGCCTCAGTCAAAATAGCATGGGTGTTAATAGTGTTAAACTTTCTGAATCTCATATACTGCCAGGAAATCATTAACATTACATTTAACAATTTCAGGTACTTCTGGTTTTGAACTAGAATTTTATTATTTATGGAATTTTGATTGCAGAAAAAACATACCCAGTACTTGTATTTAGATTCTGTTTACAAAGGAGCTCTGTCTTCTCCCTGGAACTTGCATAAGAACAGAAAAGTAGATTATGTGGTTTCTTAATAGTTCTTCACAAAGAGTCTTCTGTTTCTGACAAATGGTTTATGCAAATGTATTCTCTGAACTGCTTTAAGCTGTACTCATGGAAAAATGACATTTTGCAAGAGGGAACAATGAATATTCAATGCATCATTTCTTAGGTGAGCTAATGGACAGTTTGTATTCTGCAGCCACTGCTATTCTCTAATTTTGAAATTTTGACAGAGGGCAGAGAAGTATCAACAGGCGGTGAGAACTGAAAAGCACTGGTTCTTCCATCAGAATTCCAATAAAGGCAATTCAGGACTTTAAATTACAGGCTGGAAGCAAATTTTCAGTTTCCCCAAGCTCAACTAAAGGGCTGTTTTACAAAGGGCAGTACAGAGAAAAAAAAATCTATCTGCATCCTTGAAATCATAGCTACTGCTGGGCTGTGGAAGGGCAAGAGGGTGACGGCTTCACAAAAGCCTCCCATAGATATTAATCCCTGGTGTGAATGGCACAAAAAAAGAAGCAATTTGGAATGTACAGGCTGTGTCTTACAGGCCTTATTCATAAGAGCAGACACGCTGAAGTCAAAAGCTTTGTTTGTATTGGGCTGGGACTTGCCTGAGAGCAAAGGAGCCTGCATTTTGTAGTCCTGTTCAGAAAGGATGGGCTGCAGGAGGAATTTGACCTTTCTGTGACAAAACCAATTTAAGTAATCAATTCACATGCAACTCCAATTTAAGCCATCAATTCACATACAACTACTGTATAAAAAAGATAGTGTTAATTTGATAGAGAGTAAGAAACCAAAAGGAGGAGGAAAGGCAAAGTAAAGAAGCTGGAATGTAAATGTCTTAAGCCTCCTTTGCCACTCATGCACCTCATATGACAGAGGCAAGATTTTTGAGTTGAGTTCCACAAGTGAACAAAACAGTTTAGGGAAAGTAGGCAGGCTTTGCTCACTCCTTCTCATCTCTTTTCTGCACTCCTGCAGTTTTTGACAAGTATTTTTCTGGTTTGGAGATAGGATGCAAATGGTTCTCAAGCGTTGCTTTCAAGAGTAACAGTATCTCATCTTGTCCAATTCCTTTGTATTTAGCTCTTAATAGTCTTCTACATTTACCAGAAAGCTGGATAACTATATCTGTGAAACTTAGACATTTAGAGATAAAGAATTGTTTAGAAAATCTCCACCCAGATTGAAAAGAGGATCAAATCTCTTACGTTCATTTATAGGAAAGCTATTCAGCATATGAAGCAGGGTAACTAATACCTTTGATTGTTCAGCTTCTCAAGTTTATCACATTAAGTGCAACTAGAGATTGGAAAACAATTTCATGGATATAAATGTCTCCTAGTAAGTACATTTAAATAACAGGTGACCTCAACAGAGAAACTTTTGGACATGCTTTAAAACTCAGCCTTCCAAACAGGGAATTTAACAGCATTATTGTAAAAACATATACGCAGTAGACATCTCATTTCCACACAGTCATCTGAAGTTAATAGTCCAAATTCAGAGTTTAGTTACCTCATCATAATTCCTGAATTAGTTCAACCTATAAGCCTTGGATTCAACAAGGCAATTGTGGAGAAGAACTCAAAAACTGAGATTGGAGATCCTGCGCTACGGTATCAGATCACACTGAATCTGCCTCAGTTGTTTTTACAAACTATTCCCAGAAAAATCAGAAACTCACTGCTTAGTCCAGTTCTATATTATATAGCTTATAATAGTAATATATGCCAAAAAGATTGCAGTATTGCACCCTTTTTTAGTTCCATTAGCAGAAGTGCTTTCAGAAATTTTCTGAACTAACTGTTGGGGGGAGCAATGAGCAATCACAATCTGCATGTAGAAATATCCACTGTTAGACATTTAAATTAATCTTCCAGGATGGTGAAAAACCCGACTTTGTGGGGGGGGATGAGATTTTTGAACAAATATTTTAAATAGCCTTTTGTGGACTGTACCTGCTACTATCAAGATTCTAAGCTGGGCATGGTTTCCAACTTTTCTTGGACAGCATTTCTGGCTGACAAACAAACAAATTTGAAAGTAATTCACAGAGGAAAAAAAATTGCTGAAAACACCAAAGACGTGCTTCATTTGTAGATTTAATTAAGATATCACACCAATAGAAAAGCACTTAGCCGCAGAATAACAATTTTTTTGCTGCTGTGTATGCACCAAGACTAAGCTGAAGAGCTTATTTTCAAAGTAGGAGATACTGGTCCTGCCACGGCTGCCAAGAGAAGTGATATAACACTGTTACAGACAATGTCTGGAGATGGTTTAATAATTTAAGCTCGTGGAAATCCTGATCGGCCGCTTGACAGAGAGGAGGAGACTGTGAGAGGAAAGGTCAGGTCTGTACTTACTCTTCCCCTCGAGGTCAATTGCTGGACACTGTCAGACCCTGCAGCCAGAGTTACTGGCTGATTAGCCAGCCCCAGCAAGGCCGTTTTGGAGCAGATGAAAGTAGCCTGCCTGACAGATTCTCAGTGTCACCACAGCTCTGGATCTCACACTTCACGTGACCTCTCGAAATCCAGTCACTGCTTAGTGCAGGGTAAGGAACTGGAGCTTGTGTCATTGCCCAGTTTGCTACCTGACACCATTCAGGACAAGCCCGATCAACAATCAACACCTACAGGTAATCCATGAACTGGGCTGTTCTCACAGGGTGAAGCCATGGCTGAGAAGCTGCACTGCTCACTGAGGGTCACAGCTGGGAAAGGGACAGAAATTGGAGAGAACAGAGTAGGTGGAGCACTGTGACAGCTCCCATGGTCCTCTGTGACCTATATGGAGCCTAAATAGGTAAGAAAACCCTTTTGTGTAGGGCCAGAGGGAAAGGGAGATTTGGGATGCTATATCCAGTGCTGATCACTCCCTCGCTGATGCATTCAGTTCAGGCTTTACACAGGAGAAGCTTTAGGTTAACTTACATATTATTAATAAGTAAAAGGCCAGCTAGGTTATTTTCAGCAAATAAAAATGAATCATTACTTTGATTCGCCATTTTCAGGGACTATTCCTTCTGACAAATAAATAAACAAGTACAAATGCATCTAAACCAGTAAATTAATGGCCTCAGTTTGCCCAAATATTTGCATGCCAAATTGCGGCTAAAATATCTCTCATCTTTCCATCAGGCTGTTTTGTTTGTTATAAGTAAAACCTTGATGCACGCAAAGCCAGAAAACACCATGTCCCAGTTATTCTCCCCAGACAGGTCTTACTATGTTTGCAAATCACATTTCTAACACTGAGCTTATTGTGAAAAGAATATGGCTTAAAACTTGACCAGAAACAATACTGAGACTGCAACAGAAATTGGAGTGTAAACTCTGGCTCCTAATATTGTAACCTCAAAGTTTCTCTCAAATTCCTTCTTGGGAGTTATTCTTGCACTGCTTAGAACGATACTAAAATACTTCTTATATAAGTGCTCTGAAAAGGCTGTACATGGGGAATAAACTACTGAGCTGGCATTAATTTAATTTTACTCTAGTGTTCTGCAATATGGCATCTCCACTGCATAAGGTTCTTCTATCTATCAATTTGAAGAGACAAGTTTGACATTAAATTTATTTCTTGGATAAATTACTAGATGCTTCTGAAGTCTACACTGAAGCATGAAGTGATAGTGTCTGCTGAAGCCCTCAGTTCTTATTGACAAGTCTGGTTAAATTATCAGGTTGTATGTAATTTTATTTGAGTGTAGGAAAATGAAGGCTATAGCCAAGAACTTGGTGGGGTTTTCTTTCCTGAGATGATGATTTATTCATTTTGGCTTCAATAGCTACGGTGTCAGGCGTATTTTATATTTTTCCAACTTTGACACTTCAAACATTTGATTTCCCTTTGCAACTTCCAGCCTAAAACATGTTTCCCATTATATATATTCAAGTGACTGCCTTGCACACACTGACTCATGAGGCTGGTTTTTATTTTCACAAAATATATAACCCTATTTGAATAAAATACAGATGGTGTCCAATACATTAAACACAGCAAATTTGCCATTCCCTTCTCCATCCCCTCTGTGTTCCCTTCCCCAGATTTTCTGTGGCTGTATGAAATCTTATCAGCCTCAACAGCTTGGACAGGACAGGGCAACAGAAATTTGATGCCATTTATATATGGTTTGCTGCAATAAACAATGTGCATTTTTTTAATTATTAGCATTTTTCTGTAGGATTCTGCATTTGGAGCTCTGCTTTAAATGAGGTTTGTGCCCCTTGGAAGGTACTGAATAGGCAGCTTCACATTGCCCTGTGGTAGAGTTTTGAATAATGGGCAATCAACATGGCATATGGCACCAAGGCCCCAGGTGACAGCTGGAGCAGATTCAGCTGCCCCTTACATCACCAAGCAATTTAGAAGGAAAAAAAGCAGCCATATACAAGTGTATTGGAAATTACCTAAGTAAATTAGTAAAAACTGCTGAAATTTATTGAAGAAAAACCTGTTCTAGGTTTGATCTGAAAGCATAACTATACTTCATAGTATACACACATATAACATTTACTTGGAATGCACAAGGTTTGGGGTTTTAAATAAGATTCTATCAGCATCACTAGATGGCATTGGAGGGTGCTTTATCTCATCATAGAAAAACAGTCTATAGCAATTTTTATTAGAAACACTAAGTTTACACACTGAATTTATCCCAGGCAAGCTGAAGGCATGTTCTGTAGTGAGGAAATTGCAACATGAGGCAAGAACCAAACCTGGCTGAGCAGCTACAGCATTGCTGCAGTTTCCTTCTGTCACACACAAAGGAGTCCACCACCTCTGAGCAAGAAGGGGAGGGCTGAAATCTGGAGAGAAATAAATTGGGTACTGAAGAAATTGTGAACTGGTATTACATGGGCTAGTGGCTTCAGAGAGGTAGAGTTAATCTCCCCTTGAGATGTAGGGTGGACTTTTTGGACTGCGTATTTGCTTTTCCCCCACAGCAAATTATACAATTATTATAAAAATGGTATTTCTGTTTTCCTTACACCTTTTTTTACTATATAGTTCTCGTGGTCCTTTCCTATTACTTTTAGAATGAGAGATGTTTGCCATCCAGTGATATTTGTGGTTAGTTTCAATGTCCACTTTGGAATTACTGCTAAGTTTGGCCACCAATCCTTGTCCATTGGTTGTTACTGCACAGAAGCCATGAAGAATCAACTGCACCGCAGCTACCCTGGTTTCTGAACTGCAAGAGTATTATTATACTCACAGAGCTCTCCTTTACTCCTACTCTTCAGTAGTTGGTAAAAAGAGGCAAAGAGGAGTTTGTTCACCTATAAATACACAATTCCAGGAGCTCAGTCTCTAAGAAATGGATTGTATATCAGAATAACTATAGGCCATGGAACATATGTTACAATGTAAGGCAGAAAAATGGTGATTTCTTTTCACATCTGCCACTTTGACCCATAATCCAAGTCATTAAACTTTCCAATTCTCCAGGTAAACAGTGTCTGTTCACAAATTCACTTCATGAATATGCATTATTTTTTGCCTCTGTAATATTCTTTCTGCTTAAGAGCTGTCATTGACCAAAGTTCTATAATGAATCACAAATCAGAGCCATGTACAAATCAAAAGCTGACATTTAATTGAAGTGTTTCCATTCTTTAAACAGGCTTTGGGTTTCTATCTTGTGGGGGTTAAAAGACATGTCAAACATGTAGAAATAGTAGCAGGCAGGTTGATCAACAGCTTGTGCCCAAGAATGAGGCAATATTTGCCAGTAAGTCATATGAGGTTTTTCATAGGTCATGAACTTGCACAAACCCAAGGTCTTCTATAAAACATTAAATACACCCACTTCTAGAAGTGCCACTGTGCCCCTGGTCACCCATTTGTCTGACTGGCTGCTCTGCATTTCTTCTACTCAATTTATGGAAAGCTGTAATTCATAAATACCAATTTGTACCATTATCTTCATATATGCCAGGTACTTGTAGTATTGAAAACTGGAACTTGTTCTTAGGGCATACTTGAAGTCGGCAGAAGGATGATAAATAGGAATGACATTATGCCTATTAAACACTGAGTGTAAATGTGTAGAATTCATTTTCCTTCCTGGTATTATTTATTAAATAATATGTCTTTGATTTTCTGTCTCTTGTTAAAGCTTCCCTTTAAATGAAAGATAAGTCTTCGCACTGTCATTGTTTAAATGTCACAGGAACCTACACATGTTCACATGGTCTTGCACATATGGGAAAATCAGCGTATTTTTCCTCACTTAGATGGCTCAAACATTTACGTCCAAGAGGTAGGTTTTACTGAGTGCCTTCTCCATAGATACTTGAAAACCTAACAGGCTGATACTGTTCTACGTGAGGATAAATCAAGGATTAACTCACCTACACTGGTAAAATTAAGCTAAGTAAGATCAAATTCTGACTATCATTTCAAGTAGCCACTGGATAGTTTAGTCTTCCTTCTCAGCCTCCCAGTCATTTGCTGAAAAACTGTGGTTAGCAGGGATTTTTTGTTTAAAAGCCACAATTTCCAATAAACGTGTTGTTTGCCCTCTGGCTTAACATCAAAGATGGTTTCATAACGAGGGTGGCTCCTACTGAATTATATTTCCCATCAGTTTGCAGAAGTGGGCACTCATTACACAAAGGCAACTGTTGACTGTACTCACCGCAGAGGAAAGTGACACAACGTCTTGTTTCCTCCACATTTTTAAATGCACCTCTTAGAAGCATCCATTCCAATCAGGAAAAAATCACTCGTACTTGCAACAAACTTAGTTCTTAGAGTTCAAATGCCCAAGCCCATGTCTGTGTTGAAGGAAAGGCAGGGAGTCTGCATGCCCTGGAGCTCTAGAGAAGGGCAGACCAACAGGTTTCCCTCCTGCTTAAAACAGAGAAAAAATATATTTCCATGACCAAAAAAGAAAAGGATTCAACGATCACATCTCAAAAAACATTAAGCAGAGTATGACTGTAAAGTCTTTATATACTGCCTGCTTTCCACTGGTGTTCCTATCCTTTTTCGAGTGCCATTTTTTTTCCTGCAATTGATGAAAACTTCAGACGAGTCTTTTCAACCCAAATCTGTTTGACTTCTTTCAACACCATTTCACATTTTGACCAAAAGGTTAGGTGTATGTTTTCCTCCAAAAAACTTGTGAAGAGTCTTTCCACTCAATTTTTTCTTTTCCCCCCTCGCTCCTCAATAGTAGGTTGTAGTTGAGCCTTCACAGAATTTAGTGCTAAAGAATACAATATAAGGCTCTTCCTACTAAATCTGAACATCACTGTTCACATCATCACTGTTCATATTAGTACTTCCTGACAGGCAACATAATATGATCTCTGGATATTCACTACCACCTTCCATATGCTTTGAGTTACAAATCCTCTTGGTACAAGTTGATAAGGTGAATTCCAGAGGCAGGGACAAGGTCTTTGCTATGCACCTACCACGGTCAGGTCCTGCTCTAGGTGAATGTCTCCCAGAATGAAGAGCTGCCTTCATGTCAAGTTGCTCTCCTCCCTGCATCCCACAAATCTCACAGATCTTATGGGAAACCTTGATCATGGCTGGCAGAAGGACTAAGCAAAATGCCTCAGTGAAGCAGTGAGAGGCAGGGCAAACCACAAATATTTGTACTACACTGAACTCCATTATCTCATGCTGAAGGAGTACCTCTCTGATATTCTTTGCCAGCATCTCACTGCCCATCCAACCTCTTTCACTCCTTATACCAACTTACCTGAACTTCTCAGCTGGAAACAGGGCCCACTTGTTTTCAGGCTTTGTCTCATGGCAATGAATTCTCATGGCAGTATTACTAATTCAACCACAGATTTCTCCCAGATGTGATGTGAGTTGTGACCAACTGTTTGAAGCTGATTACAGGAGACCTCAGCTTTCTACTTTAGAAGACACACTGAAGTTGGGGAGAAAGCTCTGAAAAATGAGCTGAGATAAAGCAGTAGGCTCAGACAAGACAGAGAAAAATAGAAGAATGCATTTTTATTTTGGTCTAAGCAAAGATTAAAGCTTTCAGCACGTGTCCCCTGCAATCCTCAGGACATCAAGTGATGCTGGTCAGTATCATTGCCTGGAACTTGTTCCCAGTGGTGGGGCCAGAATCACCTCCTCATCAAACCATCGGGAGACAGTGGGCAGCTCTTGGAGGTGCTCTGAGCCTCAGACCAGCCAGGGCAACGTGGTGCTGGACTGGGCCAAACACTCAGCACAGCCCCTTGCAGAGCTGCAGCACCCATTGCCTCACACAGCTCTCACTTCTCCAGATGAACTCAACATCCTGTTTAGCACTTCATTTTGTGCACAGGCAATTGGTTTTTCACTGAGGAAATTAGCTCTCTCTGTTCAGCATGACACGTACATAAATACGTATACACATACACACACGTGCATGTGCACACACAGACAGCAGTCGTTTAAAGCCCTGTGGGTGTCTTCTTTCATATTTCTACCTGGTGGCTTGAGGAAGCCAGGAAATGTAAAAAGCAGTCAAAAAGTTAGGGGAAAAAACAGATAGAAATGCCTTTTTCACAGAAAACATGAAGCAGGTCCCCGGGTGAGTGGCTCAGACCTGCCGACTCGCTTTGTGCCTTGCTTCCTCCTCTTCCTCCTCCTCTGTGGCTTCTCAACGGTTTCCATGCCACATGTGCCAGTCAGGCACTGCTTAATCAGACCCACTGCTGCAAAAATCACTTTCTCCACATAAATTCAGAATTTTACCAGTGCTTATTACGGCTGTTCTCTTATTGTAGTATCACACCTCTCTCACTAAGATTTTAATCAGCATTTCCATTGGAAAGCCTTACTCTCAGAGTTATAAAACCTGCCTGCATAAAGTTGATTACCACTGAAATTTACAATCCAGCTTCTTGGCTCACAGCTATGTTTCTTTCTTGCTTACATGATCTCTGTTTGCAAAAGCTGATATAAATTGGTTTGGCAACCTTGTTTAATTCTAGGCATAAACAATTCCTGACTTAAGAGGCTTTTTTTCCAGTGAGCAGAAAGCGATGGAATGAAATTATTGAAGTTACCTACTACAACTTTAAAGTATTGCCCTGAATGTCTTTTCTTTTTCTTTCAAATGTTGGCATTTTTTACATAGGAATGCAACTAAAGAATTTAAATTTAAAGAATGTTTTTAAATGCTGAGTATTTTTGGAACTGTGCAGTGCTTAATGGGAAGGAAATCACAGGAGGTTAAAGACTTTCAAAATACATACCAGCACCTCAGTGCCAACAACCCATATCACTTCAATGAACTGTGCAGTATGTGTTGGCATGATTTATGCAGCAATTTTAAAAGAATCCGTAGTGTTTGTTTATTACCACAGTATGATTGATGGGTTCCTAAGTGCACGGTGACACAATCAGCTGAGCTATTACGGCTGGGAGTTTGATAATTTGTGAGTTACAGCCATTACAGGGTGTCCCTTGAGCCAATTGCCAGAGCCATTAGGGCATGGGTGACCTCAGGGAAACTGCGGTGAGGCGAGATCCACTGACTGTGGTGTCACTGTCAGACCTTCCCTCCTGCACAGCCACACTGCTGCCTGACCTCCCTGACTCTCCTGCTCTCCTTCCTTGCCCAGGGGCTGCTGCTGGCTTCCCTTTTGGCCCAACCAGCAATTTCAGCAAGTCCTGCCCTCACCACTGCCCCTTCCAAGCTAAAAGGCTGATACCAGCATAAGGTAAAGCACAGAGCAGCAAAGGCTGCTCAACCACTGTCTGCTGACCATGACTCACTTTACAACAGGCAAGCATGTAGACAAAGCCACCAAGTACTCCAGGTACCCACAGACCCCCCCCACCCCCCTTCCCTGGGAAACACTGGAACAACCTCAGTCCTTTCTAGAAAAAATATGCCAAGTTTAAGTTTACATACAATGCACTGGATTTAGGCATTTATTTGAAACACAAACACACAAAAAACAAGAATAAAAGAAATTTTATTTATCTTTTATTTTTTTTTTTTTACAAAAATAAACAATTTGAGAAACAAAAGCACATTTTTTTCCTGACTGTACAAACTACAAAACAGTATGACATTGGTCACTTTAGCATTTACTTCATTGCTTTCACTGAAAGCAAATTCTTTAGACACACCCCGCCTTTAAGATGCATTTTATATAGAATTAAGGCTAGCATTCATTTGACATCATTAAGGTCATTTACTTCATTCACTCAAAGAATCAGCAAGCGATGCCTTAGAAAACCAAGGACCTGATGATAAAAGATACGAATAACTGCAAGATAGTCGTTAAATTAGTACTGTTCAACCAGCTGGACTGCTTTGCCAGTCTGTCAAAGATGTGGCTTCCTGAACAATTCAAACTGATTCAACAAAAGTCTTAAGCACAGGCTTAATTGTAAGCATATGCTTAGGCCTATCCAGCAAAGCACTCAGCACTCGGGTAAGACCCTGCCCTTTCAGTGGGACTATTCATATGCTTATGTGATTTGCTAGATCTACAAAATGGCTCTTTCAAATTAAAAATGAAACTTTATGATAACAGTGGAAGCAAAAACGAAAATTAGTTGCAGTCTTGCAATTCTAAACATAAGCAATCCCTTCCATTTGACAAATATGCAGGCATTGCATATTCCATAGCTTTAACACAAATGCTGATTGTCCTCAGTATCGTTTGCTATTCAGCAGACAAACTGATACGCTTCAGTTCCTCTGTTGTGATTGTACGTGCCCAAATAAATATCAGTGTTGAGGATACAGGCTTCCCAGAGAAGTGATCAGCTTTCATCCCTGGACACACATGTATAGGTCAGAAATGTTATGCTAACCTTGGTTAGAAAAGCCAGAGCTGCCAGCTGATTTATAACCAAAATTATACTCTAACAGTGTATCATCTCTTGTACTTTGCTTTGGGTTGTTTTGGTTTACTTTTAAATCACATTTTCAAAATCTTGTTTTATTGCACATTCATCCTGGTCATGCAGGTTATTTCTTTAAAGTTTCCTTTAGCACTCTATAGATTAGAATGAGTAATAGTGCAATTATTTCTCCGGCCACAGCCGCCTTCTACCTAACAGCTGCCTATATTTATACACAAACAGCTCTTATCACTCACGTGTCAGACTGAGCCATTTTAGGTGTCAGTCTGTCACCTTCACATATGTTATCTTGTCAGGATCAGGCACAATATGATTTGAGGCCATCTTGAAGAAGACAAGCTGCCGACCTGCATTGAATAGAAAAGGGGGAGGGGAAAAATACTTAGAAGTGATGAGCAAAAGGTTGCCTACCTTTAGACACTGACATTCAAATTCTACTTCAACCTATGCATTTTTCAGGCCATGCAAGACTGAACTCGCTCTTAACTTCAGCTGGTATAAAACTGGATGGTTTTTGTCTAAAATGGCACCAAAGTTCCCCTGGTTTCCATATCTTTTCTCTAACCATGGTCAAAATACAGCTGTGCACAGCTAACACAGTAAATGAAGGAAAGGTCTGAAGTCATTAATACTAATTCCATGTGGTCTTTACAAAAAGTATTTTGAGACTCCCTCTGATAAAAACAGGCTTTAGTTCAGGGCTTAAATGAAGGACATCCTTCGTGTTTGGTTCTACAGAAGCAGAATCATATTTGCACACTTGATCCTTACAAAACTGATCAGTGCAATGTGTGTTAAACATGACTTTCTCTGAAACGGCTCTCACTGATCACTTTGTAGCTCTGGGCTTTAAACAAGCAGGAACAAGCTTTCTAGTCCTCAGACAAAAAGCAGCAGCAAGTGACAACAGCCTGGGTAGCATAAGGCACCTGCTACACATATATCCAAGGCTAGTGGGGGCTGAATTTGGCAAGGTTTGTTTGTTTGAGATCTGTGGGAGCCACAGCACAGCTCTTCTATCTTCCCACACTCACTGACTTGGCATTCACATTCCTGCCTCCCAAGGAGCTGCTGCTACCCCACAGACCTACAAAATCACTCTTTCCTTGCAGCAAGAACCACAGAGATACACTCCATATCTGCTGTACTTCTGCCTTCCCTCTCTAAACTTGCAAAAATCAAATGCTATTTGCTCCCAGGCTGCCTCTCTAGAGGGCTCCCATAACACTATTTTCTTTAAAAGTATTACATGGCAAATGGGATGTCTCAACCACTGAGCAAATTTCCAAGCTGCATGTTTCAGGGACTCAAGTGCTCATGAATCAGGAATGAGATGGCAAAAGAATGACAAATAAGATTACAAATATTGCTACTAGATGCCATTAGCTTTTAGTATTGTAACCTGAGATAGGAGCTGCTATAAACTTCCTATGAATCCCCCTGAGCCAGAATAAATACTTTTTTTAGTGTATTAATTATTTTCAATATTCTAGCTACAGATAGTCTGACATGATGACCTAGTAGTCACTGGTTAACCATAGGCAAGGTTAGCAGAAATTAGTTTTCTTTTGATTCCATGGAAGTGCCTGTTAACACCTCCCAGAAGCACAAAAATGCAAAAAAATAACATTCCAGATCCTGTGGTTTGGTAACTTGGGGTCCACATGCTTGGCTCTCTAGTGCCAGCTCCTGTGAGCCTGTCTGTAGTTTCTGCTCCTCTGACAGCTGGCAGAAGAGAAGCCTCAGCAAAAAAAGAAGCTGCCTCAGCTGAACCTTCAGAAACTACCTCCCTTCTAGATGCTGCTAGTAGCTCCCACAGCCCAGCACAACACACTCCTCAAGTTGTATTAAAACACTTAGAGCAGCCAGAATAGGTGACTCAATTGCTGCTTCTGCTCCTCAGCATCCAGGACCTACCTGTCCAAGTCGTCTGGTTAGTTAGGACAAAAGCTTTGCACTGGGAGTAGCTGTCACAGATCTCAATGGCTTCGTTGACATCAAACACAGAGAGGAGGCAGCCCTTGTGATGGTAGGATGGCCAGCATCTGTAGTTCTCATCAGGAATATGGGCTTCAGGCACCCGTCTGTACTCTGCAAATCAGAGCAAGGCAGTCGTTAGAAAGCTCCAATAAACTGGTTGTTTTTAACTGGCAAGGTTTATTAGAACAGCTTAGGAGCAGGATACATGACGGAAAAGCTGACGGTTTCTACTGTACCCTCCCTGGTTTACTCCCAAACGTGTTTATAGCTCTGCACCTTACTTTCCTTTTCCTTTCCTCCTTTCTTCTTCTCACCTCTTTCTCCAGAAAGCATCTGTAAATAAACAGTCTGTGCACAAAACCCCTTCCCCTTCCCCACTGCGGAGGCGAGGCTTTGGTTTTATTAGGAATTTTACACGAAGAATGTCCCATTGAATAAACAGCATCCACTTGAATGAACTGACTCACTGTCCTACTTCTCAGCAGTGAGCAGGATTGTCGGGGTGAGACCTGACCAGGCGTTCCCAGCCCTCCCTCTCCCTCAGAAGAGCATGCTATTTTTCTCTGGCTCCTTTAGAGAAGGGAGAAAAGACAGGCTTTTAATTAAGCAAACTTTTTTTGCTTGCTCAGATTAGGACAAAAGAGGAGTCGCTTGATGGGCCTCTGGAGAGAAGGGGGGGTGGAAAAAAGTAGTGGGAGCACGTCAGCGTGGTCCTCGCCCAGCGCCTCCGCGCTGCCCCATCCACTGCTCCTCTCCCTTGGCTGCCGTTCAGTCTCACTTGCCTTTATGAGCTGCCTCTTGTTCTCTGTTCACAGCTCCTCTCACTTTCCCAGCCACTAACGGGGCTTTCTCTAATGAATGCATCAGCAAACTCAGCTGATCATTTATAAACGTTTCTATTTAGCCTCCAGACGCACAAATTAATGGTTCCCTCCTGTCTCTCCTCCCCACGTCCTATTCAAAAAACTAAATACATTCTATATTTCTTCTAATTGTATCTATTATGGAAACCAGAGCTGCCTGCCCTGACTCACAGCCTATTCTTAAGTTGCTTTGGTTCAAGCATTTTCTGCCTGGCTCTGCTGATTCAGCCTGCTAATATTTCATACAGCACATTGTACGAACACCACCGAGTCAAAAGCGAGTGTGTCTGCTACTCCAAACTGTCAGTGTTTCCACTGGGAAAAGAAGTGCACATTCACAAGTGCTCATTCTCACCACACAGTCTGAAATAGTGGGAAACAAACGTAGTGACTGCATTCTATTTTAAGCCTTAGCTCATTAAAAGTATCATAAGAAACATCCCCAAATAAGAAGCAAAATCAGAGCTGATCATGTCCCAGTTAAATCAAAGGCAAAAAAGTTTTCTTAATTGAGGAAATGCAGATTCATGCTCATGAAGACAAAAACTGTCAAAATTTAGGTCCACATGATGACTGGTCATTTCCCCATCAAAAATATTTTTACATTTCTTCTGAAGAGAATTCAGAGTCCATTTTTTCCCAGTTTCTGTATCAACTGTAGTGTAACAATAATTGAATGTAACAGAATGTTCTCTTATCTCCACATGGCAACTTCTGAGTATTGATTTGTACCTCACAGCCTAGGACAGTAAAATGATGTGCACAATGAAAAGAAGAAAAAAAAATCAATTCCCTGTAGTTATCACCACATTTAACCATTTGTATCAGCATACATGCTATGTTGACTGGATATAAAATGTAAATTATCCAAGATCCTCTTTGCACACCACAGAATGGCCACCTCACACTGCACTGTGCCAAGCCCCAGGCCACAGAGGGCATTCACAGAAGGGTGGTCCTTGCTGTGGCAGCAGGAGATGAAGCATCTGCTTGATTCTCCATGACAGCACGGAGAGAGTCCCAGCCCTTCTCCAGGGAACCTTGGGAGTCTGAGAGACTCCAGGCTGGGGCTGGGAGGAAGCTGCAGCATCCCGGCACTAAGAGAGCAGCCCCACATCACATCATGTATTTTTCTTCATGCAAGGGAGAAGCTCATTTTGAGGACCCTTATCTAATATTTAAAATATTTATACTCCTCTGAGCACAGATATGCTTCTTAATAGGCCTAATTTCCCTTCTCCTCAGCACTGCTCCCAATACAGCTCTCAGGGGTTAGGCTCTTGGCTGACACACACAGACTTCAAAAGAGCAGCAGTGATTTAAATGACCTGAGGCTCTGTCAGAGGTAGGAGATAAAGTTCTCCCTTTCCATTGCCTTTTTCAAGGTGCCCAAGCCTGGAAAATCATCGGGGCAGCTCAGACACATTAATCAATGGAGTTGGGCAGGCAGTAACTGTGATGGCAAGGTCCTGGTTTTAGTGTGCAAGCGAGGCTGGAAACAGCCATGCCAGGGTGGTCTCACCACGCAGCAGAGCCCTGTGGCTGCCCCTTCTCCCTTCACTGCTCCCTGCCAGTTCCTACATGAGGGAAACCCACAAATGTCTCCAGTGACTCCTGGGAACAGATAACAGGAACATGGCAGTGTGAGACAGATGCAAAGAGCATTTTCCTTTTGCTGTGGGATCACCACACAGGTGGAAACACAGCCACGGGAATCAAGGAAAAGCACACAGTCACTCGGGCTCCACAACGGCAGCCTCTGGCAGGGCCTCCAGCTGGCACAGGACACTGGATACCTGCAGTCTGTGGGCTGAGCCTATGCTGCCCACAGGGAGGGGAGAATGCAGTGAAGGGGAAAGGCAAGAAGGCAGCCCCTCTCCCCACTTGCATGGCAAACAGCCGTGATGGCTGCCTGGGAGTGCCTTCCCTTAGGAGCGCCTTCCCACAGAATGGTCCGGGTGGGAAGGCAGCCACAGGGAGTAGAAAGCAGGACATGTGATGGCCCTGCACCCTGGTTCCTGTTCCCTCACCAGCCAGGCACTCCTGGGAAGACAACACAGGACGTCCTCTTAAACTATTACAGTCAGAACTGATCAGAAACTCATTGCAACACCAAGCAAGTGGTGATCTAAGCAAACTGACCTTCTCTTCAAAACTCACTCCATCTCCAGCAGAGTCAGGCAGATGCCTTGCCCATTTGCATGGTAAAGGCAAGTATCCCTGGAATCTCTTACTTGCATAGGGTTGATTTAGGGAGCTTACCCTTTAGCTCTCATTTGTATGAGTCGTCAAGAAATGCACTCCCCTCACATGAATTAGAAGGACTCTGCTGAAGGATGCTCCTCCACTGACATGTGTCCCAGCAATGACATTAGGTCCAGCCCTCAGGAGAGCTGGGCTTCCCCATCGCCTTTAAATGGGTCACCACAGTGCAGCTACTCAATTAAGCAGTACTCCAATGGTTTAAAGACAGCTCCAGCTCAAGGTTTTGTCCTGCCAAGACCTGAAACTTGCTTAAATGGAGTCCTTGGAATTTGAAGGCTCACAGCAGTAAATCACATCATAAAAAGGTCAAAGTTCTGGTCAATTTCCAGACTAATGGTGTTTAAAACCAATAAATGCTTGCCTAATTCTATAAATGCAGCCATAAATTTACACTTTTGCGTACATACACATAGCTTGACATAGAGTACATAAAGTCTATCAAGGTAATGGCAAGGAATAGATCAGAGAAATGCAAGGCATTCCTACTGGTATCAGCAGAAAAAGAACCTTTTCCTCAATCTACTAATTTTGTGAGGATTAAAGCAAATAAATGCAATGCAGTAAGCCTGATCTTGATGTCACTTAGAATGCATTTACTCCAGAGTTTAACACAGGGGAGGTAATACAAGAGCTCACAATTACACAGATAGATTCTACTCCAAAGCATTTTTTCTTGTAAACATTTTGGAACTTCAAGATGCCTTATTATGCTGAATCCAGGCAATCTTCAAAAGGTTTGTTTTGTGATAGCTTTTATAGTTTTAAATATTTATACAAGGTTATTCTAATCAATCAAAACATGCTGCTTTGATCAGGCCAAAATCTTAGCATGTTAGCCACACCTGCATGATGGCCACAGTGATCCTTAAACCAAGATCACTCACTTGCTGTAACAAGTAAGAGAGACATCTTTAAAAGCAATCTGCAGCATCACTGACCAGTGCAAGAGCTATAAAAAAAAGCAAAAACTTTAAATTCTTATTCTATTTTTTTTCCATCAAAAAACACCTGCATTGTCCCAAAGCCGACTACTATCTATAAACATACTCATTTTCACTGTACTAGACTGAATCATATAAAGAGCTCCACAAGTATATTATAAACTACGTGAAACCGCCTGTGGTTTCCCCCTTTTAGCCTCTCTGAATCACCCTAAATCTGACTTTAATCAGTCCTAATGACCGTTTATTTCAGCCACAGCAGCCAGACTGCATTTTTACTACCAACTACAGCTACTTGTTGGAGATTTGCCCAGTTGTCTTATCACCTGCCAATACACTGTGGGTCAATGACAGAGACACAACCACGTTCGTCCTTGAGAGAGAAATCACATTGCTCCTTTTTCTCCCTCCTTTTTTCCTCCAGTCTCAAGAGGAACACTGGCAGTTGACTCTGGAATTGCTTTTAATTGCTTTGCTCACAAGTAAGCAGAAAGAGCCTGATCTTGCCAATATCAGCAAAACGTGGTACTGAGCA
Source organism: Sterrhoptilus dennistouni (assembly GCA_013397095.1). NCBI lineage: Eukaryota > Metazoa > Chordata > Aves > Passeriformes > Zosteropidae > Sterrhoptilus > Sterrhoptilus dennistouni. The sequence continues at coordinate 162,031 of VWZU01012789.1, forward strand.
GCGTTTTGCTCTACAAACAGTCCCCTCCGATTCCCAGGGAGCTTTTGGAGAACAGTATTGGATCCAAAAGAGACAACAATACACTGATGTTTTTAGCATGCTTCATTTTACGCTGAACTTTTCCTCATGTTCCAATACCTCACATTTAAACATGCTCCTGACAGCGGGCCCCGCCAAGCACCCTGCACAGTTCGCTGCAGAGAGCGACTTTTCGGTTCGTCTGAGGAAGCGAGGGGGCAGGGCTGTCCCTGCCTCTGCTTTCAATCAGCCCTGACGCATCCCAACTGTTTGGGAAGACAGGCTGGCCTGGCAGGACAGGGCTTTGCCTTTGTCAGAGCAGGAGATAGCCGTGCTCCTCTGGGGAGTGTTCCCGTCCCCTGGCAGTGTCCTGGGCCGGGAGTGAGGCGGGTCTTGGCGCTTTGTAGGCGCTGCCATTGTGCTCGAGCAGAGCCGTATTTAAACCGGTCTGCAGGCTGTCACTGAAACACAAATAAATAACCAGGGGAATGACATGTTCCCTTACATTTTATTCCTGTTAACATGACACAGCTGGAGCATTTTTCCTGCCTCGTGCTCCACATCCCAGGGAGCCGTTCAGTACCCACAGCCACCTCTGTGGTACACACCAATTCACCAAAGGCAACAAGCCCAAAACGTCCTACAGATGCCTAAACATTGCATGTGGTCCACTCCATCATAAAAGCAGCGATGCTGATGATGGACAAGCCAGAAGTTGCCTAGGGTCATGTGTTGGGATACTTAAGCTTGGAGACAGATGCCCACAGGACATTTATAAAAGACACTCGACAACTTCTTTAGTGTTCTGGAAGGCAACTGAGAATCTCAGCAGAAAGTATTTTCCTGTGCAGTGCCAAGTTGGACAGGGAGAAGTTTAGCAACAGCAGAACACACTGCTCAGGGAACAGGGTAAACGGCACAGTGGTGGAGATACAAGTGAGCAACAAGCAACTGGTTGTGGTCACTGCACAGCTGCACAGACCCACACGGGTGCAAGGGAACCTGTTCCTCTATTCCTGTGTGCTGGCATTGCCTGGCCCCTGATGTGAGACCTCCAAGCAAGGCAGGGTGTAAAGGGAGACTTCCTGCCCTGTGCACCTTTCCCCTTCAGCCCTGAGGTCTCTGGGACATTAAAGACACATGTATAAAAATAATTTATACTGACTAGATTTATTATAGTATATTACGATAGACCAGGAATCTGGGCTGCAGTTTGTTCCTGATTTCAATAATTCTTGGGTGGATTTACAATTTCCTCAGCAGGTTGCTATAGTGACCCTGCAGAATATTTTTTTCAAAACACTGTTGTACTGTAAATATTTACATACAGCATAATCCTGCCAAATTGTCTTGAGACAAAGGAAAACACAACGTGTCTTTGCTTTATGTCCAGCCTTCCAGCTTTTTTAGCTTTGAGAATGTGCTTTCAGCTAACAATAGCAGCTAATTACAGTTTTCTGGGGGCTCGCACACCCCCAGACCTAATAATGGGTCATTTATTAGTGTTAATGAATAACAAAGCTATCAGATTTATGAGTGTTAGCTGATTTCACGCATTTCTGAGTAAATTCTGAGTTAACTGAAGGGCTAGGGCTTAGCTCAAGGGCTAGATATCCAGTACAAATCACAGTCACTTGACTGAAGTAATAAAAACGCTGATACTGGGGCATGACTTTACTGATGAACACCAGCAGGTTTTTTTATAGTCTCCTTAATCTGGATAATTAATGGAATGATCTAATCATTTTTAGATAACATACGTCACAAAAAATACATGGTTCCTGTTTTAATTCACATTCTTCTGGATTCCAGCAAAGGAGGCCAAGAGCCAATAGAATATAAAAGCATTTGTTCCTGGTGTTGTTTTAAATGCTGCAATGTTCCCATATCAACATGAACTGCAGTGTGATTTATGATTGCAGAACACATACACAGCTATCGAATGTCTCCCACGCCTCCACTCTAAGATACTAAACCAAAGTCCAGAGCATAATATAATTTACAGCACTATAAAATCTTTACAACTGAAGCACGGTGAAAGCTTAATATCCAAGACCTTCTGTAATATGACTATGTCATCTTGTTAAACTTTATTTATGGGAACACTAGGGCTGACAAGAACTTTCTTCATGTCACTTCCTTACTGCTTATCAATATCACCTTTCTCACTTTGTGGTGCTCATAGGAGGAGGTCTTCCTTTCAAAAGCATAAGTTCACATAGATAACACACTGTTTCCTCAACGTTAATGTTTTAGTTACGGCCTTACATGACTTGCCCAAGATCATAATCTTGTCTTTCCTAGTATGAATTTACAATGTCCTATCCAAAATAATGCATAATTCCAAGCATTTAAGACCTAAGACAAATTCTAAAGCATCATTACCTGAATCTTCTGTAGTTTCTTTTCAAAACTAAAACAAAACAAAACCTTACAGTTCTTGGATCTGAATTCTCCTCCCCTTCTTTTAGGATTTTAAAATAGATTGTGCACCAGAAAAGCATCATCACAAAATTACTTCATCACAAACATTTACATGCCAGGAGACTGGCATCACAAATTCTTGTCATTTCTACTATTTGTGAGGGCAAAAGTGCCAGGAATGAGTCACCTTGTGAGACTCCAATGATCTGGAGGAAAATGGATGCAAACTTGTGCCTCTCCCATCTTGGCACCCATTGGGGTATGAATGCAAAGCTGATGAACTCCGATCTGGCCTGAGAAACAAATTATCATCTCTACTTTTATCTTAACTTAGCACTGGACTGAAAAACACCCTTCTTGAACTTTCTCTATGCTACAGAACAACACAGAAAGCATTTTATAAAATCATGCAATCTTAAAAATATTTTTTTGTCAAAACAGGGCCAAAGCAGGACCTCAACCTACAGCTTGGGAAAATATCGCAGTTGTTCCTTTTCATCCCTGTCCATCCCTCTACCAAGATCTATACAAAATATTCCATCTGCTCAGCTGTTCAGCCTTGGTTTCAGTGGTGAGAATGCAATCTCAGCTGGGAACATCCTGTTAGTAGAAGAGGCTGATTCCATGGACACCACTCCCTTCCAGGACACCTGTCACCCTCTCCTGTGACTCCACCATACCCCAGGAGAATTCCTCATTCCATTATCTCCAAATAAATTCTAATCAATAATTTCTAATTCCATAATCTCTGGATTGAAAATTTTAAAAATTAATTCCAACACGGTATTAGTATTAAATATCAGTCAAATATCAGTTGAGGAAAGATTATGGTTGGAATCAAAATTATAAAAGTGGGTATGTAGGCACATTTTAACCATCATGATATGACTTCTTCATATTTTTCTGGCAAGGAAAGGGAGTCTTAAAATAGAAATAAATTAAAACACTTTTTGTGTTTGGTTAAAGTGGCCTTAGAACAAACTAGAAACAGGCCTGCACATCTTAAAGGCATGGCAGCTAAATCTGAGAACACATCTAATCTAAGTGTAATTTCTAGTAAGATATCCAATTCCTCAGACTTGTCCCTGAGGTTGAGAACATTTTCCTATCAAGGAATTAAATATTACACTCATGGTATTTAATGTACATTATCCAAATATGTTACACAAAGCTTCTACAGATTTTCAACATCTTTGGTCACACTGTGAAGTGCCTAAATCCATTAGCAGTGTCTTGCAAATAAAACAGGCTCCTTGCAGAGCAGGGCATTACCAACCATGAACATGAGTGTAGTGGATTCTGTGTTATGTTATCCAAGACTCTACAGAATTAAACTCACACAAAAATGTGTAATTATTACAGTAGCTAAATATACACGGAGCTCTGCTTCGTATCAGTGGAAACCTGCACTGATACACTGACTACTGCTGTCCAAAACTTCTCTCCTTGGGAGTCTTTATAAACATGACAGACCTCTAAAATTCAATAACTTCACCTCATCGTGATACAGCAATGAAATCTGGAATCAACCAGCACCATAGACCAACTTCAGCTCTCCTGGCACTTCTTCAACAATGGACATGTTTGTACTATTGATTGTACTGCTGAAAATAATTTTGCTGTGTTGACAGGTATCACTCAGCACAGATTGTGATGAAAAGCTGAAAATTAGAAAGTTAAATGAACACCTGCAACAATTTTCCTGCCAATTTTACAACAAAATAAATACTGAATTATTCTGATAAGTGGGTCAAATTCATCCTTGAGGTATCATGGTCCATTGAGGTTAACAGAGCTACAACCAGAATGAATTTGGCTCCTGTGTCTCTTTCACTGAGCAAATGCTTCACTGAACTTTTCAAACCCCCTGTGCCAACATTCATCTTCATTTAGAAGCCATCTTTCCCTCTTTGCTGAGCTTTTGCAGCAAAGCCATAATTTTCCTATCAACTTCCAGTCAATTATGTTGACAGTTTGACATGAACATTGTACGTACACAAAAATAATTTGCAAAACAGCTTTTACAATTGTTTGGCTTAACAGTCATTTCCAGGTCCCATAATATTCTTTGACATGTACAATTCCACAGCTATCCTTCTAGGAAGAACATGCACCACTTCGTACCACAGCTTGAATAGCATACAGACATAACATGAAAAAGATACTGTTATTCGGCCTTGTTTTCATCCTGTTCTTTTTTCTAGTTTTTTTTATTCTATTGCTAGCAGAAGTTGAGGGACATACCACTTTTCCCTTGCAAAGGAAATAAAAATTTTATTCTTCCAATCTACAAATGCTTATGCTACAAGAAATTCCTTTTACGTCCCAGGAAACCCATGGGGGTTACGGCCTCATGATTGCATTCTCCCCAGTTTATGTTCAGGCAGGTTCTGATACTACAACAGTATTGTGTGGATGTGATGAAACACATTTTCCATAAATCTGTCATGGAGCACTCCTTTTGGATTTCCTTATTCCCATTACAGCCTGCTCACATACAACCTTATGGATATCCAGCTACATCACATAGTGAGAAGAGTTACAGGAGGCTCCCAGGAAGCAAAAAGCAGATAAAATACTATCACATGCACGATTTCAAAGATGACTGAGCTTTGTTTGCCACACATTAGCTCTTGCAAACCTCACAACAATGACAAAGTCTCAGATTTTAAGTATGGAGAAAGATGACTTTACCAGCTTTCGGCACCCGGGTTGTGTTCTGCAGGTACTCCCCACTCTTATACAGATTCAAAACTCTCTCCAGCTGAGCAGCTGTCTCATCTATTCCCCAGTGAAGTTCTCCTTTAAAAGCAGAGGAAAAGAACGACTTAGATGAGGAGCTTCCTGCACAGGACAAAACAAGATTTCATTTGGATGAAGCCCTAAGCTTGGGAGCCCTGGGTGTCCTGCTCCATGGCAGGGCTGTGACATGGGCAGGAAATCCCTGAGATCCTGCAAGTCAAGTTTAACACCTGACATGACCCAGGCATTCCAGAGACTGGCTTATCCAGCTGGTATCCCCAGGCCTGCAGACACAAAACACTCAGAAGAGATCAACATCAGCCAATACAGGAAACTTCAAAGCTCTGCTTGCTCATTGGCAAAGCATCATTTGCTTGCTCATTAGCCCAGCATCATTTATTTTCCCTTCAGATGCCACTCCAAGGCACTGAAAAACCACCAAATCAGTGTTACAGGCAATCACTCTTGTCTCAGAGCCACTACCTTGGTAATCAGTGAAGACCTATGGGAATGCCGTTTGTGCATCTGGCTTCTGAGGTATAAAACACTACTGGTATCATTGACAATGAGAAAGTATCCTGAGTTTTATCATTAAAGTTTCCCTTTCCAGGAACAGAAGCTCTTACAGACCCCACAAGAAATTGCATTCTGATGCAGTTCACTCCAGTGCTGAGGTGTCAGGATGAAACAAATATGTCTGCGAAGCCTAGATAAATCTAAAAATGGGATTTCTCTGGTATATGAGCCCATTCTTGCCTTCTTGGTATGGGAGAAATTTTATCCTGGAGAGAAAAACAATCTAGTTCTATTGCAATGAGCACAAAAACAGCACCCTCCCCTCCCAACCATAATAGTTACATTAAAAAAGCAAGTACTTGGCATTACCATCTTTATTGTGATTACCTGTTGCATTGACTATCTTATCCAGTAATGGTCTCAGTGAGGGTGGAGCACTGTGTGGAAGAAGATAGGTAAAAAAAAACCTGCAACAGAAAAGTAACCGATATTGACTTTTTTTTTAACAAGATTTTACAAATATCTGATAACTCCTGAACATCATAAGGAATAAATTCCTACTGCATATATGCCACTGACCTATTCAGGAAATATAATGGAATTCTATACTCAAATAAATATGTAGCTGAGACTATTCACACACAGCTGTCTGGCATACCTAGACCACACTCCTACATACAAGGCTGCCTTGTACCTATGTGTAAATGTTCCATTAATACAGCAATTTGCTGAGAAGCCCCATGGATTGTGACTATTTGCAAAGCTGTCTACTTTAACAAACTAAAAGGATGCCATCAACCCTGTAAATCTTGGGCTTAGTTTTTATTCAAACCTTGAAAGTGCATAAATTAGATTCCTGTTCATTTCTAATAAATGAAATTACTATTTTCTTTACTACCATTTTCTTAGACTTTCAAATTAATTGCCAAGAGAAAGCCACCTTCTCTTGTTTTAATGCTGCTGGAATACAGAATGTCTTCTCTGTTCCTATGATTTATGTATAATCAAGATGCATGCATGTAGGTATTCACTGATGGAGCAAAATCACAGAATCACAAAATCACAGAATGGGGGTCATTGGAAAGCACCACTGGAGGTCAGCTAAGTCCAGCCTCCCTGCTCAAGCAGGGCTCCCTAGAAAAAGTTACTTGGGATTGCGTCCTTGTGGCTTTTAAATATCTACAGAGAAGGAAATGCCACAACTCTGTTTTAATGGTTTTTATTACAAAATAAAAAAAAAAGTGCCATTACCATCCCTTGAAGTACATTTAATTTTCATGTTCTTCCTTTAGAGTTCTACTACTCTGCCAATACTACTACCTATTGTAACTAACACAGTGTCACAGTAACCTAAGATGGAAATAGACAGGTCAGGATCTGACAGTACAAACAGAACTACTAGACATAAATATTAGTTAATGAAAAGAACAGGAACACAACTGGAAAATTGTCCTGCTTCACATCTAACTTGCAGAGCAAAGTAAACAATTTTTCATATACAGAGGCCACATTGTCAAATGGAAAACCCCAAGTGACTCATGCTCAGGAGGGAGACCAGCAGGTGCTTTCCATAAGTGTAAATTAGAAAATTCAGTTACTGATACCAAAAATTGGTCACAGAGGCAGGTATTACTGAGCTGACACTCTATTTGCACAATAAATATTTCTTTGATGACCCTTTTTCATCCCGAACAAAAATAATGTTTACGGTTTCCCCAAGTGGGATAATCCACTGGTAGGTTTTCCTGATGATGAGTATGCAACAGCCAATGTAAATACATACAGAAATCTGAAGAGCAGCACAACATTTGTAACAAATAACTTATCTGGTAAATTTTAGCTCATTGTTTTTGCTTAGAGATTATCCCTAAAGCTGAGTCCAACTGATTGTGAATAGTTCTTCGCAAAAATTCAGTAGCTGTCATTAAGTTTTCTCAATGCTGGCTGGAAGCAAGTCACGGAGGTTATTGTTTTTCCGTAGCTACAGGGCTACAGAAACATGCGACTGTTCTACTGCAAACACCCACATGTGAAATCCTGACATGTACAGACACTGAAGTCTGCACAACTCAATTTCAGTGACATTTGTTATTCATCGATTCCAGGGCCAGTGGTACCCCCTGTGATCTGCATAACACACACTGTCAGATCCTTTTACATTCGTTCCTACAAATTGTTTCTTTTTGAGACCTATCTGATGCTAATTTAAGAATTCTCAGTGATGGAGAATTCATCTCAGCCATTGGTTAATAGTTCAAAATATTAATTATGTTTACTTTCAAAACTGTCCAGTGCTTTGAAAATTGTTCCCCCAAACATTTGGAGGAAAACACAGTGAGACACATTTGTGACAGGAGGTAACCATTTGAAAGTCAAGATGGGCCAGTTCTTGTCGAGGTTTCTCTCAAATGTTTTCTCTCCTTTAATTATTTACCTCATAAAGGAACCAGTGAGATGGTTAAGTATGCTTTCAAGGTTAGGGTGTGTTGTATTTTAAAATTACAAGGGGTTTATGCATTGTTTGACATATTGCTGCTTTTGACTTCTATCTAACAGCACCAGAGGGCAACCTCTAAGCCTACAGCACCAGAGTGCACCTATGAAAATAACAAATTTAGCAGCCTATCCCTAATGAAGTGAGGATTTCACCTTCTGAGACAAGTGCACAGCGTTTGCTGTAATGCCTTAGCATGGGTGGTCACAGCCTCCCACACCGTGAATCCACCATTCAACAAAACTCCACTGTCTCTATGGAATTAAGGCAAAGCAAGGGCTGAGAACACTGGGGCACTGTGCGTGAATTCCACACTAGAGAGCAGTTCAAAGGCAACACTAAAAACTGTATTAGAAAAGGACCACTTCCTTCAGTGTGACGAGAAACCTGCCACACACCCCCCACACCACAGACATGTCCCCACTTAAAACTGAGATGGATGGGTGCCTATTAAAGGCTTCTTACCCAGAAACAGTAAAAGTCTTAACCAAAAGCTAGCAAGCTAAGCAAGATCTTTAAGCCAAGCAAATGGAAATGGAAAATCTCGCAGGACACACTAAATCCTGCACTGCACAACTGCAGATGGCTCTCATGTGGTGCAGCCCATTTCAGTGTGGTCAGCTAATGCGACACACACGCTGGTGAGCGCCCGGCAACCAAAGCAGAAGGCTCTCTTTGGAGCAGCCTCTCCTCGCTGTGGTCTGGAAGGGAGTGAATGGCATGGCACTTGAAAGGGAAGTCTAAGAAATGAGCACACCATTATGGCACTGCTCTGAGTGCCATCCTGCTATCTGGATCAGCCAAGGTGGCCGCTCGTCATCAGACAGGATGAGCACGGCACTGAGCATCCGCTACTGGCTCCCTGGAGCAGTGACATGGCTCCCCCAGCATCCCACACAGCCCTCCATGGGTGTGATGGCTGATGAGAGAGAGCCAAGATCACAAACACAAAGCCATTGCCCAAAAGGACTCAGCTGTAAATCTGGACACACTTTTAGAATCAAATTTGGAAGATGACTGCAATAGATGAATGCTTCCTTCAGCATGGCCAACTGGTCCAGCCAGCATGGCCCATCACCCACATGTCCCCCACTGTGGGCACAGCACTGGGAGTCCCCCAGCACCTGCTCACACAGACCCAGGGCTGGGAGGGAAGGGTGAAAAGATCACCCTTGCTTTAAAAGGTTTGGGCTTAGACCCCAGATTGTCAGCAACTGAGAGTGGTCCCAGAAGCCCCAAGGATGCACTGGGGCTGTGATCATCCTACCACGGCAAGCTCCAGCAAGGCAGGGAGCACTGAGCCAGAACACAGGATATGAACTGAGGTCTAAGTCTCCCCCTGAAGCCAGCCCTTTGCTCAGCTGGTGGTGCAAAACATGTGAAGACCCTTCTTAACTCACACTGAAGAGCTGCTGGAACTGTCTCACCACAGAGCTTGTGGGTCCCCACCTCCAAAAGTGCTTACGCTTCACTCCTATGAAAATCTCTACTTGAATGAAGAATTCCGTGGGCTTCAACCAACACAGAATTAGACTGAGTGGTGAATCACACTGAGTGTATGCAAAATATTTAAAATGTTATAAATGCCACATATTTTTGAAAATGAAACAATTATTCATGGCTTCACTTACTTCTGGGCATTGGTTCTGAGACAGTATGTGCTCATTGATGTGAATAACTATAAAAGATGCAGGAGCTCTAGGCCCAGTCTTAACTCTACATGACTTTATCTGATCACAGACCTGTAGGCATTATAGAGATTCCTCTTTTCATTCATGCTCTGACACCGTCCCTCAACCGAGCAGGGCAGGGTGAAGTTTCTTGCAGGGAATTCCATGAAGCAGTCGCTGTTACTGGTGCAAGAGCTCTCCTCAATGCTGGCATCATCCAGATCTGTCACCTTCAGCTCCCCATCCACGATCACAAACTGCCGAGGGCGAAAATCCAGTAATGTCACCGAGCCAAGAGGAGAGTGAGCCAAGTAATGCAGAAGCCGAACTAAGCTGAGACATATCTGAAACACAAAAACATGGGCACCTTTCATTATTTTCTCAGTGCAAAGTATACAACAAAACCACTTTAGCTGAAGATATGTTAATACATTTATGACGTAATATAAGCATTATAATTTACCCTCAAAGCTAAATGTTGCAACCAAGGTATTTTTCATGGGATTAACATGGCTGATTGTAAAACCCTGAGAGACTTGAAACAAAAAATAAGCTTCTTTACAAGTGCTTTCCCACACTATTCCTGAATCAGGGCTCATTGTTGCTGTTCTTACTTTTAACAGAAACAAAAGCATTAAATTTTAATAACACATTATGCACAGGCGTTGACCACACAGTCTGATCCTGCTCTTTTACAAACTCCAAGTCTGGAAATTTTTGCTGGACCGCCCTGCACCCACACCTGGAGCTCCAACTGCAGACATGTCTGTATTGCCTCTGTACTGATCCCGCCTCTTGACTGTTTCTATAAATTTTTTCCACTGTTTCCTCTGATTTTTTTCCTTGTTCCTTCTTCCTCCTGGGAAGAGGAGCTCCACAGGTTCAATGTAACTCTTCACCATTACTCAGGCTAAGTGCGTATGTCTGTCTGCCTTGACGGGTCTGCCTTGACGGACACTTATGCACCACTTTGAGCCTGAGGTGGGAGCACTGCGTTTCATTTTTCCACTGCAGGTTAGAAACTGGAGTCACTTTAGCTAGACAGCAACCCTGATGAACATTGAATTCAACCCCCTTTCCAAAGTCCTGTTTTCAATTCATGCATTCCTTTAGAGTCCACTAGTAACCTATTAATTCAAATGTAGCAGTAATACGAACATAGTTAAATACTGGAATTTTTATTTTATGTATTAAATAAATAACAGGTCTTATTCAGCAGGCTTTTTACTGTTTATATATAATCTTTGTTTTCTATTAAAATACAATGTTAAGGGCCTGTGCATTGAAGTAGTCAAATCCAAATTCAGTCTAGCAGCTTAAACAATACACTCAAGGGTGCACCTCAACGCATCTTTGATAAGAAAGCTGAGCATAGCTGAAGTTATCCCTCACGTACTTGTGGGACATTAGAACCATCTCATGCTTCTACATAATCCTTCCCCTGGCTGACCAGACAAGAACATTTTTCTCCTACTTATGGGATACCATAGTTCATATGGAGATGTTTGTAGGCATATACAAGCCTGGTTATGGGATGCTAAACTTGACCACCCTTACCTCCCCTTGGAAGGACACAGCACTCATGTCTGTTACCCTGCAATACACTGTAGAGAAAAAGCCCATTCAGCCCAAGCTAACCTATAATACAGGTATCTTCAAATGCCATCAAACTCAGAATTTAGCTTGAACAAACCCACAGGTTGTCATCCAGAATTACTTCCTTTTCTCAAATGCCAAAAAGCCCTCTGCTCCTGCACCAGCAAACTCTGTGCCCAACCCCAAGAGGCTCTGCCATGCAGACCTGCTGGAGGCTGTGACTTCACATGTGTGAAGGCCTTGCTCTGTGTCACACACTTCTAGCTTACTCAGCTTACTGCTGAGTCAGTCCACACAAGGAAATTATCAATTGTAGGAATAATCCCATGGATTTATGCAATCATTTTCAGGACTGGACCGCAAACAAGTCTTACATATCAAGAAGACGATTTTATTTCCTTCCTTTAGTTAGGATGTTAGTTGCATCCTAGACAAATTAATGAGAATGACATTATTTAGGACTTCATTACAGTGGTCGCAGGAACGTTTCACCTGTAATTCTATCTCTGTGAAGGTTCTCATCTTCATCTAATTCTCCTTTATGTCCCTTTGCAACTGCTCACTCAGAAATATCCACACTAGAAAGAAACTTCTCTGTTTATTACCCATAATCTCACATATCTCTTGGTCATTTATTTTGTACATAATTGCTGTCATGATCCATTATTTGTATTCCCTGGATGAGATGAGCAAAAGACAGGTGCTCCTGTGTTTTGGGAACCCTTCTGAGTACCTCTGCTGTTTATCAACACTACACTTCTTTCAGGAAAAGGGAGCTGAAGCTTAGTGCAGAGAACACACTTGCTGCAGCTGTATAAGTAAAATAAACTCTGCCAGGGAACATTCCTGTGCACAGAAACTTAATCCCACATGCACACTGGTCAGCATGGTCTCTGGCCAGGTCCGACCAGTACCGAGGCTGTTCTCCTGCACTGTCCCCAGGCAGGATCCAGAAGGCAGCATGGGGCCATTTCCAACAGGTCCCAATCCTGCTCAAAGCCTTCAGAGAGTGCAGGAATGCAACAGCACAGCCGTGGGCTGCACTTTGCTCTTTCCACTCGGAGCTCACTCAGGCGCACTTTTAATTTTCTGGCACAGATGTAGCCGAGCAATGCAAAGTGTTTCAGATGGAGACTGCTGCTGCCTTTCAATGTCCTAGGGAGTTAACCTCAGACAAGGACACTTCTCCATATACATCAAGCCAGACAGCACTGTCTTGATCAAAGCATTGCTGCAGTCTGGCTTCATTTTGGACAAATTAAGTGTGACCTTGGTGCTCCTGGTGAATTGCCAGTGTGGTGGACAAACCGGGTTTGAGATTCGTGTACATTTATTCCACTCTTTTCCCCAGGAAAAAACGAACATAGCAGGAAGCAGTAGAAAACAATTATAAACCAAACCTATGATAAGGATCAGGAGAGAAATGTAACATCCTTCTATTGTTTAAATCCCAGTTGCAGAGCACAATGCCAAAAATCCTGGGCCTCTAGCTTCAACAAGTAAGAAATGTTTCAAGATATCATGTAAAGACCATATAACTAGTTACAATTAGATAACATTGACAGGCAAAATAACAGAGTATCTTAAACACTACGGAAGCAGAGTGCTAAATACTGCTTCTAAACCATAGGTAAAACAAACATTTAATAAATGTGAATTACGCTGAAAAGTACACAGCCTCTGCTTCATAATATTATTTACTATACTATTCCTCGCTCTCCTCAAAGTCCTTATAAAACAGTTGTTACTCACCCGAAATCTGTCTTCCCAGGAAGTCTGCAACAGCTGAATCATCTCTAAAGGCGAGCCCAGTTCAGTGATGGTCGTCAGTGTGTCTGGGATGTCATTGCTGTCTTGGTAGCAATAGCCGTAGAGCTGAAAACAGAGCCAGGCAACATCAGTGCAGTGCCCCTTGGCACGTGGATTCCCAAAGGAGGCTGTGAGCAGTGTTTCTGGCAGTATTTGTCACCCTGCAGGGAACCCATGCTGAAGGACTACAACCAGTGGGAGCAACCCACTCTGGACCAGTTTATGAAGAACTGTAACCAATGGGAAAGACCCAACACTACAGGTGTTCAAGGAGCATTATCTCTTGAGGGAGAGACCCCACGCTGGAGCAGGGGAATTCTCCCAGGAGGCACCTCCTGAGGAGCAAAGAGCCACAGAAACAACATATGATTAACTGACCACAACCCTCATTCCCACTCCTCTGCACTGCTCAGGAAAGAAAGTAGGGAAATCAGGAGGGGAGTAGAGCCCAGGAAGAAGGGAGGAGTGGGTGGAAGGTGCTTTTAAGATTTGGTTTTATCTTTCATTACCCTACTATGATTTGATAAACTAAATTAATTTTTTCCCAAGTCGAGTATTTTGCCCATGATAGTAATTGCTGAGTGATTTCTCCCTCTCTTAAACTCAATCCACAAGCCTTTTGTAACATTTTCTCTCCCCTCTCCAGCTGAGGAGGGGAGTGAGAGGGTGGCTTTCATGGGTACCTTGCATCCAGATAGGGAGAACCCATGACAGATATACAAGACAAAAAATAACAATAATAATTTAACACATCTATGAATGCAGAAACAGAAAACTATCTGAGTAAAGGTAATTAAACCTATGCAATACCTGACTAAATAATACTGATTTTATGCTTCAAAAATATTGTAAAATAGTTTTAATGACATTTTCCATAGGATTACTGTTTGTGCCTTGAGTGGCAATGTGTATTTCAATGACACAGCACCTTGAAAAGCAATCAAAAAGCCAACATTTATCTTTTCCCAACCAGAAATTGCCTCTCACTATATCTGATGAATTTCTGTGTACAGTATCATTAAAGCAGGGCAAATACTCTAAAATACTATTTGCCAGTAGCTTCTACAGTTTAAAAGCATTGAAATGGCAATTTCAGCCATACTCCAGCTTCTTCTTTTATTTGCTTTCCAAGGATATTTGAATGATTTCCACTTGCACAAATAATTGCACTAGAATAATATTTAAAGACTGTGGAGGAGCGGCTGTCTTGCTTTATATGGAGTGGGACAATGTCTGACAGGCTGGGGGACAGGCTTTTATGAACTCCCTGCCAAGCCCTGGCAGAGAGGATATTAAATGAGCCAGATAAGGATCTGATCACAACTTTCCAGCCAGAACAGCATGCACATGAAATAAAATGAAATGTAATCTCTGCCCCCAGTCAAATAAAACATACAGTAAAAGGGTTGGTGTGAAAATGCAGCATTAAAAAGAACGCCCTGTTGCTACTCCTCTACTGCCTTGCCCGGAGCAATTTGATTTTTTCAAACCTCTTTTAGTTTTAAAAAGCTCAGGGAAGGTTCCTCAGTGCTGAGGGCACTCGGGTATGGCCCTGCAGAGGAAGCCAGGCTCAAGCAGCCAGAACAGGGAGCAATCCCAAATCATGAGGAAAGCAGAGTGCCATGGCCAGAGGGAGCGGCTGAGGCTGCAAGCAGATTCCAGCATCCAGCACATTCTTACAGCTTGTGACCTCCCCAGGCAGAAAAGCAAAGACCAGGTTAAAGTCAGCAAATACAGGATTTGTTATGAGCCACACTGCTAGTTTTGACTGTAGCTGTCTACATTTAAAGGAAAAAAGGGTGCCAAAAAATGTAAAAGAAGTAAACAATTTTTCTTTTTGGTGTAAAAATGGCACAGTATTTCAAAACAGCTGCTTAAACATGGACATTAACCTAAACAAAAAAAAAGAGCTAGAAGATTTTATTTTAAAACATGCCAAAAAGAGGATTTGTGATAGATGCCGATATGAACATTTAAAGTAGGAAAATGGACATTTGTCTTTACTGCCACAACCATGACAAAGATACTAACAGCAATAATTTCTCCATCCAGAGACATTCAGACCAGACTTGGGTTTGTTCCTTATCATCCGTGACACCACTTTTGTGCAGTTTAATGCCAGGAGTTAAATCTTATAAGATCACATCAATACAACTGTTTAAGCTATCTGTGCTAACCAAAAGTAGAATTAAATGAAAATATTTACTACAATATAGATTACTTTCTCGGGGAAGTTTTGATCCTGCAGTCCTTTCCAGCTACTACCCACCCCTTGTGTGTGTGAGCACACTAAGGAGGCAGGATGAAGCTTGGCAGGTTTGAAAACCCTCACTTCTGAGTGTCAAAATCTAGCATCTGTTTCTGTATCATCTGCAGAATTCAGCTCTTGTCTTTAGCACAGTAATACTATCCACTGGGAAAAAAGCCACAAGGGAAATTAGCAAGCAATCCAGACTGGAAAATGACAGTATTGCAGTAACTGTTGGTTCACAGTAACACTGAATACAAAAAAGGTATCAGTCTCCATCAGACACTGTCAACATTTGTGAAAACAACTCTGGAAACTAGAAACACAGAAGACAAACAATTATCCATTGCTTTTGATTATACAAACTATATATATATATATATATACAAAAAAAATGAAAAAATGAGTCTCACTATCTATTTATGTGCATATGATCACAGGAGTATTAGATTATAATTAGAGTACCTATTTGTGTCTTTCGTATCTCAATCCATGAATGCCAATAGTAATAACAACATGTTAGATTTGCTCTCAGCTGGAATTTTGCCCATAATTCTTTCATTTTAGTGTCCAGTTTGTACCTTGGCAAAAGTCTTCACTGCCCAAGTATCTGACTATACCTATAAACTAACCTGAGCTTTGTATTGATTTTAGTTAAGTGAAACCTTTCCAGATATAGTGTTAGTACACAATTATATAGAGTTTAAAAAGCACAGAATTCTGAGATATAAAGGATTTATTGGGCCATATTTATACTTTTCTAAATGAACTCCTGAAACTAAATGCAAAAAATGCACATGTAATTACATGGCCATATTTGTATGTGCAATTACCATGATTACAAACTGGGCAAGTCCCAACAGCCAGTTAAGCATCTGAAATGGTTACATTCATCCCCTCCTGATGAACCACCACCCAGCACACAGATGTTACAAAATACAGAATATATATAGATGTGAAATATTCCCAGGCAGCAATACTGAGGCCTTTCGTTTCAAAAGCTGACTTACACAACACAAGAAGCAAGTACAAGGGTACTACCCTGAAACTTTTTTTTTTTTAACTTAGTTTTGTTTTTGTCCAATCCATTTTAAGGTCAGAAATGAGACAGAATGGTTTGTATTCCCAGACAGTGAAGTAAGAAACAGATAGCTGGTGCATACAATAACAAGAAAAATAACCACACAGGGAAACTGAATATAGCTGGAAGCAAAAGATGAGCCAAAATATCTCCTCTATCTGAAATTCTATTAGGTTGGACATCATTCTCAGCGTCACAAAGCTACACTTCAGACATATTGAAGAGTGATGGTTTTCATACGCTTTTTCAGTATGGTTCCAATTAAATGAATGGAAAGAAATACAATCCCACATCTTTTTGCTATCTCAAGTCACTGCATTTAAATGCCACCCCAATATATTTTTGTGTAGAATCTAATAGCAAACAGTCACAATACTGGGATGCCTTTCTGTCTGTTTAGAAAAATGTATGCCAGATATGAAATGTTGACCTGTTCTCACATCATGTGTTATAATTCATTTCTTTCGAGTAGCCCCATTTACCAAATTATTCCCTCGCTGCCTGGATTTTCTCGATTGTAAAGGCTCAGTCCTGCATTAGCCTTTCTGCACCCAAAATTCCCACTGACTTCCAACAGTATTTAGGCACACTGGGCATACAGGGTCGGCCCCTGTGGAAGTTATATTGCATTGTAGGAGCATGTGTCCCTACAGCCAGCCAGTTCACCTCCCTTTATAATTCCCTTTTACTACAAATTATGGGGACAGAGGTGCCCCTTTCAGAGGAGCCGGGGCAGCAGGAGAGGGCAAAAGCAGAGGTCAGCCTCTACACAAAAGCCAACAAGCTTACTGAACAAAAACACAAAATAAAGAAGCTTATTAAGCTGTCATCAGCAGGGTAAGTCTGTGCGAACGATGAGCCCTCCTGCACTGGTGTAGACACCCCAGCTGGACTTTCAGAAAAATAAATGTCAAACCGGAACCACTGCCAAAGTATTACATTTCCTTTATGAGGGTTGCTCAGTCACAAACAGTAGGACCCACTTTTTCCAAACAGGTCTCCAGCCACTTTCCTCAGCTGGGGCTCTGCTGGCTCAGCTCAACTCTGCTGCCAGGGCAAAATGCTCCTGCACAGATAATACCATTTCCCTAAAAATTACAACACATTTTGAATATTCTTCTTTCTCTACAACCACAAAAACTGGCAATTTCCCCCTTTTCTCTTTAATGAACATGAGATTTCTGGGAGTCCCAGAATGTGAACTTCAAGCACACTGTTACCAGCTGTAATATAAGTGACAGGCTCAACTGCATTACACCAGAAGTAAATTTCAGAAACCTAACTCTCTTCTCTTCCAATTTGGACTGCTATTCTCTTTTAATTTTGACTACAGTAGGACCCAACTTCTGCCCACAATAGAAAAGTGCAATGAAATATAATCTCACATGTATGAAGAGTGACAGTACTCAACACTTGACACAGCCTTTCTTTTCAGAAATACATGGACAGAGTTGCTTAATCAAAACTGGTTGTGTTGAGATTGTGTTATGTTGTGTTTTGGTGCCCAGGGGAAATAAAAAGTTCCTACTGGCCTTCTGATGATCCATTTGCTTGAGCTACTATGTTTCAAAACGAGAACAGCGTGTTTTAGAAGCTCTTGCTACTTTATTGCTAAGTTAATGTAATATTTTTAGGGTTCAGTCCTTGGATTCACATTTCAGCCTTGAAGCACTCAGACAGTCCATCCCTGCAAGAGCAGAAATCCCCAGCACAGCCTGATACAGCTATGCTTTACCAGTACATGATTTGAGACATTTCTGTCACTTTAAGATTTATTAATCACTTGTGTTTTAAAATTTTCCCTTCATTGCTGATGCTACATACATATATAAATATACATACATATTCACACAAGCACACAAATTCATATATATATTTTGCATACATGACATATATGCATATGCCTGTTCTGATATCTAATGTATACACACAACATTTGCATGTGTATTTCAAGATGTTTTATATATTTTTAAAATACACATTAAAATACTTTTATATTGCAAATCAGCCCAAAAGCACGTGCAAACCTGTAACATGCAGGGAACCTAGAAAATGCAGGGAACTCAATGCCTAAATTTACTAAAGATCGATCCAATGCTGACTTTCCTGCTATAGAATATATCAAGATAGCACACAAGAAGTAAATTGATTTTCTCCCACTGAAATGCAGCAATGAAGCCCTGCAAAATGCTGAGTTTTGCTGGAAAAAGACTCACACAGACCATCCCCAGCAGCATGCAAAGCCTTCTAAGAGTGGGACCCAAACTGTGCACCGACAGCTGTGAGGTGGGATTTTGTCTGCTGCCGGATTTTGGAACCGAGGACAAGTAATGGGTAATTCAAATATTAAAATCTAAAATCGCTCTAAAAGTTCTGCCTAGGTTTTATTTATAAATGTATTATTATGAATAGCACTGAACTCCAGGAGAACTAAAAGGTACAAGAATCTCATTCCTGGCACTGTTACTAAACATTTTCATTAATAGAAAAATTGGACTGTAGTACTCAGAAACAGACACTATGTGTATTTACCCATATCTTTTGCTATATCCATAAAGGTCCACAGATATCTCCATATATTTTAGAGGTATATGTGTGTATACATATCCATACATACCTGCTGGCCTGACACACATTATGTTGGCTATAATCTTATGATTTAGTAACGTTATCTCCCTTTTACTCTCCCTGCTTTCCTTATACTCCGAAGTGGAAAATTCTTCTACTAAAAACGTTTACAGCACTTTGAATTTGCATTGCACTGCACAAGCTCAAGGCCCAACCCTGCAAATATTTAGTCACTCAAGCAGCCTACTCTTGTTAAGCCTTCCAGTGAAGACAAATGGATCACTCATACAACCATGATTCCAATGGAAACAGGCTGATATCACTGGAGGCATAGTTCATTATCTTGTAAATTGCCAGATCAGAAGCTCCCCTGACCTCCATCCACAGCCACAGCATTTAGAGTTCCACTGCACCACAAGTTTAACCCTTTGTCATGACATGACTTTGCGTTACATAATTGTCAAATAACCTCTGTGCATCACAGGTTTGGAAATGCTTGTCTTGGATTCATTAAAATAAATCCATCTGCATAATTCTTCTTTCTTAGGTATGAGTCATATCATTTTGAACTTTATCATGGCAAACTTTAAAATAAGCCTGGAGTCTATCTACAGCTACATAATCCAAGAAAAAGGCAAGTCTATCCAAACTTAAAGTTGTTCCAAATTTGGCCTGAAACAATATAAAATATCCATGTTTGGTGTCTGTTACCTAAACTGAGCAGTTCAGCTGAGTGTGATGAAAAATAACAAGTCCTTTAAAATTAGTCTAGAGTCAATATTAGTATTAGCACAATGCCTGTGAGAACTAGCTCTTGTCAAGTTCTTCACGGCCATCACTCAAATGAAAAACGGCAAAAGAAGTTAGATGTCATGGGGCGTCTACCTGAACCATCAGATGACTGTGTTGACACAAAAATCCATAAAAAAACATCTTTTAAAAATCCCAGCTTACATACTTGACACAGACACTTGACAAACCAGGTCTGCAACACCTTCAAGCACACCCTGAGCTGATGCCTGAATCTACCAACACTGTGTCCACGCAGAGAGTAGAAACACAGAGGATCAGAACTATGCCAGCCCTCGTGTCCTCTCCTCCTCCCTGGCCAACACCACATCCCTGCCTGCCCTTCCCAAACACAGAAGAACTAGAAGACAGAAGAGCATGTGCAAAAGGCCCACAGTCATCCACTTCAGGGATAGGACTGGATAGGATATTTCAGTTGGTCAGTTGGAAGGGACAGGGAACGATCATGTAGTCTAACTTCCAGACCATTTCAGGGCTGACCAGAAGTGAAAGGTGTTATTGAGGGCATTGTTCAAATGCTTCCTTAACACTGATGGGTTTGGGGCATTGACCACCTCTCCAGGAAGCCTGTTCCAGTGTTTGACCACCCTTCTTAATGTCAGGTCTCAAACTTCCCCAGTGCAGCTTTAAACAACTCCCATGTGAATTATCAGAGGATACCAGGGAGAAGAGATTTATCTAGTTATCCCACACTCAGGGAATGAAAGGATAAGTTATAAAAACCATGTGCTTCCCCCTGCAATTCTGTCCTGGTCATAACTGATTCCAGGCCAGGATATTGACGGCCCGGAATGACCTTGCTCATTCATTGTTGCTCCCAGGAAAAAAAGGCAAGCAACAAGGGAGAACTTGATGATACCCACAGCATCCTGTGGTGACCACTGATCTGTCCAAGCCACTGAGAAGAAGAAGCAGTGCTGGGCTCTCCTCAAAGAAACTGGATGAGGTTGCAAGTCATCAACTCAAATAAAGGAGGCAGAAATTCAAACCAGTCTTCTGGAATGATTTACATGGCACATAAAACTGAGAAACAACCATAGAAATCATTCAACAAATGATTGGGATTAGTTTTATGAATGCTACTTTTAAAAGGAGGGACAATGTAGCCCTTCTAAGTTATGTGATGACATGTGTCTTATGGAAAGTCATTCCTGCCAGCAGCTTTGCAAGTTGAACACCCTCTGCCATCTCATGGAATTCAAAGGGGAAAAAATACTATTTGGTGACTTCAGCATCAAGATGTGCAGCTTGCCTTCCAGGGACAGGAACAGTTAAGAGTGGGTTTGCAATTGTATCAGCTCTAGGCTTCCAGCAGCTCTGGAGTTCTTGTTAACAGATCCTTTCTTCACTCTTAAAAGTGCAGGATAACATCTGGGCCTTTTGGGAAGCAGTCTCACAATAAAGAAGCACTTTGTGTAATTCTTCTTTCCTCGCCAAACCGCATCTGTCTGCTCTCCCTGCCCTTCTCCACTCCAGCCCGAGCTCCTTGGGGCTGTGGGGACATCTGTTAGCAGCAGCGCCTGTCTCTGCCGAGCCATCAATAGGTGGCACTGCCTGCTTTTTTCTCTCACCACAACAATGTCCATCCCCAACACCTTGTGTCGACCACCACTGGCCATTTCGAAGGGTGCCCAAGAGACGTAAAAGCCCCACCTCCTTCAATGTGCACCTTTGCACCTGGCAATGTCAAGCAATGGATTGACTGGGACAAAGACGCTGCTCCATCACGGCTCACCAGGCAGTGGTGGTGGCAGAAATTTCCAGAGGAAGGAGGTGGCCAGCAAGAGTGCCAATCTCCCCTGCCACTGACAAGATATGGCAGGCTCATCTGTCTGAGATCTGAGGTTCCCCTGATCCCAATGCCAGCTAAACAGCCACTATCAGCCTGGTCTTGCACCGCGTGGTGGCCTCATTCATCTTTAACAAACCTGTCCTATGAGCAGCTCAACTGAGGTAATTTAGGAAAACATTAGAAAACACTCCCAGTCTAACGTTCCCTTCCTAAAGGCAGGAATCCTGTATTGTGGGGTGCATAGGGAGAGCCCATCCAGCCCCAGCCTCAAAGGTCAATTCCTCTTTGGCACTTGGTTTTGAAAGGTTTGATCTCCAAGAGCTGGGAACCTCTGCTGCCCCATCCAAAAATTAACAACGAAAAATTCTCCATATAGACTCCCACCAGCTGCTACCAGCAATTGCAGCACTTTTCTCAGCTCAGTACTTCCCCAGGTTCTGATGGCCAAACTCCAGCCAGACACGGATAAGATTTGTTGCTGGGAATTCTGCACCACTGCCACCACAAAAGGCATTCAGTGCCCACCCGCTGGCAGCAGGGAAGAGGTCCCTGAGTAGCTGTTTCCACTTCAGCACAATCTCCCCTTCCCCCCTGCCTTCTGTGAAAACAACAGTGGATTCCTGTAAAAAGGATGGTGAAGGACCAGATCTTCAAGAGTCCATACAATCCCTATGCAAATAAGTTTGCACTGGAAATTAATTGTATATTGACTTTTTTCAGACTTGGGAAGATTGTCTACTTCCACCTGGAATAAGCAAACCGTATACAAAGCTTTGTTATTATAATTATCACATTAAAATTAAGACTGCCTGTATCCTGTTGGCTGTGCATATGTATAGGGAAACCATCAGGGTAAAAAAAAATCTCTTAATTATCACATGTAAAGAAAATAAAATCCTGTTTAAAAATGGGTATTTAAAAATATTGTGATCAGCTAGCACGTCTTAAGTCTACTTGTCAGCAGTAAGTGATGTATTATTTGCAGTCTATTTTAATCAATTAATTTTGCAAAAGACAATTATTCTCCCCGTAATCATGACCATCTTAAAAAAATCAGTTACAAACACAATAGAGCTAAATGACCCAATTCATACAGAAATTGCTTTGGTATTTGGATGGTGACTTTTCTAGTTCGGATGCCATCTCAGTATTTCATCTCACATTTTAACGTCACACTCAGGCTAAATAAGCCAAATGAACCGGCCTTGTCTGGGCAGCCAGCAACCCACTGGTGCTGTTAGCAGCCAGTGTCTTCCATCAGCATCAGACAAAGCCAAGCCTTTTCCCTGAGCTTTTGTGTGTGTTTTTAAAAAGAGAGTGGTAGGTCCTTCTTAAATGAATCATTGTGAACTCACACTGAAAGTGCTGATAAATAGCTGTCACAGAAATAAGCTTGCACTTCTACAAACGTCTGCAGTTTCAGACCTTCCCTCCCTTCTCTTCAGCAATGAAAACGAAGGAAGAATGGCACCAACCCTAATTCTGATACTCCAGGGCTATAATTACATTATTACAGTAAATCAAACATTGCCTTTGTGTCACCACATTGTTTGAAATTAACTGCAAATGGTTTGATTTTCTTTTCTTCCTCAAATACGGGCAGGGAGGAATTAAAGCACACTAAATCATCTTAAAATGCACAGAAAGGATTCAGACAGCAGCATTTGAACTCGGCAAGAAAAGAAATCGCAGCACGGAGCGAAAGGAAGAGAATCGGGCACCGCATTTGACACAGAGCGACTGCAAAGCAATTAGCGGGCCGCTAAATCCTCTGTTACAATAAATCAGTGACCCAGTTCCCCCTGCTTCCCCGGTGCCCTTCATTATAAAATCCACTTTAATGAACTGCCCCTCTCTTGGCCACTCCAAAGGAAATGTATTTCCAGTGCAGCTGCACCTGCCCTTCGCAGCCCCAGACGGCGGGGCCACGGGGGGGGGCGATGGCCCAGCGCTGCCCCTTCGTGCCAGTGACGGGCAGAACATGGAAATAAAAACAGGAAGGCAAGCTGCCTTCGCCTCAGCGTGGCCTAATGCGAAACCGCTCTCCCTCTTGCTGGTTTTCCGTGTTTCTTTTGCTAGACTTGATTCAGCACATCTGCCAGAGCTGACACATCTGGCTCCTTCCCCGGGTGGAGGGCACGGTGGATATGTCAACATGTTGTCTGAAGGCACCGGTACTTTCTGCAAAGAACTGTTTTCTGCTCTATCATATATTGTACAACAATAAAGTCTTTTTAAAAGGATCGCTAAAAAAAA